>JAIUWE010000124.1:1800000-2225474 GCA_022750525.1 Halotydeus destructor
AAAAAGTTCCGAAAAGTTGGTTTAATTTGTATATTCAATTTAGTTTTGAATTGAAAAGAGAACTCTAGAGTTGTGAACACAGCCGTGTTACTCTGCACTTGATTTTGTCTTGAATTTACAATTTGTTGCATAATTTAGTGATTGCCGCGAGCTGGGCAAGGGTTGTCGTGAACATTGACTTGCTCAACAGCTAGACGACCAGTAATCACGAGAAAGTTGCGTCTCTCTCTCCTCTCCCTCTCTTCCTTTCCTCCTCTTGATTAGAGAGAAAAGTCTGGGATAAAGTCAGAGTGAGACTAGATTGCCGAGTTGAGCTGGGATTTTGGCTGCAAGTATGGGCAACAAATGTCTCTCTCCTCTCTCTCTCCTCTCGAGCCAACACGCAGCGTGTTTATGTAGCCAGTCAGACACTCCGGGAGAGAGAGAAAGGAAGAAGCTATGAGAGGGAGAGGGGAGAGAGAGACGGAGATAATGGGTTACGTTCAAAGTCAGCTTCAGGGAGCGCAGTTTCTCAAGCATGACAAGGACTTCTATCACTGCTCTGCAACTTGGTTCGTGTCTACGGCTCATGAAACTTGTAGCTAGAGACAGAGAGGGAGAGCACGAGAGGGAGAGAGAAGGGGAGAGAGAGAGAGAGAGAGTGCGACTCGGGGTATTATTGCCATTGGGTGGCTATTCAAATGGTTTACGATCGTCTGTTTCCCGTGCTCAAAAAGAGAATCGAACGAGTTTAAAAGAAACACTCAAACGGAGGGAGAGAGAGAAGGGGAGGAGAGGGAGAGAGACGGAGAGAGAGAGAGAGAAAGACAAATACTAATGAATGGTGTCTGGATTGTTAAAATTGCCTCTTCTCTTGAACTGTTCTACTTTTTCTTTGACAGCTCTAGACATATTTACGAGTAGCTTTGCTCAACATGTAACAGACCATAGAGGAGGAGAGGGAGGGAGAGGGAGAGCTAGAGACGACTAATGAATGGCTGTTTGAATAGCCCGCTGTTGCCATGTCTCGAACTTTGGATATTGCACAATTGTCTCAATTCTTATTGCCTCAATCTCGGAAGCTGAAGAGGAAAAGAGAGCCGACGAGAAGGAGGGAGAGAGGGAGAGAGCCGCCGAGAGGGAAACAGCTTTCATTTCAACTCGAGTACCACATGGACACTTGAAAAGTTATGTATTTTAGCTGTTAACTAGCTCACTAATCTCGTCGGATTTCCTATTGTATCCGTCATTATTGCGAAACTCTCGAACTTTATCATCTAATCGAGTTTGAGAAAGAGAGAGAGAGACAGAGAGAGAAATAAAATGTGTCCAAAGGTTTAGTTACTGTTCAAGAAAACTATATTCCAGACTTTTACGCGATTTACTGCAGTAGGTAGAGTCAAAGTCTAGACTTTGCTCTTTTCACATCTAATGCAATGCAGCGAAAGGGGAGGGAGGGAGGGAGAGAGACGAGAGAGGGAGAGAAGGAAATAAGAAGGTCCAAATGAATTGGTGTCTGAATAGTCTTGATTTGCCGTGTCTAGAACTTTTATGTTATCGACAGACCCCTAGACAGCTATACGACACAATTGTCTCAATGCGTAACTCTTCTCTTAGGTTGAAGGGCAGCTGCAAGAGGGAGAGGAAGGACGAGAGTTGAGCGCGAGACAAACAATGCCTAGCAAGGGAGACCAACTTTCAACAAGATGATGCTATGAAACAGGCTCGGCCACCATCTTGAAAAGTGGTGTGAGAATTTAGCTACAGAATGATGAAGGAATGTAAGCGGGCTACAATGATGCCCGAGACACTTGGTGGACTACGAACGGTTTATTCTTAACACAGCTACAGATTCGATAAGAAGTCACTAGCGAATATTAAGAGAGCTAACATTCATCATTGCCGCATCTACCTGTAAGCTATTGATATGACAAGTCACAAGGGAAACATCAACAGTTGGACTGATAAACAACGCCGACATGAACTGAACGCAGGAAACGAATCAATCAGGTTGCTGTCCACAGCCTCGGATAAAGCCTTGCATGTGATGAAAGCTCAATGGATCGAAATGCAAGGCCAGAGAGTTGTGGCCCTGAAGCAGCTGTGAGCGGGCTCGGTTCCAGGCGTACATGTAGCTGCAGCTGTGGCAGTGGCAGGGCAAGAAACTGGCCCGTAAGTCCAGCATATGCTCGACCACGTGGTCTGGCTTTCCAAAGCACTCAGACTTCGTCATATTAAGTGGGACATCAACCTGACCGAAGCTGCTCATTGACGCCATCGCGCTGGACACGATGGCCGCCGTGCCCTGGTCAGCTTCTTCCTTCCCCTCCCCAGCGGGCCGGGCTGCCCTCTTATCATCTTCCCCAGAGCCTCGAGCTACGAGGACCAGCAAAGGCTGAAACTTAATTGCACCAGTTGATTGTCAATGTGACACTCACCCGATTCCACTGCCTTCCCATTTCCGGTCCGGCCGACCGTGCCCTTGGTCTTGTAGGGCTCAAAACGAAGCCACTTCCTGTCCACTTTGCTAATTGGGAGATCCTGCGTTTCAACCATGTCAACCCTAGTCGGGCTCACTTCATCTATGAATGTCGACTAGATACAACCTTGGGCAGAAAAATGTCACACTCACCACGATTGTCACCGTCGTCTCGTGCCATCGCGTCGGCGCGCTCCTCTTCACATTGCTGGGCCCTTCGAAGGGCAATCTGGGCCGCCATGATACGTTGCCGCTCCTTGATCAAGATGCATTTATAGCAGTCACAGGCCTTCCATTTGCAGCGGCGTTTATGGCCTAAATTGCGAGGCAGTCACACTTGAGCAAGGTGAGCTTTGACGTGAACATTACCTTTGACATCACTGACGACGCCATGGTTACGACAGCGGACGCATTTTGGACTTCTTTGTGTCACTTGACTGGCACAAACTTTCTTGGCCATTGAATGATGACAAGATGGCCAATGTGCGAATATGTTCTATTGACTGGCAATCAAACAGCTGAAAAGTTTCACCCGAGAGAAAAGTTAGAGAATAGCCAACTCTGGCAACATGCAACTCAGCAGGGAGCCTTCAGCTACAACACTGCTCAGTTCTAAACGCTGTGAAAGAAACACAGTTTCGTGTCTACGGCTGGGAGGAGACTGTGCGCGAAGGAAAATGTTCACCCCTGGTCATGTGCGATGCCTCATCTTTCACAGCCTTGTTGCATAAAGGTTTGCAGTTTGGGTTGACATTTGACATGGACTTGAGCCGAAAATATAGGATACATTCGCTCACCTTTGTGCGAAGCATTGTATCTTTGCATCAAATCACTTAAATATATAATGATAATAGATGAGAATGAATTATACGCGGTGCGAAGTGGTGAATTGTCTTTCCTTCTCGTACTCTTAGTCGAGTCCTGAGAGAGCGACTAAGGATGATTTTTCGAAACAAGCGTTTTTCGCATTTTTATCGCCGACTGTTCGACTGAAAAAATAGACACAATTCCCAAATTCTTCAAATAGTGTCTGAACAGCCAATAAGGGTGACTTGCTGGTGTAGATGAGCTGTTAACTAACACTTCCAGGTTTTCAAATGCACTATCATTATCATATTCCTGGCGGCTACCTTTGAGATCAAGATTTGCTTAATTTGCAGCATAGGGTCATCGAAATTGTATTGGTCATCTGAATGTCTCTATCGTGATAAGTCTTTCGCTCCGGATAATATTCAAGTTTCAGACAATGCCGGAAAGTTCATGAAAGTTCTGGAGCTGGAAGTCTCAGCGAACTTGCGCACCCGGACATTTGTTTCCGAAGCAATAGACATGTATGCTTGATTCCAAGCCATTGCTTGATGCTTGAAGGTGGTTTCACTCAATAGATAGCGTCATTCAAGTTGAAAAGTTACCAAGAGATAGAAGGACTCATCTTATTTATTTCCAAGACAAAGTTTGGACACTGAGAGCTAAACAGAACTAAGTCGGTCTAAGACAACCACAGATTTCGGAACCGTTCTAAAAGGTTACGAGCGAATATTGATAGATCCAAGACTAATCGTTGTCGTATCTACATTCATGCCATTGGTACAGCAAGTTAAAAGAAACATCTTATCAGTTTGACTGACGAAAAGGACGATAAGCTTGTAATTCGAACATTTGACATTGCAAGATGACGGAGCTAAGTCAGTCCGATTACTGCTTATGCCCTCGGATATAGCCTTGCATGCGATAATAATGATCCCAGTAAAAATCCCTGTAGAAATCCCAGTAAAAGGGCAGAGGTGGGTGCGAGTGCCCCGCGGGATACTGGCGGGCGTGTTGCTGCAGTTGCAGAGCAAACTGGCACGGAAAGTCGCCCGGAGCCAGCTGACCCCTTGGATCCGACATGGACTCGACCAGTTGATCGGGCTTTCTACAACCCTCAGTATTCTTCAGGCATAGTGGGGCCTCAGCGTAGCTAGAGCTATCCGGCGACTCTGTCGGGCTGGAGCCAATGGCCGCTATGGCTTGGTCAGCTTGGACCTCTTCCCTCTCGGTAGGACTCGCTGCAACTTTGCCATCTTCATAAGTGTCTTGACCTGTGAAGACAAGCAAACTGTAGCCACAATAGTTAATTGTGAATTTGAGACTCACGCCATGTAGCTGCCTTCTCATTTCCGGTCACGCCACCGATGCCCTCGGTCTTGTAGAACCCGAAAAGCGTCTTTCTGTCCTCTTCGCAGATATTGAGAGGCTGCTTCTCGAATGTATCAACCGTAGCTGGGCTCAGTCGGCCTATGAATGTCAGCTAGATAGCACCTTCCATTGACCTTCATGTGACACTCACCTTGATCATCCCTTTCAGTCCTTTCCAGCTCTGCGTTGGGCTTCTCCTCGCATTCCTGTTGCCTTCGAAGGGCAATCTGGGCCGCCATGATACGTTGCCGTTGCACGGCCAAAGTGCACTTGTTGCAGGTACAGTCCTTTTTCTTGCAAAAGCGCTTATGGCCTTAATTGTGATGGAGTCAAACTTGAACAAGGTATCGGTACGCTAGTTACACTTACCTTTGACTATACTATCGATGCCATGATTGCGGCAACGGACGCACTTTGGGTTCCTTGGTGTCACTTGACTGGCGCTCGTGTTCTTGGCCATCGAATAGCACAATGGCTGTCAAGTATGAAGAGTATTGACTGGCAATTCAAAAACTGTAGCTAAAACGTTCTACTCGGTAGGGAAGTTAGAAAGTATCTATCTCTAGCAACTTAGAAGTGAGCCGCCAGCTACTGAATATCTACCTTCTAAACCGAAGTGAAAATGAAACACAGTTCTATGTCTAGAGAAGGGGGACCGCACGTGAAGAAGAATGCCTTCCCCTGGTCATGTGGTAGGCCTCACGTTTCATAGGCTGCTTGTTTCATTCTATCTTTACGTCACACGACTCGCTCATGCGTACAAGAGTACAAACTGTTGAAGTCTACCTGAGTGAGTGAAAAACTTTCAAACGTTCTCTCTCTCTCTCTCTCTCTCTCTCTCGCAGCTGCAGATACGCCGGGTATCTAGCCAACACCTTGCATTTGCATCCCATGAGCTTCTATCACGTGCGAGGCTCTATCCGAGGATGTGAGAGTAGATGCGGCAATGATAAATGTTAGCTCTCTTATAATTCGCTAGTGACCTCTTATCGAACCTGTAGCTGTGTTAAGAATAAACCTGCGTTTGCCAAGTGTCTCAAGCATCACTGTAGCCCGCTTACATTCCTTCATCATTCTGTAGCTAAATACTCACATACCAACTTTAAAGATGGTGGCCGAGGCTGTTTCATAGCATGATTTTGTTGAAAGTTGGTCTCCCTTGCTAGGCATTCCTCTCGTCCTTCCTCTCCCTCGTGCAGCCGCCCTTCAACCAAAGAGAAGAGTTACGCATTGAGACAATTGTGTCGTATAGCTGTCTAGGGGTCTGTCGATAACATAAAAGTTCTAGACACGGCAAATCAAGACTATTGAGACACCAATTCATTTGGACCTTCTTATTTCCTTCTCTCCCTCTCCCGTCTCTCTCCCTCCCTCCCTCCCTCCCCTTTCGCTGCATTGCATTAGATGTGAAAAGAGCAAAGTCTAGACTTTGACTCTACCTACTGCAGTAAATCGCGTAAAAGTCTGGAATATAGTTTTCTTGAACAGTAACTAAACCTTTGGACACATTTTATTTCTCTCTCTGTCTCTCTCTCTCTCTCTCTCTCTTTCTCAAACTCGATTAGATGATAAAGTTCGAGAGTTTCGCAATAATGACGGATACAATAGGAAATCCGACGAGATTAGTGAGCTAGTTAACAGCTAAAATACATAACTTTTCAAGTGTCCATGTGGTACTCGAGTTGAAATGAAAGCTGTTTCCCTCTCGGCGGCTCTCTCCCTCCCTCCCTCCTTCTCGTCGGCTCTCTTTTCCTCTTCAGCTTCCGAGATTGAGACAATAAGAATTGAGACAATTGTGCAATATCCAAAGTTCGAGACATGGCAACAGCGGGCTATTCAAACAGCCATTCATTAGTCGTCTCTAGCTCTCCCTTTCCCTCCCTCTCCTCCTCTATGGTCTGTTACATGTTGAGCAAAGCTACTCGTAAATATGTCTAGAGCTGTCAAAGAAAAAGTAGAACGGTTCAAGAGAAGAGGCAATTTTAACAATCCAGACACCATTCATTAGTATTTGTCTCTCTCTCCCTCTCTCTCTCCTCCCCTTGCCTCGCTCTCCCTCCGTTTGAGTGTTTCTTTTAAACTCGTTCGATTCTCTTTTTGAGCACGGGAAACAGACGATCGTAAACCATTTGAATAGCCACCCAATGGCAATAATACCCCGAGTCGCACTCTCTCTCCCCTTCCCTCTCCCTCTCGTGCTCTCGCTCTCTGTCTCTGGCTACAAGTTTCATGAGCCGTAGACACGAACCAAGTTGCAGAGCAGTGATAGAAGTCCTTGTCATGCTTGAGAAACTGCGCTCCCTGAAGCTGACTTTGAACGTAACCCATTATCTCCGTCTCTCTCTCCCCTCTCCCTCTCATAGCTTCTTCCTTTCTCTCTCTCCCGGAGTGTCTGACTGGCTACATAAACACACTGCGTGTTGGCTCGGAAGGAGAGAGGGAGAGGAGAGAGACATTTGTTGCCCATACTTGCAGCCAAAATCCCAGCTCAACTCAGCAATCTAGTCTCACTCGGACTTTATCCCAGACCTTTCTCTCTAATCAGAGAGGAAGAAAGGCAGAGAGGGAGAGGAGAGAGCGTGATTACTGGTCGTCTAGCTGTTGAGCAAGTCAATGTTCACGACAACCCTTGCCCAGCTCGCGGCAATCACTAAATTATGCAGCAAATTGTAAATTCAAGACAAAATCAGCTGCAGAGTAACACGGCTGTGTTCACAACTTCAGAGTTCTCTTTTCGATTCACAACTAAATTGAATATACAAATTAAACCAACTTTTCGGAACTTTTTCCTAGAACAGTTCAAACTTGTTGAACTCTACATGTCTCTCTCCTCTCCCTCTCTTTCTCAAAAGGCAGGAATTTAGAGAAAGAAAAAAGCTTTCAAGTTGATCAAATTTATCTCTAAACTTTGCATGTATCAAGTAAATTAAACATGGCTCTTGAAAACTAGCAATAGTTAACTTCCATCATGATTTACTTCATGTTTACACGTTGACGGCAATCTGAAAACGTAATTAACTTTTTCTTCCAAGAAAGTTCCAGTCTAATAAACTTTGTTTATTAAATTATACATTCGCTTCTTCCATATTTCACTATTCTAATCAGATCGCTGATTTTGGTTCACATACACATCATCAAAGCCAGAGATCGGCAAGATCAGTTACAGTTTCCAGCCGCTCTCTCCCTTTCCCTTTCTTCCCTTTTTACGCTGAGCTCTGATTGTTTCAAGATGCACATTAATGGAAGTACGATGCAATAATATTTCTGTCAACGGCTGATAACTTATATGAATATGAAAAATGTCCCTGAAGTCATGCAAAGCAGTCATATAGTACGATGATAACGATGATCTTCTCTACAAATCCAAAGCCATATTCAGTGAAGTGTTCCATTAAAAACGTATACCGGTTTACCGGATTCTTTTCACTGTCTCTCTCTCTCTCTCTCACCCTTAATGCGCAAGTTGTAATAGTTTACTATTTCCCACCAAGTACTTCGCCCATAGCTAGGTCGTACTGCAGAGAGATATAATAGGTTCATTTGCGTAAATTATAGACTTGCCACTTTTTCTCTCCCTCTCCCCTCTTCTCCTCTCTCCAGCCTCCAGTTGAATAGCCAAGGGACTTGAAGACCTCCGTCAGAACCGGTACACATTATGTAAAGCCTATTATTCAGCTGCAGTAGAGCGACTCTCTCCTTCTCTAGCTATCTCTAAAGTCGGTACAATGATGCTAATAGTTTACACGGCTCGTCGCGTGATATTGAGGATACAAATCTTCACCGCACTCTAATGAGATGCAGCAACATTTATACAAATTGCAACCAATTTAACTGCAAGTCCTCACGTCAGAGCCGAAGGCAACCTGAGCCTTGTCAATGGCTTCTTCTCGCCCTTCTCGTCTTCCATTTGGCTTCCATTTCAACATCTTGCAGTTTAAAACAATCGAAAGGCGGTGTGAGAGACGGCAATTGAAACTCATTATGGCTGATTGTTTTAATGACTCGCCTTGCCTTTTCAACATTGTTTTCTAGCAGTATAGCATGATATGAAGTAAACACGACATATTTCACATGTAGCTATAAAATGGCAGTTTTTAGAGGAGAAAGAATGGAATGGGAAGAGCGGGCGAGAGGAGATGGTCAAGCGAGAGGGGAAAATTTTATTGAAGTTATAACTGGGCGTGAACTTTATTTGTAACGTGTTAACCTTTTCAACTTGGATCACTGAAGCCAAGACGGAGTTTAGTTTCATCACTTGACCGTTTATTTGAGCCTGAGACGGGGATCATGTGACAAATGAAGTTAACGCCTAGTTGCCTAATATTTTTGATGTTTCCGACCATACAAAGTTTTTCACTCAAGCAGTTAGACTTTACCTACCTGTACTCCCCTACGCATGAGCGATTCGTTCGAAGAAAAAAAGGGAGAGAGGGAGGGAGAGAGATAATGTCTCACGTGACCAGCGGAAGGCACAGCCCTCATCCTCAGTCTCCTCCCTCTAGACGTAGAACTTTGTTGCCACCGTTCAGTTTAGTTTCTGGTAACAGTGAGGAGTTTCGTAGCTGAAGGCTCATTTCTAAGCAACATGCCGCCGAAATTGTCTATTTCTCAACACATCTCCCGAGTAACTTTAACTCTAATTCACTGATTGCCAGTCAATACAGGACTACTATCGTTGTCTTCGCTCGTTGTCTTCACTAGTTGTCAAACAAAATGAGTGCCAGTCAACCGCCATCAATAGCCAACTCGTATCTTCCCAGCTTGGAATCCAGCTTTAAAGCCACACAGTAAGTTGCATCTTAATTAGACATTAGGTTGAATTGTCAAAAATTTTCGACAATTCAGAAATAGTCTACCAGTTGACAAGAGCAGCAAGTCAAAGGAGCCCAAAAAGGAAAGCATCTCGCCGATAGTAGACGACGATGAAAGCAGCCAACATGGCAGCTCTCGCAGCGACGGCCTCAGGCCGAGGAACCCCATGTGTGTCCGGTGTCGCAACCACGGCCTTGAGAAGAAAGTCAAAGGTCAGCTCGAGTCGAATAGTCTACATTGCTGAACTTAGCTAATTGTAATTTAGGTCATAAAAGTCACTGTCCGCATAAGGATTGCACGTGCAAGGAATGTAAGCTGGTCAAGAAAAGGCAACGAGTCATGGCGAGACAGATCGCCCTTCGAAGGCGCCAGAAAAATGGCACTGGACACACGGAAGAGACGGCGAGTGACGAGAGTGACAGTGACGGTAAGTTTGAAGACTCTGTCCTCCTAATCACGCAACGTTCATACCTTTATAGGCGAAGTTAGCCCGACTACCGTTAAGACTTTTGAAAGGCATTTCGACTCGTTATCCAGAGACGATATAAGGTTGATCTGTTTCAAGGTCTTCAAAAACAAGCGCATCGCCGAGAGCACAAAGTTTAATAGGAAGCGCTATGAGAAGACAGTCAAATTGGGTGAGTTTCATGTCAGCGAGTGATTAGTGCAAATAAGGTTTAACATTTGATTGTCTCTCGCAGCCCGAGATTCGTACGAGAAGTGCAAGAGGGCTGATGTCGTTAAGGAGGAGAAGGAAGAGGACGAGGGCAACGCGGCCAAGGTGTCCAGCTCCACGTCGTCCTTGACCAGCTCGGGCCACCTCGAAGGACCTCCCAGCCCGAGGAGGTCTGTGGGGCCCGAGAAGCAAGACCATGAAGCCGAACCCAAGCCAGAGCCCGCCAGCCCGCCCGCTCTGGGCTATTTTTCCTTCTCGGATCTACAGTGGCGACAGCCCTTGGCCGGCTTTCCTTCGGCGTTTCCTTTGATTTTTCCCTTTTCGAATCAGAGATACCACCGTCCGTGGGACTACTACCCGATTCCCCAAACCTATGGGTGGCAATCTAAGTGATTTGCACTTTGCCGCCATATTTTGTCGTTGAGTGTCTTATCGTCGATTTCATCAGTAAAACTGATTATGTGCCATTGTTAACTGTTCAGATTTAAGATATACTGATTAGATTGTGCAGCAACTTCTCGTTACACTAGCAGATCAAGTCTTTAGTTACTAACGCTTATCAAGTTGCTTAAGAATCTGTAGTGGTTTTAGAAATAAACGGGTGATCGTTGACCAGAAATATACGCTTCACCTCACAGCATATAAGCGTATTACTCATTGACCAACTTGACCTCACTAGGTGGCGCTCTCATAGCAACTTTCTCTTGGTCTTTATGTAACTCCAATGCTACATTAAAACTTACTTCTCCCCTTTCCGTCAGTGTGAGCTGTCGCTAACTTTACTCTTCTAGTATAATTGATTTAACCTTACATTAGGTTTTCAACCAATGAGGTCAGCCATGTCGTCGTTGGTCATAATCCAAGGGTACATTCGAGATATTGGGCCACTTCTCGCTTTTTCAGATAGACCCAAGGCCAGATTTTGATAACTTTTCACTTCAAGTTCAATCTCCCTGGTCGCCGGTAACTTCAAATGACCAGCTGTGATCTGAGCTACATAACGAGCTACTTTGTCCGCCATACTGGTCCGAAAGTTGTATGAAAGCCAATGATTGTGAGTGACCCAGGGTTTTCCAGGTAGATAGGAAACATCTTCCTATACAATTCAATTAGAATGTTTTTGCTCGGCTTGTTTCAAAAAGGTTGAGTTGAGTGATAACAAGTCGACAGAATGATTGCATCGATTTTCAGCGTTTGACCTTTTTCAGTTTCAGTTCATTTTCTCCAGCACTGTCTATGTCAGTCTTGAGTGGGACGAAAGGTGGCGCTAAAAGCAAGAGTGGTTACTAGGTCTCTTACACGTAAAAGCGTAAAAGTGATCAGCAGCGAGCGCCATCTAGGGAGAAAATTGGTTTGCAGCGGTTGGCTTTAAGTGTTTAGTTCGTACTGCAAAGCAGTTGCAGTGAAGAAACTGTGAAATTTCAAGGACAAGTACATAAAGGTTTAGCTTGGTCAAGTTATTTCATCTAAACTTGCAAAAATACCCTTTGGTTCTCACCGGGCAGTGAAAAATCAAAACCGTTTCTCTTTCTCTTGCTCATAAAAAACTGTGTGACTTGCTCACAGTAAACCTCGCAGCATTGTTCAGTAGCATTTGACGTGACAAGTTAGAACTCAATCACGCCAGCTTTCTCCTTCTACTACGAAAAGAGTTGTGGCTTCTCTTTAGAGGAGGGACTTGAAGTAGAGGCGCTGTTGTATCTAGTCGCGTTGTGACTCACGTGAAAACGTATGTCCCCTTATCCGTCTCTCACTGCATCCTTCCCTCTCTCCTCTCGCCCTCTCCCTCTCCGGATGCGAGCCCTAACGTCTCCGTAATACTTGAACAGTGTCTAGACAGCAAACCCGAAAACTGCAATGTTTTTTCAACCTGCTTCACACGACCATAATTTTGTTTAACAACATTGTTATTCTTCCTCTCTTTCCACAAAGTAGTCAGAGCAGTAAAAACTTGCGTGAGCGTAGCAAAGCCGAGTTGGTTGTTTAGTAACTACTCATTGTTCTAACCGAACAACAACTTAGCTATCTTTCGCTCTCTGTTCGTCAGAGACGACAAAGCCTTCTCACTCTCTTCCCTCTCAGCTCACACGCCTCTCCCCTCTCTCCCGCTTTGCATTGACTACACCCTTTCGCATAGTTCTAGACTATTCGCGAAAGTTCATAAAAGTTCTGGAATAATAGTATAAGCTTTCTCTGAAGCAATGTCACTATGAATAATGTGTCGGTTATATGATAGTGTAATTTTCAAGTCAAAAGGTTGCAGCACAGATTTCGATAACGGGTCTGATAGGTTATTGCGAACATTAAGAAAACCAATATTCGTGGTTTTTGCATCTACATGTAAACCATTGATACAGCAAGTTAAAAGAAACATCTTAGCAGGTTGAAAGATAAACAGCGACGCTAAGAACACATTATTCGAGCTTATGACAATACAAGAAGTAGAAGAAAAATCAGTCAGATTGGTGCAAATACTGCATGAGAAAGTAGCTCAATGCTGGATCCAACCACAAATCTAGAGGGGCGTGCGAGAAGCCACCGAGAGACTATTGCGGCACGGGCTCCGGCATGGGCTCCGGCATGGGCTCCGCCTGCGTAACCTAACCAGGGCGGCCATGGTCCGTGCTTGGGCCCTTCGAAGGGCAACCTGGGCGACCATGATGCGTTGCCGTTCTGCGACCAAACTGCATTTTGCACAGTGACAGTCCTTCCATTGGCAATAGCGCTTGTGTCCTAAATCATTCAGGGGTCATACTTGAGTAAGGTTTCGAAACGGTATTCACACTTACCTTTGACACTACTCTCGACGTCATGGTTGCGACAACGGGCGCACTTTGGGTTCCTTTGTGTCCCTTGACTGGCACTTGCTTTCTTGGCCATTGAATGACACAAAGATTTTCAATGTATGCAGAGTTTCTTATTGACTGGCAATCAAGTAGCTGAAAGTTCTACTCGGGAGGAAAGTTGGAAAACTTCTAACTCTAGCAACATGCGACTTAGAAGTGAGCCCTCAGCTACTGAATGTCTCACTTTTAAACCAAAGTAAAAATGAAACGTAGTTCTATGTCTAGGGGAGGCGAGTGTGTGTGAAAAGAAGTGCCTTCCCTGGTCACGTGAGAGACCTTATATTTTTATAGGCTGGTTGTTTCTTCCTATCTTTGCGCCAAATGGCTCGCTCATGCGTACAAGAGTACTGGCAGTTAAAGTCTACCTGAGTGAGTGCAAAACTTTGCAACGCTCTCTCTCTCTCTCCCTCTCTCTCTTCATCTCCCTTCTTTCCAACCTGTTCCATTCTTTCTTCTCTTCAAACTGCCATTTTATAACTACAAGTCGAAACGGCAACGCCAACAAAATAATTACTCGATTGTTCCTCTCTCCCTCTCGCACCCCTTTCCTCCCTGAGAGCAAACTCAAACATGAAACCAGAAAGGAACTCTGTAATCAATGGACCATTTTTGTCGCCATCTTTACGACCCTTCACTGGAAGAGCACAGATTTTAAGGGCCTAGACAATGTACTATTAGCACGACATGTCTGTGTTTGAACCTGAAAAAATGGCGGCTCGTCGCATTGGTCAGCTTTCGTGTTCCCGTTTCGCGACCCATAGAGGTTCATGTCATATCTGAAGCAGTTCGTGTCCAATGGCATGTTGAGGCCTTTCTTTGAATTGCCATTAATGTAATGAGCATTTCAATTCCGATTACGTCAACAAAATTTGCCATCTCTTCCTCTCTCCCCTCCTTTGCTCAAGTCAGCTTTGAGACGTGTAAAAAAGTGAAATATGAAAGCTATATTTATTTAGCTTTTTAAATGGAAAGAATCTTGCTCATGTGAATGACACGAACTGTTCCTGGAAAACTAGTCTAAACACGAAGCCAACAAATTTAGTTTTCATGTTTTGCAGGAAACAAGCTCGCGATTAATTGAGTGGGAAGCCTCATAACAGCCATTAATTACCAACCGCTAATTTAAAATAAACATTGCCAAAGTACGCGTAACTGCAATCTCGACTCAATGTGCATTTGTTTGCACAAGTGGTCACCTTTGAATCCATTTACGACCTTTCATGAGCAACTCCCTGTGTTGCCGAATCTCTCGCCCTCTCCCTTCCTCCCTCTCGCTCTCTGTACCTCGCTCCCTGCACTATCTCATCTTTTCTTTAGCTCTGTTTTACTCTGAGAGGAGCCATTTAAAAATGCCCTTTGCTCACATTCGGCTCAAAAAAGGAAAAACGTTGCTGAGTCAAAAAAGACTACCTCTCTCTACTTTTACTCCCTCTCGCCAGAGCTGAAACATCTCCCCTCTCCTTGTCAACTCACATTGACTGCTACCATTTCTTTCGTGCATCTATGAGACACACCCTCTATCATTCTGAAATAACGAAACCATGTCAATAATTACTAGCCCTAATAACAAAATGTTGGTGAGAGAGCAGAGAGAGAGAGAGAGAGAGCGATGTACATACAGTCCGCGAATGAAAGACATTTTACAGAATAGGTGTCTACAAAACACCCATATGCTCACAGATTATACTGTGTGAAAAATGGCGGATTGTCTTTCTCTGGCACCTCTAGCTCCTCTTCTCTGTGGCTCCAGTGAGAGCAGCCCATGCCTTTGAAACAAAAGCCATCCTGGCATGTTTATAGCCAATTGTTCGACTCCAGAGAAACTAAATGTGTGTATTTCCCTTTTAGGTATAATCTAATATGATATAGTATAAGATGCCACTGTGTGTTCTATGCTATATACACGTCTAGACCAATTGACCTTTCTCTCTATCCTTTCCTCTCCTTTCCATCTCTCTCTCTCTCCTCTCAAAAATGCGACTGGTGCTCGCTCTAAATTGCTCGTTTGCATAGAAACGACTTTGCAGTAAGCCATAGTATACAACTTTATTATTACGGTAAAGGGTAACTTGAAGGGAGCGAAAGGGCGAGAGAGTGAGAGCGAGAAGGGAGAGAGAGAGAGAGAAAGTGAATGCACAGAATGACTAGACACAAATCCCGAATTCTCCAAATAGTGTCTGAAAACTTTTCGTGAAACGTCATTGAGTTTATGTTTCACACTTTGCCATATATTCAAGTTCTAGTCGAGTGGGAAAAGTAAATAAAAGTTCTAGAACTGGAACTGTTAGTGAAAATAAACACAAAGACAGATCTTTCGGCAAACCACTTGGACACGAATTCTATCTACTAAACTCTCATACCTGTCGTTCATGCGAGCCAGGTGTTTCTGTGAAGAGTGCCGTTCAGCACGTACAAGGTCTACACTGAGAACTTCCGGTTTCGTTGAGCAGCTTTGCATTGCATCTCCTCTAAAAAGCGTGATTTGCTGAACTCGACAGTGTGTCAGTGACAACTTGGTCATGCTATCGAGTTGCGACAAAACGCTACATTGACAGATATCAGCTTAGTTACATCTTAAATTGAATTTGAAAAGAGTATCACTAATATAAAGTAACAGGCTTGTCTCAATGAGGGTGAAGCCCCGACTTTTAGATCTTCGTACTTTTTGCTGGCTGTGGTCAGTGGCTACAGTTACTGGAGCGAAACACAGGTGGCGCTGGACGTTTTTGTAGCACTGAATTCTACTTGGACACTTTCAGCATCACAGTGTACGATATCAATGCTACGAATTTGCAGCCAGTAACATTTGGCTGCCCGCTAATCCTGGCATGGCATAGAGTCTTCATGATGGAGATATGGTTAACATTCTCCAGTTTATTTTTACAACCAAAACAGATTCTATAGCAATACGATTAGCGATGAAACTAAAGACCATCAGCTAGTACAGCGAGAATCAAGATTAATCATTGTTCTACAATCTACCGATTTCCCTTTGATCTAAACAGTCAACAGTGACACATTATCAGTTTTACTGATAGAAACGACGAAACAATCATAGCATTCAAACACTGAACAATACAAGATGGCGGCAAACTGCAAATCACTTCGATTGATGCCCATAGGTTGCGAGCCGCATGCACTCTTGGATCTGGTAACTGTCCGCCGGACGGTAGGCTGAATTCAGTAACCAGGGAAACAGGCTAGGCCAGTTAGGGGGCAGCTGTTGACGTTGCAGCTGCAGCTGGTGTAGCAGCATGGCAGACCACTGGCCCGAAGAATCCAACAAAGCGGGCGGACTGGCGGGCTCCGGCTTGGGTTCGACTTCATGGTCTTGCTTCTCTGGCCGCATAGGCTTCCTCGGACTGGGCAGTGCTTCGAGGTGGCCCGAGCTGGCGGAAGAGGACGTCGAGCTGGACACATCGGTGCCCACCCCCTCGTCGGCCTTCTTCTCCTCCTCCTTCTTGACGACATCAGCCCTCTTGCACTTCTCGTACGAATCTCGGGCTGTGAGAGACAAGCAAATGTGAAATCTTATTCGCACTGATCACTTGCTGATCTGAAACTCACCCAATTTGACTGCCTTCTCATAGCGTTTCTTGTTTAGCCCAGTTGGCCCGATGATGGACTTGTTTTTGAAGCGCTTGAAACAGATCAACTTTATATCCTTCTCGTCGAACGACCCATAGAGCTTTTCAAATTTGTCAACGGTAGCCGGACTGATCTCGCCTATCAAGGCAAGAACATTACTATCATGAATGAGAAGATAAAGTGAGCAAGCCTACCGTCACTGTCACTCTCGTCATCCTCCATCTCGTCGTCGGTGTGTCCAGTGGCTGGCCTGGGGTCATCCAGCTCGTTTTGCTGGCGCCTCCGAAGGGCAACCTGCTTCGCCATCACTCGTTGCCTTGCCTTGATCAGCTTGCATTTATTGCACAGGCAGTCCTTTTTTGGGCAGTACCGTTTGTGGCCTAAATTGTAGAGAGTTAAGATTCAGCAAGATGGACTAATTGTTCCAAACTGACCTTTGACTTGACTCACCAAGCCATGGTTGCGACATCGGGCACACTTGGGGTTCCTTGACTTGCGATCGCCACTGCGAGACGGGCCGCCATGATGGCTACTTTCATTGTCGTCGTCCACCGAGACGTCGCTCTCCTCCTTGGCCACCTTTGACTTCCGGTTCTTGTCAAGTGGTCGGCCATTTCTAAATTGTGACACACTGTTTTCGATTAAGCCTAATGCCGTCTAGAAGTGCTACTTACTGTCTGTCATACAAACTGGCTTCCAAGCCGTAAGAATACTCCGAGTTGGCTCTTGGTGGCGGTTGACTGGCACTCATGTTTGACACTTAGAGGAGACAATTAGCTAAGATAAAGGTAGTCTAAGCTTCTATTGACTGGCAATCAGTTAATTACAATTAGAGTTACTCGAGAGATGTGTTAAAAAATAGCCAACTTAGACGACATGTTTGTTGGAAGTAAGCCTTCAGCTAGTGAACTTCTCACTTTTACCAGAAACTAAAATGTGAAAGGCGGTCAACAAAGTTCTATGTCTGGGGGAGGAGACTGTGTATGAAGGCTGTGCCTTCCCCTAGTCACGTGAGACCTTATCTTTTATAGGCTGATTGTCTCTCTCTCTCCCTCTCAGCCTCGCTTTTCAAAGACTCGCTCATGCGTACAAAAGTACAGGTAGTTAAAGTCTATCTGAGTGAGTGAAAAACTTTGTAATGCTTTCTCTCTCTCCCTCTTTCGTCTCTCTCCCTTTCCTTCTCTGCTTCTTCCATTCTTTCTTCTCTGCAAACTGCCATTTTATAGCTACATGTTAGAAAATGTCGTGTTTCCTTCATATTACGCTATACTGCTAAAACACAATGTTGAAAGGCAACGCCAAAAAATAATTTCCTCCAGTCTCTCTCTCTCCCTCCTTCCTTCCCTTGCTCCCTTCCTCTTGCTTCCCTTTCCTCCCTGAGAACAAATTGAAAATGGAGTCGGAAAGGGACTCTGTAATCAATGGGCCATTTCTACCGCCATCTTTACGACCCCTTATTGGGAAGAGCACAGATTTTAGGGTCCTAGACAATGTACCATTAGCACGACATGTCTACACTCGAGCCTGCAATAACAATGGCTGCTCTCCACATGGGTCAGGTATATTAGTATTCACGTTTCGTGACCAATATATTAACAGTGTACATTTGCCGCATTGTGTGATTAACTCCAATTTGGAGAGGGAACCAGTAGCTACCTTTGCCTAAACTATGTTTGGTCAATGTGTAATTCGCACGCAGCTATGTTGTAGTTCACGATATGATATTTTTTATTTGCATTTTCAAGTTCAGAAAGAGAGCTTCCTGAGTAGAATTTATATGCTCTATTCTACATGAAAACATGAAATACATGTACGTATATATATAAATATATTTCATTATGTTCAACTTAGTAGACTCAAGGCTTGAAATGAGATATTTAACTTTCCGGAAAACATAAATAGTAATTTTGCAGAAAATTATAATTCCTAATTCTTTTTGAGTTGTTTTCCTTTTTCTTGCGGGGCTAGAGATGCAAAAATAATATTGTTCAATAAAAATACAAGTGCAAGAAAAACATCACTGATAATAGCTTACAAATGAATGTTTTACAATATACTTTCCAAAGCTGAGGAAGTCGAGGCAAGAGGGAGAGGGAGAAGGGGAAAGCGAAATGTATATGGTTTATATTTAGCATGTAGAAAGCAGTGAAAACTTTTTTATTCCTGACATATTTATTAAGCCATTGTTCGACTACTTGGTCCGCCTTTGTATGTTCTATTCGAACCTTTGCGTGCGAAACGGACCTTGTGTGTCTCGAACACCACTTTTAACAGTTCTACTCGTCCCTCGACTCTGACTACATTCCCTGGTGGACACATAAAAGAGTGCCGTACGCTGTTTGGTTCATGTAGTAACTACAGTTCACAATGACACGTGTCTCTGAAGTTTTCGCTATAAGTTTGCCAAACTCTCATGCCGATCGCTCCCTCCTCTCCCCTCTATTCTCTTCCCTCTTCGATTGCCTCCGCAATAGAACGACAGTTTAAAGAACGATTTGCATGGAAACGGCCGACTAAACAACAAGAGGCAGAGAAGGGGAGAGAGAGAGGGAGCCACATGAGATACGTAGGATCAAGTGCAAAAAGTAGCGGTTCAAAGACGTGAGCTTAAAAAGGCAGGGTTCAAGTCACGTGATTTTTCTCTCAACTTTGGTCAATGTTTTAATAGACAGTCAGGAGACAAACTAAGGTTACGCCTCTGGACTGCGACTTTTTGCACTCGAAGAGTCGAACCAAGTACGTTCGAGCAACTTGGAAGGCGAACCCATAGGAATGTCTTGACATGGAAGAGGAAGCATTTAGAGCAACTCATGATTGCATCAGCATGACAGAGGCCTCTCTTCATAGAATCGCCATAAATGCAAGTAGTATTTCAGCTCCAATCAAGTAAACAAAATTCTGCTATCTTCTCTCTCCTCTCATGGTCGTGTTTTGAAGAAGAACATGCTCGTAATGATGCTGGTAATTGAGTGCGAAGCCTCTCTGCGCTCATGCTAACCGCTAATTACTCACCGCTAATTAAAGTCAACATTGCCAAAGTACGCGTAAATTCAATCTCAGCTTAATGTACTTTTACAGGTGGTCAACTTTGAAGCCTTTACAGCCTCTCATAAGCGACTTTCTGTGTTTTCGTATCTCTCTCCCTCTTCCCTCCTCTCTCTCTCTGCCTGAATCCAAGCATCTCTCCTCTCTCGCTCTTGCTCTCACTCTCTCCAGTCCTTTTCGTCTTTGCAATACTTGAAGCAGTGTCTAGACAGCGAACTCGCCAACTGCAATGGTTTTTCAATCTGTTTCAAACGTCTATAATTTTGTTTAACAACAATGAAATGTTTTTTTCTCTCTCTCTCGTAAAGTAGTGTCATAAAAATCTTGAGAGCGTAGCAAAGTAGAATTAGTTGTTTAGTTACTACTCATTGTTTGAGTCTAACAACCAATGATTTCCCTTTGCTCACTGCTCGGCTCAGAAAAAAGGGAGAGACAACACCAACTCCCTTCTTCTCTCCCCCTCTCCCTCTCGCCAGAGCCTCACACATCTCTCCTCTCTTTCCCGCTTCACATTGACTGCACCCTTTCGTGTTGTATTTCATGAAAGACACATTCCGTCATTCTAAGACCAAGGCAATAATTACTGGCTATAAAGAAAGGGAGGAAGAAGCTGGAGCGGGAGAGGAGAGAGAGAGAGATGTTTATGGAAGTCTTAGCCTTCATGAAAGATCTGAATGCAAATATATGTTTGGCGAGCAAATGATAGAAGTTTTATAAAATAAATGTCTACAAGACACACATATGCCTATAAATTATACTGTGTGCAAAATGGCGGATTGTCTTTCTCTGGTTTCTTCCTCTTCTCTCTCCTCTCCTCTAGATGGGTCCTGAGAGAGCGACTCATGGTGATTTCTTTGAAACAAAAGCCTGCCTTGGCATGTTTATCACCGATTGTTCGACTCCAGAGAAACTAAATCTATGTATTTCCCTTTTAGGTATAATCTAATATGATATAGTATAAGATGCCACTGTGTGTTCTACGCTATATACACGTCTAGACCAATTGACCTTTCTCTCTATCCTTTCCTCTCCTTTCCATCTCTTTCTCTCTCTCTCTCTCCTCTCAAAAATACAACTCGTGCTCGCTCTCTAAATTGCTCGTTTGCATAGAAACGACTTTGCAGTAAGCCATAGTATACAACTTTATTATTACACTAAAGGGTGAGCAAGAGAGGGAAAGGAGAGGGAGAGAGAGAAAGTAAATGCACGGAATGACTAGACACAAATCCCGAATTCTCCAAATAGTGTCTGAAAACTTTCGAGAAACGTCATTGAGTTTATGTTTCACACTTTGCCATATATTCAAGTTCTAGTCGAGTGGGAAAAGTAAATAAAAGTTCTAGAACTGGAACTGTTAGCGAAAATAAACACGGAAGACGGATCTCCCGGCAAACCACTTGGACACGAATTCTATCTGCGAATCTCTCATACCTGTCCTTTATGTGAGCCAGCTGTTTCTCTGAAGAATACCATTTTACACATACAAAGTTTGCACTGGAAACTTTCATTTCCGTTAAACAACTATGTATTGCATTTCCGGCTAAAAGCGCTACTTGTTGAACTCGACAATGTGTCTTTGACGAGTTGTTCATGCTATCAAGTTATTACAAATCTCTATATTGACAGCAATTAGCATAGTTACATTTTAAATTTATAAAGAGTATCACCAATAGGCGTGACTTAAAGAGTGTGGGTCCGACTTTTCGATAATTGTACGTTTCGCTGACTGCGGTCGGCAGTTACTGAAGCGAAACATAGATGGCGCTGTACGCTACTGTAGCAATGAATTCCATTGAACACCTTCAGTATCACTGTGTACGATTTCAATAATACCAATTTGCAGCCAGTAAGATTAGATTTCCAGCTAGGTCTGGCATGGCCATAGAGTATTCATGACCAAACTGTCTTGCCCATCCCTAGGAATGGAAGACGTAGTTAACGATCATCAGTTTATTCCCAAAACCACTGCAGATTCTACAGCAATGCGATAAGGGATAAAAACTAAAGACCATCAGCTAGGACAACAAGAATCAAGATCAATCATTGTTCTACAATCTACCATTATACCTTTGATCTGAACAGTCAACAGTCACACATTATCAGTTTTACTGATATAAACGACGAAACAATCATATCATTCAAACACTGAACAGCACAAGATGGCGGAAAAATGTGAATCACTTTGATTGATGCCCATAGGTTGCGAGACGCATGCACTCCTGGATCTGGTAACTGTCCGCCGGACGGCAGGCTGGATTCAGAAACCAGGGAACCAGGCTGGGCCAGTTAGGGGGCAGCTGTTGACGTTGCAGCTGCAGCTGGTGTAACAGCATGGCAGACCACTGGCCCGAAGAGTCCAACAAAGCGGGCGGACTGGCGGGCTCCGGCTTGGGCTCCACCTCGAGCTCTTGCTTCTCAGGCCGCACAGACTTCCTCGGACTGGGCAGTGCTTCGACATAGCCCGAGCTGGAGGAGGACGTGGAGCTGGACACATCAGTGCCGACCCCCTCGTCGACTTCCTTCTCCTCCTCCTTAGGGGTCTCGATGGCCCTCTTGCAGTTTTCATAGGAGTCTCGGCCTGAAGGACACAATCGAATGTTGAGCTTAATTGCACTAATCACTTGCTAGTATGACACTCACCCAGTTTGACTAACTTCTCATAGCGCTTCCTGTTGAACCCTTTCTTGTCGAAGATGCCCTTGTTCTTGCAGCGCTTGAAAAGGATGACCCTTATGTCCTCTTTGCTGAACAAGACCTCGTCTTTAAAATACTTCTCAAAGATCTCAACTGTAGCCGGGCTCACTTCGCCTATAAAGGATGAACTGTCACTATCATGGCTAGTAGAGCTAAGTATCACACTCACCGTCACTGTCACTGTCGTCGCTCTCCATGTCGTCATCGGTGTGTCCAGTGGGCGACCTGGGGTCATCCTTCTCGTTTTGTTGGCGCCTCCGAAGGGCAACCTGTCTCGCCATGACATTTTGTCTTTGCTTGATCAGCTTGCACTTGCTGCACCTACAGTCCTTCCATTTGCAGTGCCGTTTATGGCCTTAATTTTACACAGTTTAGGTTCAACAGGGTGCACTATTAGATTCGAACTGACCTTTGACTTGATTGTTCATGTCATGGTTGCGACATCGGGCACACTTGGGGTTCCGCTTGAGGCCGCCACTGCGAGACGGGCCGCCATGATGGCTACTCTCATCGTCGTCCGTCACCGATATATTGCTTTCCTTTTTCGGCACCTTTGACTTCGTGTACTTGTCAACTGGTCGGCCATTTCTGAATTGTTGCAAATTGTTCACAATTTAGCCCAAAGCTGAAACCGAAATTCTACTTACTGTGTCGCATAGAAGCTGGATTCCAGGCTGTGAAGATACGCCAAGTTGGCTCTTGATGGCGGTTGACTGGCACTCATTTTTTGACAACTAATGAAAACAATTAGCGGAAACAAATATTGTCTATGTGTGTAGTCCTGTATTGACTGGCAATCGGTTAACTAAATTTAAAGTTTCTCGGTAGACGTGTTAAAAAATAGCTAACTTAGGCGGCATGTTGTTTAGAAGTAAGCCTTCAGCTACTGAACTTCTCACTTTTACCAGAGACTAGAATGTTAAAGGCGGTCAACAACGTTCTGTGCCTGGGGGAGGAGACTGTGTATGAAGGCTGTGCCTTCCCCTAGTCACGTGAGACCTTATCTTTTATAGGCTGATTGTCTCCTCTCTCTCCCTCTCAGCCTCTCTTGCTTCTTTCCTTTAAAAGACTCACTCATGCGTACAAGAGTACAGGTAGTTAAAGTCTATCTGAGTGAGTGAAAAACTTTGTAATGCTTTCTCTCCCTCTTGCGTCTCTCCCTCTCTCTCTCTCTTTCCCCATTCCATTCTTTCTTCTCTACAAACTGCCATTTTATAGCTACATGTTAGAAAATGTCGTGCTTCCCTCATATTACGCTGTACTGTTAAAAAACAATGTTGAAAAGGCAACGCCAAAAAATAATTTCCCTTCAGTCTCTCTCCCCCTCTCTTTCTCCCTTCCTCTTGCATCCCCCTTTCCTACCTGAGGACAAATTGAAAATGGAGTAGGAAAGGGATTCTGTAATCAATGGGCCATTTCTACCGCCATCTTTACGACTCATCATTGGAAAATACACAGATTTTAGGTCCCCAGACAATGTACCATTAGCACGACATGTCTACACTCGAACCTGCAATAACAATGGCGGCTCTTCACATGGGTCAGGTATATTAGTATGCACGTTTCATGACCAATATATTAACAGTGTACATTTGCCGCATTGTGTGATTAACTCCAGTTTGGAGAGGGAACCAGTAGCTACCTTTGCCTAAACTATGGTTGGTCAATGTGTAATTTGCACGCAGCCATGTTGTAGATCACGAAATGATATTTTATTTGCATTTTCAAGTTCAGAAAGAGAGCTTCCTGAGTAGAATTTATATGCTCGATTTTACATGAAATACATGTACGTATATATATAAATATATTTCATTATGTTCAACTTAGTAGACTCAAGGCTTGAAATGAGATATTTAACTTTCCGGAAAACATAAATAGTAATTTTGCAGAAAATTATAATTCCTAATTCTTTTTGAGTTGTTTTCCTTTTTCTTGCGGGGCTAGAGATGCAAAAATAATAATGATTCCATAAAAATACAAGTGCAAGAAAAACATCACTGATAATAGCTAACAAATAAATGTTTTACAATATACTCTCCAAAGCTGAGGAAGTCGAGGCAAGAGGGAGAGAGGAAAGTGTATGATTTTTATATACATACTACATGTACATGTAGTTCATGTAGAAACTGCAGCGAAAACTTTTAATTCCTGGCATATTACAATTTACTACTTGGTCCGTCTTTATATGTTCTATTCGAACCTTCGCGTGCGAAGCGAACCTAATGTGTCTCGAGCAGCACTTTGAATAGTTCTATTCGTCCCTCGACTCTGACTACATTCACTTGTACACACATAAAAGACTGCCGTTCGCTGTTCGGTACTGTTCACAGCGACACGTGTTTCTGAGGTTGTCGCTATAAGTTTGCCAAACTCTCATGCCGATCGCTCCCTTCCTCTCCCCTTCGCCTCTCCTCCCACTCTCTCCCCTCAATGGTTCAAGTAGTAACTACAGTTCACAATGACACGTGTCTCTGAAGTTGTAGCTATAAGTTTGCGGAGCTCCCATATACCGTTGCCTTTCTGCTTCTCCCCCCTCTCTTCTCTTCCCTCTTCGATTGCCTTCACAATAGAACGACAGTTTAAAGGACGATTTGCATGGAAACGGCCGACTAAACAACACGAGGGAGAGGAGCGGCGAGAGAGGGAGCCGCTTGAGATATAGTGTATTTCAGAGTCGAACAAAGTACATTCGAGCCACTTGGAAAGGGAACCCATAGGAATGTCTTGTCGAGTAGAAGTAGTATTCCAGTTCTAATCAAGTAGACAAACATCTGCTATTCCTCTCTCCTCTCATGGCTCATGTCAATGCAGAGACTTGTTTGAACAAGTGAAATATGAAATGGCAAGAATCTCGTTCGCCAGTAGAGACACTAACTGCTCGCCAAACTGTAGTCTAAGCAATCATGCCATTAAATTTAGTTTTCGTGTTTTGAAGAAAATCTGGCTCGTGATGATGCTGCTAATTGAGTGCGAAGCCTTTCCGGGCTCATGCTAACCACTAATTACTCACCGCTAATTAAAGTCAACATTGCCAAAGTACGCGTAAATTCAATCTCAGCTTGATGTACTTTTACAGGTGGTCAACTTTGAAGCCTTTAACAATCTCTCCTAAGCGACTCCCAGTGTTTTCGCATCTCTCTCCCTCTCGATCCTCTACCTGCATTCTCTCCTCTCTCGCTCTTGCTCTCGCTCTCTCCAATCCTTTCAGTCTTCGCATTAGTTGAACAGTGTCTAGACAGCGAACTCGCCAACTGCAATGTTTTTTCAAATTGTTTCAAACGCCTATAATTTTGTTTTAACAACAATGAAATGTTTTTTCTCCTTTTCTCTCTCTCCCTCTCCTCTCCCTTCAACTTTCGCAAAGTAGTCGAAGTCATAAAAAATCTTGAGAGCGTAGCAAAGTAGAATTAGTTGTTTAGTTACTACTCATTGTTCGAGTCCAACAACCAATGATTTCCCTTTGCTCACTGCTCGGCTCAGAAAGAGGGAGAGACAATATTAACTCCCTTCTTTCGCTTTTTTCTCTCTCTCTCTCGCCCTCTCCCTCTCGCCAGAGCCTCACACATCTCCCCTCTCTTTCCCGCTTCACATTGACTGCACCCTTTCGTGTTGTATTTCATGAAAGACACATTCCGTCATTCTAAGACCGAAGCAATAATAACTGGCTATAAAGAAAGGGAGGAAGAAGCTGGAGCGGGAGAGGAGAGAGAGAGAGATGTTTATGAAAGTCTTAGCCTTCATGAAAGATCTGAATGCAAATATATGTTTGGCGAGCAAATGATAGAAGTTTTATAAAATAAATGTCTACAAGACACACATATGCCTATAAATTATACTGTGTGCAAAATGGCGGATTGTCTTTGTCTCTCCCTCTTCCTCTCGATGGGTCCCGAGAGAGCAAGTCATGGTGATTTCTTTGAAACAAAAGCCTGCCTTGGCATGTTTATCGCCGATTGTTCGACTCCAGAGAAACTAAATCTATGTATTTCGCTTTTAGGTATAATCTAATATGATATAGTATAAGATGCCACTGTGTGTTCTACGCTATATACACGTCTAGACCAATTGACCTTTCTCTCTCCTTTCCTCTCTCCTCTCAAAAATGCTGCTCGTGCTCGCTCTCTAAATTGCTCGTTTGCATAGAAACGACTTTGCAGTAAGCCATAGTATACAACTTTATTATTACAGTAAAGGGTGAGCAAGAGAGAGAGAGAGAGGAGAGGGAGAGAGAGAGGAGAGGGAGAGAGAGAGGGAGAGAAAGTAAATGTACAGAATGACTAGACACAAATCCCGAATTCTCCAAATAGTGTCTGAAAACTTTTCGTGAAACGTCATTGAGTTTATGTTTCACACTTTACCATTTATTCAGGTTCTACTCCAGTTTGAAAAGTAAATAAAAGTTCTAGGACTGGAACTTGAAGTAAACATACAGTCGAACACAGATCCTTCGGCAAACACTTCGACACGAACATTTGAAAGGCATCATGATGCGTGATTCCAGTAACGATACACAAATTGCATTTATACCAACTTTCCGTGTACAAATTCAGTGTCAAGCTTTTCCGTTTCAAGGTTTATTACAATTATTCGATACGTTCGATGGCTGTGTGTCGCAACAATGGGTCACTCCGGAGTCAGGCATGAAGGTAACCTGAGCGGGCGAATTCCTGCCCGCCGTCAGCCTGTCATGGGGACACTGTTTGAGTTGTGACCACAACTGTGATTACACCACCGACAGCTGGAAACGGTCCATTCGAGAGCCCGCTCAAGTAATGACATGGGCCGGCTCAGCAGCTTCAAAGGGACAACACGTGACCGAATTGATAACCCAGCCAGCTGGTCCACTCGAAACAGGATTCGGCGCAGAAAAGTCTCTCTCTCTCTCAAAGTAAAATTTAGCCGTCTTGATGAGCTAACAATTAGAAACTCCGCTCTCACTACAAAGCAACTTGTAGTTCGACACTCTGGGCATACTGGGCAATAATAAAAACAATCAACTTAATCTTTGTGCGGATTAACTGAGGTAAATGCAGGGACGTCATCGCGTTACCACCGAGTACGGGCACGTGGGCTCGAACCATGCCCAGAACTTCGGTGAGCTGTGCATGAATGCAATGAGACATGCAAAGTATCGCAAACGTTCGCTAATTAGCTGCTTAGATCGAGATTTGCTCGATTTGCAGTGTACAGTGCTCAAGTTAGAGCAAGTTAAAAGTAACATCGGTATCAGTTTGACTGAGGTTGTGACGATAAGAGCACATTGTTCAAGCATTCGGCAATACACGATGTACGGTCAATTTACCAAACATATCACTAGTAGACATGAATCAGAATTTGCTAGCTGTGGTCGGTGGATACAGTTGATGAAGCGATACATAGATGGCACGATACGCTATTGTAGCAATGAATTGCTAGGCCTGGCATGGCCATAGAGTCTTCATGGCCAATTCCTGCCCAGTTCTAGGAATGACCCAGTATGGGAGATATGGTTAACGATCACCGGTTTACTTCTATAGCCACTACAGATTCCATAGCAGTTCGATAAGCGATAAAAAGGAAAACACCATCAGCTAGCTCGACGGAAAATAATCATTGTTCTACAATATACCTGATCTAAACAGTTCTTACTGACACATTGTCAGTTTTCCCGATAAAAGCGACGATAAGCACACAGCATTCAAGCACTCAACCAAACAAGATGGCGGAAAACAGCAAGCGATTGTTGCCCATAGTCTCGCAAACACTAAGGCCTCTGGTAGTAGTCCGACGGACGACATACTGAATTCCAAAGCCAGGGAAATGGAGTGGTCAAGTGGGCCGGCAGCACGTGCTGGCGGAAAAACTGAAGCTGCTCTAGGGTGAAGTGCACTTGGCCCGAAAGATCGCCCACAACTGTCGGGCTTGCGGGTTCTGGCTTGGGCTCGACCTCGGGTTCTTGCTTCTCAGGCCGCACGTACTTCCTCCTATTGGGCAATCCTTCAATTTGTCCAGAACTGGCCAAGCAAGTGGAGCTGGACACATCGGTCACGATGTCGGCCTTTTCCTCTTTCTCCTCCTCAGCTGTTTCGGTGGCTCTCTTGCACTTTTCATAGGAATCTCGGCCTGTGAACACAATCAAATGTTAAACCTAAACTGCACTAATCACTTTCTAGTAAGACACTCACCCAACTTCACGGCCTTCTCATAGCGCTTCCGGTTCAGCCCTGCTCGGCCGAAGATGCCCTTGTTTTTGCAGAACTTGAAGAGAAGCCGCTTCCTGTCCTCTTCGCTGAAACATGATTCGGAGGCATAAAGCTTCTCAAAGGTCTCAACGAAGGCAGGGCTCACTTCGCCTATAAGAGATGAGACGTTGCTATCATGAGCAGTATCATTGTATGAGACACCTACTGTCACTGTCAGTCTCGTCACTCCCCAGCTCGTCGTCAGTGTGTCCACTGGGTGGCCTGGGGTCGTTCATTTCCGTTTGCTGGCGCCTCCGAAGGGCAACCTGCCTCGCCATGACCCGTTGCCGTGCCTTGATCAGCTTGCACTTGCTGCAGCGGCACTTCTTATACGGGCAGTGCCTTTTATGGCCTAAATTAGAACTAGTTACGTTCGTTAGACTCAGATTCGAACTGACCTTTGACTTGTTGGTCCGAATTGCCATGGTTACGACATCGGGCACACTTGGGGTTCCTTTGCTTGTGGCCGCCATTGTGCGACGAGCAGCCATGATGACTAGTCTCATCGTCGCTGTCCACCGAGATACTTTCCGGCTTCGGTACCCTTGACTTGCTGTACTTGTCAAATGACCGTCCACATCTAAATTGCGGCAATTTGTCGACAATTCAGCTTGATTTCGAACAGACAGGCTACTTACTGTGTGACACATACACTGTAATCTGAGCCGGAAGGATACGCCAAGCTGGCTCTTGATGTCGGTTGAATGGCACTCATGTTTTTGAGAGTTATTGAAGACAGTTGCGAAGGCGAAGATAGTAGTCCTGTATTGACTGGCAATCGGTTAATTAGATTCAAAGTCATTCGGGAGATGTGTTAAAAATAGCCAACTTAGGCGACATGTTGGTTCGAAGTAAGCCTTCAGCTGCTGAACTTCTCACTTTTACCAGAGACTAAAATGTGAAAGGCGGTCAACAAAATTCTGTCTGGAGGAGGAGACTATGTATGATAGCGATGCCTTTCCATGGTCACGTGAGACCTTATCTTTTATAGGCTGATTGTCTCTCTCTCTCTCTCTCAGCCTCTCTTGCTTCTTTCCTTTAAGAGACTCGCTCATGCGTACGAGAGTACAGGTAGTTAAAGTCTATCTGAGTGAGTGAAAAACTTTGTAATGCTTTCTCTCTCCCCCCTCGCGTCTCTCTCTCTCTCTCGTTTTCTCTCTATTCCATTCTTTCTTCTCTAGAAACTGCCATTTTATAGCTACATGTTCGAAAATGTCGCGTTTTCTTCATATTAAGCTTTACTGCTAAAAAACAATGTTGAAAAGGCAAAGCCGAATGTGATTTCCCTCCAGTCTCTCTCTCGTCTCTCTCTCTCTCTCTCTCTCTCTCTCTCTCTCTCTCTCTCTCTCTCTCTCTCTCTCTCTCTCTCTCTCTCTCTCTCTCTCTCTCTCTCTCTCTTCTTCCCTCTCTTGCTCTATTCCTCTTGAATTCCCCCTTTTTCTCCTGTCCTCTACTCTCCTCTTCTACTACTCTCTCTCTCTCCTTCTTCTCCTCTCTCCATCCCTCTACCTTCTCTCTCGACTTCCTCTCTCCCTCTCAACCTCTCCCCGTCTCTCTCCCTCTCTCTCACTCTCTCTCTCTCTCTCCCCTCTCTCCTCTCTCTCACCCTCTCTCATCTCTCTCCCTCCATCCCATTCTGGTCTCGTCTCTCCAATCTCTGCCATCTCTCCTCTCTCCCTCCTCCTCGAGCTTCACTGAAAAATTCGTCGCCTCCAGAGACCTCTCTTTCTCTAATTCCTCTCCTCTCGATTATCTCACCTCGTTTCAACCATCATCTCTTCTCTCTCGTCCCTCTCTTTCCTCTCTTCTCTATCTCTTTCCTCCTCTCTCTCTCCTCCCATTCGTCTCTCTCACTCCCTCTACCTCTCCTAAATCTCTCCTCTTGTCTTGCCCCCCTCTCTCTCTCGCCTCTTAATCTCCTCTCCTCTTCTACTCTACTCTACTCATCCTCTCCTCATCTTCTCCTCTCTCTCTCTCTCCTCCGCTCCATCCATCGGTCCCTCTACTTCTCCACTTCTCTCTCTCTCTCTTCTTCCTCTCTCTCCTCCATAACTGCTTCTCGCTGCTTCTCTCTCTCTCTCTCCTCTCGTCTCCAGACGCTTCTCCGCCCCGCTCCCCTCCTCTCCTCTTCACCATTATGCTCCCTCCTCCTTCGACCTCTCTCTCCACTCCCTCATCTCCTCTCTACTTCTCTCCTCTCACTCCTCTCAGTCTCCTCTCCTCGTCTTCGTCTCTCGTCTCTCTCATCTCTCTCTCCTCTTCTCTCGTCCTCCCTCGTCTCATCCTTCATCTCCTCTCATCCTCGTTTCTCTCTCTCTCCTCTCGTTCCCCGTCTCTTCTCTTCTCTCGTTCTCCTCTATCTCTCTCAGCTGCCCCTTCTCTATCTCTCTCCCTCTCTCGTCTCCTCAACTCCTTCCATCAACCCTCTCATCCCCTCTCGTCTAGTCCTCAACATCTCCTCTCTCTCTCTCCTCTCTCATCTCGTCTGCTTCTCCCCTCTTCTCCTCTCCCATCTCGCCCTTCTCTCCCTCTCCCACTCCTTCATACTCTCCTTCCCTCATCCTCTCTCCTTCTCTCTTCTTGTCTCACTCTCTCCTCCCTCCTCATGCCCTCCTCGGACCTCCTCCCCTCTCTCTCTCCCGCCTCGACTCTCTCTCTCTTTCACACACCCATTCCCCTCTTCACTGCCTTCTCCTCGTCTCCCTCCAACCCCTCTCTTTCGGCGCCTACACCCTTGTTTTCACCCCCAATTCTCCCGTCTCGGGATCCTCCTCTCCGCTGCCTAACTCATCGCATGCGCGTTTCGCATCTTCTCTCTCTCTCTCTGAACTTAATACCATCCACTTAAAATTTCGCAATACAGAGACTGACTTAATTTGATATTTAATCAACAAGTAAAATTCACCAAATACTTATGAAACAGGTTCGATGACAAGAACGGTGGTTAGAACAAATTGACAAATGATATGAAGACGGACTCTGTAATCAATGGGCCATTTTTACCTCAATCTTGACGACCCATCATTGGAGAGAGAGACCACAGATTTTCGGGTCCTAGACAATGTGCTATCAGCACGACATGTCTATGCTCGAACCTGAAATAACAACTCCACGTGGGTCAGTCATATTAGTATTCACGTTTCGTGACCAATATACTAACAGTGTACATTTGCACAATTGTGTGATCAACTTCAATTTGGAGTGTAACCAGTAGCTACCTTTACTAAGCTGTGTTTGGTCAATGTGTAAATTGCACGCAGCCATGTTGTTGATGACGATATGATATTTTTTATTTGCCTTTTCAAGTTCAGACAGAGCTTCCTGAGTAGAATTTATACTTTATTCTACATGAAAACATGGAATACATGTATGTGTATTTATTTTATTATGTTCAACTTAATAGACTCAAGGCTTGAAATGAGATTTAACTTTCCGGAAAACATAAATAGTAATTTTGCTGAAAATTATGATTCTTAATTCTTTTTTCAAAGTTTTCCTTTTCTTGCCAGACTAGAGATGCAAAAATAATAATGATTCAATTAAAATCCGTGCGCAAGAAAAATACAGTACATGGTTTATGTTTAGCATATAGAAAGCAGGGAAAACTTTTCTATTCCTGACATATTTATTGAGCCATTGTTCGACTACTTGGTCCGCCTTTGTATGTTCTATTCGAACCTTTGCGTGCAAAGCTGACCTTGTGGACACCACTTCGAACAGTTCTATCCTCCCCTCGACTCTGACTAGATTGAATTGCACACACGTTAAGAACTGTCATCCGCTGTTCTGCTCAAGTAGTAACTACAGTTCGAAATAACGCGTGTCTCTGAAGTTGTCGCTATAAGCTTGCCAAACTCTCATCCGATCTCTCCCTTTCTCTCTCCTCTCTGATTTTCCTCTCCGATTCCTTTCACAATAGAGCTACAGTTTCAAGAGGTATTTACTTGGAAACGGCACAAAACCACACGAGGGAGTAGATAGGGGAGAACTGTTCGAAGTGAGAGAGGAGAGAGGGCGAGAGAGAGCCGCTTGAAATATAGTGTATTACGTAAGAGTCGAACCAAATACTTTCGAGCAACTTGAAAGGCAAACCCATAGGAATGTCTTGCCGTAGAAGAAGAAGTATTTAGAGCAACTCATAACTGCATCAGCATGACAGAGGCCTCTCTTCATAGAATTGCCATAACTGCAAGTAGTATTTCAGTTCCAATTAAGTAAACAAAAATTTGCTATCTCTCTCTCTCTCTCTCTCTCTACTCTACTCTCATGGCTCATGTCAGTGCAAAGACGTGCTTAAAAAGTGAAATATGAAAGCCATGTTTACGCAACTTTGCAAATAGCAAGAATCTTGTTCATCAAAAAGACACGAACTTTAACCGAGCTGTAGTCTAAACAGAAATCACATTCATGATTTAGTTTTCGTGTTATCAAGAAAACAAGCTCGTGTTGATGCTGCTAATTGAGTGAGAAGCCTTTCTGCGCTCATGCTAACCACTAATTACTCACCGCTAATTAAAGTCAACATTGCCAAAGTACGCGTAAATTCAACCTGGGCTCGATGTACATTTGCTTTTACAGGTGGTCAGCTTTGAAGCCATATACGATCTCTCATAAGCGACTTCCTGTGTTTTTGTATCTCTCTCCCTTTCTCCCTCTCGGTCAGTCTCTAGTGCATTCTCTCATCCTCTCTACCCCTCTCTCTTCCTCTCCAATCCTTTTCGTCTTCGCAATACTAGAACAGTGTCTAGACAGCGAACTCGCCAACTGCAATGTTTTTTCAATCTGTTTCAAACGTCTATAATTTTGTTTAACAACAATGAAATGTTTTTCTCCTTTTCTCTCTCCCCTCTCCTCTCCCTTCAACTTTCGCAAAGTAGTCAGTCATAAAAATTCTGAGACCGTAGCAAAGTAGAACTAGTTGTTTAGTTACTACTCATTGTTCAAGTCTCCAACAACGAATGCTTTTGCTTACTGCTCGGCTCAGAAAAGGGGAGAGACAATACTGACTCCCTTCTTCTCTCCCCCTCTCCCTCTCGCCAGAGCCTCACACATCTCTCCTCTCTTTCCCGCTTCACATTGACTGCACCCTTTCGTGTTGTATTTCATGAAAGACACATACCGTCATTCGAAGACCAAGGCAATAATTACTGGCTATAAAGAAAGGGAGGAAGGAGTTGGAGCTAGAGAGGAGAGAGAGAGAGATGTTTATGAAAGTCTTAGCCTTCATGAAAGATCTGAATGCAAATATATGTTTGGCGAGCAAATGATAGAAGTTTTATAAAATAAATGTCTACAAGACGCCTATAAATTATACTGTGTGCAAAATGGCGGATTGTCTTTCTCTGGCTTCCTTCTCTTCTCTCCTCTCCTCTCCTCTCCTCTCCTTTCTGTGGGAGAATAACCATGAGTTGCTCTCTCGGGACCCATCGAGTATTTTTTTGAAACAAAAGCCTGCCTTGGCATGTTTATCACCGATTGTTCGACTCCAGAGAAACTAATCTATGTATTTCCCTTTTAGGTATAACCTAATATGATAAAGTATAAGATGCCACTGTGTGTTCTACGCTATATACACGTCTAGACCAATTGACCTTCTCTCTTCTTTCCTCTCTCCTTCCCTCCCTCTCCTCTCAAAAACGCGGCTCGCGCTCGCTCTAAATTGCTCGTTTGCATAGAAACGACTTTGCAGTAAGCCATAGTATACAACTTTATTATTACACTAAAGGGTAAGTTGAAGGGAGCGAAAGGGCGAGAGGGTGAGAGCGAGGCGAGAGAGAGAGAAAGCAAATGAACAGAATGACTAGACACAAATCCCAAATTCTCCAAATAGTGTCTACAAACTTTTCGCGACACGTCATTGAGTTTATGTTTCACACTTTGCCATATTTTCAAGTTCTAGCCGAACGAGACATGCAAATAAAAGTTCTAGAACTGGAACTTGGAGTAAACGTACACTCGAACACAGATCCTCCGGCTAACCACTTCGACACGAACAGTTGAAAGGCATGATATGAGAAGCGATACAAACATTACACAAACCAATCTACAGGTTCAATATCAAGCATTTCATTTTGAAGCAAAATAAACAACCCCACTGTGAGCTGTCATTGTGGCAGTGAATTGTATTCGTTAAGGAGACTCTCAGTATCACGACGAACGAATTTGCACGTAGTGCCCGCCCACCTCCAGGAATGGGCTAAGTTCGGAAAATATGGTTGACAATCACCGCTTTATTTCTAAGACCTCTACAGGTTCCATATCTACTCGATAAGCGATACAAACTAAAGACTTGGTTAGCGAATTCAACGAGAATCAAGATCAGTTATCGTTCTAGAATCTACCACAATCTGTTTGATTTAAATACAGTTCATAGCGACACATGGTCAGTTTTCCTGATAAAAACCGGAGAGGAGAATATTGAGCAAGTTGTTGCCGCCTGGCGGCCCGTCACCGGGCATCTCAGCGCTTTCCACAGCTGGATAAAAACGACGATCCTTGATCAGCTTGCATTTTTCGCACTGGCACGTCGTCCACTCACAGAACCATTTGTGGCCTAAATTGTAAACATTTAAGGCTCAGCAAGGTACACAATTGGATTCAAACCGACCTTCGAATCGGCTCCTCATGCCATGGTTTCGACACCGGGCACACCGGATCTTCCATTCACGCGTCTCGTTTTGCTGGCGCCTAACCAGCTTCTCCATGCGCCTTAGCCTGTCGTTGATCAGCTCGCACTTCTTGCACAGGCAAGCAATAAATTCGCAGTCCCGTTCGTGGCCTAAATTGTGAACAGTTAGGAATCAGCGAGATAGACTAATAGAGTCCAACTGACCTTTTACTTCACTCTCCTTGCCATGGTTAAGACATCGGGCACACATGGGGATCCTTGGGTTGAGGAAGCCACTGCGAGATGGGCCGCCAAGATGGCTGCTCTTGTCGTCTCCGTCTACCAACGAGAGGCTTTCCATCTTGGGCACCAAGTTGGCGCTTGATGACGGTTGACTGGCATTCATTTTTTGACAACTAATAAAGACTATTATCGGAGACAAGGATAGCAGTCCCGTAAAGAGTGGCAATCTAGTGGTTAGACTTAAAGTTACTCGGGAGATATGTTAAAAACTAGCCTACTCATCCGACGTGTTGTTTAATAGTAAGCCTTCAGCTACTGAACGTTTTCCCGTCTCTCTACACTTCTTTTTAGTCGTTCGTCGACAAAGACAAGACAAAGACAACAAAAGACTAAGTCTTTGTCGGACCAAAGCAGGACAAAATACAACTTCCTCGGGAGTTTGTCATGACTAACAGTACTCGAAAATGGCAAAGACTACTAAAAAGGCAATTACCTTCCGTAGAGCTGTACGTACTATGGGATATTGTATTATCTTGCGCAAAGACAATAGTTTGAGGTAGAGATGGGCATTTGAGTCGTCTGAGTCGAGTCGAGTTTAGACTCGAGTCGCATAGACTCGACTCAGAAGACTCGAGTGGGGAGTGAGCGGCTCGACTCGAAGACTCGCAGCATCGGTTTGGGGGGACTCATATGACTCGTCCATGCCAAGTCTAGACTCGAGTCTAAGTCTTCGCCCATGCGCAATCCCGACGTATATTAGTGGCAAACGCCGTGGGTTACCGACCATATTTTTAGTTTCTCACTTCTGTCGCACCTTAGTTCCTAAGAATGAAGCTAAAACGCTAATAGCGATCAACTGGGTGGTCAAAAAATTGTCCCTAGCTAGAACTAAGCCTGAACATGTGGTGATTTAAATAAACTGCGCATGCGCGAGGTAGACTCCCGACTCGAGTCTAGACTCTGTAGACTCTAGCGCAACTCGACTCGAAGACTCGGGAAAATTAACGACGACTCGACTCGATGACTCGAAGACTAGGCAGGAGGACTCGACTCTGATTTTCCCAAAGTCGAGTCGAGTCGAGTCGTTGCCCATCTCTACTTAAAAGGCGACAAATTTACAACTCTACTTCTTTCCGGACACGCTAACTTCAGTCGACCGGACTAAGCTCCCCCCCCCTTGCTGAAGGGGTATAAGGAATTTCCTTCCCCGTATATATTCGTGCAGGTTGCGTCCTCTGCGTACGGTTAGGTGTACTAGGAGGTGGAGGCAAGGTTTTTTCTCGATAATTGTCGAAAAAGAATATTCACGACTATCTGAGTGAGTGAAAAACCTTTGTAAAGCTTTCTCCCTCCCTCTCGCGTTTCTCTCTATACCTATTCTATTCTTTCTTCTCTGAAAACTGCCATTTCACAGCTACATGTTATAAATGTCGTGTTTGATGATTCGGTCTTCGAGGCCAATCTGACCAGCTTTCGGGAATCCCTGGCGATATTGGACTAACCCAGCACCCCGTAGTCCCTACCGGCTCAATCTTATCCCACAATTAGCAATTGACTTGAACAACGCGATGAGCAAATGCAGTATTTCTTTAATTTCGCAGTAATTCTCTGAGCTAAATGATAAAAAGGTAGAAAAAAAGTAAGGTTTTGCCGTCTTGATTAGTTAACAATTATAAAAGGCCGCTCTCACTGCGAAGCAGCTTGCAGTTCGACACTTTGGGCATACTGGACAATCACAGCATCACCGGCAACATTGATTAAACATTGAGCTTGATTTTTGTGCGGATTAAAAAACAGCACGCACTGAGTTAAATGCAGTGACGTCATTGCGTTACCGCCGAGTCCGGACACGTGGGCTCGAACTATGCCCAGAACTTCGGTGAGAAAGCTGTGCATGAAGCCATTGAGTCCACCGCTTTCTCTAATTGAACTTGATTCGCGGATGAAAAAGAAGTCCAGGTTGCCTAGATACTGAGTTATTGCACTTCCAGGTATGTAGCAGAGTGGAGTGACTTCGATTCCAAAGTGCTCGGTGGCCGGCTGGTGATATGGGAGGGAGTGGCTTATCTTCCGTTGTTCAAGGTGAACCGGAAGCGGAAGTTCAATGTTTGGTTTCTGGCTTTGATTGTCTTCGTCCATTACGAACATCAATTCGCTCCCTTCGCTGTTTGAAGATATTGTTCGTTTACGGCGAGAATGGCTCGAGACTAATCTCGGGGCACCGATCCCAATAGCTGTGCCCAGCACAGTGACCAGTACTAAATCAGGTTCCGGGAGGTCAACCTTGAACCGGATGCCAGTTAAGCAACAGGGAATCAGCCGTCTAAGCTTCACAAATATACTTTGAATAATCCAATCAAATTGCTGTCCGAACTGCTTTGGCATTGCTAATTTAGCGCGGAAAACTTGGATGAAGGTTTGCATATTGCAGACCAGCTGGGAAGACATTCCAGGCAATGACTCAGTATTACAAATTTCGTAACCCTTCGGCACGTCGGAGTCAATCATGAGCGATATTATGTCAGCGTCTTCCGTATCGTCTACTTCTAAAAGCAAGCAGCTATCATTGTACTCAAAGTCTCCACCATTTTTGTTCTGACGATAAGAACCGTTTTCGTGACTAGATACTCCATTTGATTTTTCGGCGGGAAAAAGTTCTTTAGCACAGCTTGAGTTTGGTGGAAGTCCTGATTCTTCAGTGGGAGTTAAATTATCCGTTGGCACCACAACTTGAGTGAGGCCATAATGTTCTCTATTTCGATTGACACTCTCTTGGATGAGCTTTTGAATCTCAACAAGCTTTGACGACTTGACACCTTTTCCGGAAGAAATCTTCGGCGCTTGAGGTGTTGGCAAACATGCCACATAGGCTCCAGTTCCGGTCTATTTCATGATTAAGGTTAATATGTTTGAGTGCGAAAACACAAACTCACCGCAATAGCAACCAGCATATTTTCGCCAACTGAAATTTGAACTGACAGTTCGAACAGAGCATTCATTCCCTTCACCCTCAGTTTGCTCATCAGCTGTCGGTGAAGTTCATATTCGAGGAATGGTAAACTCTGAAAGAATTACAGCAATTAGCAAGCTTTGCAATCAGTCGGAATGACTTACATCGCTGATTTCCTTCGCACAGTATTCTCCTTTCGTATCCCTCTTTGAGCGACAAACACGAGCTTGAATAAGACAACCTATGCCAGTAATTGGCAGGTTCGACGGAGGTTCGATAGTCATAAAAAGAATATCAGGCACACTGGCTTTCTTGCATAAAGAACACTTTATGAGAGTAGTAGGAAAAGGCATCGGCATGTCTTGATAAGGAATGTGACAGAGAACGCAATTCGAAGTAGGACTAGTTGATATGGTGTGACCATGATGGTATTCGCTCTGTGACACCGATCGCTCAATTCGCGGCACTTTGAGTTCAGATTCGCGCTTCTTCTCATCTTTCTCAGCGGATGGCAAAGATGACACCTTTTCCGGGTTGACGTTCAAAGTAACGGCAGTCCCACTAGCAGAAAGAATGACAACTTCGTCGCTAAATTCGTGACATGGACATTAGTGAATGAACTGAGCAATTCCCAAAATCTTTACCATATGTGAGTATATTCACAATAGCCTAAAACCGCGTTGCATCCCAGTGCTCGACAGTGGCTTCGAATTTCCTTCCTGAGCTCTGTCCACCAGGCATCTCTCGTCTCCGGCTCTTCAGGATTGTTGATTTGATCTAACAGTTTGACTGATCGAGACGAAACCACGCCCCCAATGTGTTGGATCAAGCCATTCGGAAATTGTTTCATCGTTATGAACGGATATTCCTAAGTGTTTAAAGAAAAGAGTTAGATAACAAATAACCGGTCCATCAACTTACCAGTAGATGCAAACTTTCGGGGGCGATGGAAAACCGGTAATTCGGTACAGAGGTAGCTAAACCACTGCCACTGCTTTGACTACTTCCGCATTTTGGAGTCGTACTTAAATCGGGGTCCGATGATCGACGCTTCGAAGGTGAACCGGATATAGACATCTTGGCTGTGACCGGGACCGCCAAAGGCGACACAGTTCCAGGCGGCAAAATCAGCGGCGTCGCTAATTCGGTGGGCGATGTGGACAGTTCTATGACGGTGATGGGGACACCAGTGGCTTCCTTGAACACACCATTTTCATCAGCGTTAACAAGAGTCGATCTAGACATCAAGGTAAATGTTTCTATTGATTTCACTCTGACTGAAGGTATGGACACAGACTCAAGGGCACTACATTTATCTGGCTCTAGCTCGACACTGACTCGATAGGGATCGCTGTTAGGACTAGAACACGATGCATGTTCTATCACTGGTGTCACGCTGCCTGGCTGAGAATTGAATCTCTTGACAGAACGATTTAGGACAAAGCTGTTCGAACGCTGTACAAGATTGTGACATTTGGCGCTAGAATAGGATTCAGCTTCCAGTGAAGAACCAAATTTAGGTTTGAGTGTGAAGGACGTTCTGTGAAATGGAACTTGACACGAGCTCAGCGGCTTCTTTGGTGCACTGTTATTCAAACTGGATCTAGTTAACTTGCTAATCCAGGTGTTGAAGCGCGGGCTAAAAGGGTTCGAAGTGAAGGGAATCGGCGAAGTTCTACGCAAAGTAGCTGGCGGAGAAGGGGTAGATCTCTTTGAGTAAGAGTAGAGACAGGAAGTGGTCGACGAAACTGATTCACAGGGAAAGAGGAATGCAACAGCTGGACTGGAAGGTGTGAAAGGAGTGTCACGAGTTCGAGGAGTGAATACGTCACAATCAAAACTGTCACTCAGACTTAGTTTGTTTCGGTTGCAGTTGGAAATGTAAGTTAGAAAGTCATACCGGAAAGCGAAGATTCGAATTAGACAACAATCAGGTCGAAAGTCACGCAACGATTTTTACAGGTAACCAAAGAGTGACACATAGAGAGGAGATGCAGGAAAGTAAGAGAAAACGGCACATGTAAGTTCCTCAATACTATAACGGACAGTAGGGATCCAAGCAGGCAGGTTAATTAGGCAAGAGAACACATACTCATCGGTGGTTGGAATAACAATAGGAGTTGAAGTCGAATTTCTTTGGCTGGCCATTGAGTAGTGTTGACTTTGAGAACGGTGGTGTTTTTCAGAGTGTGGTTCCTTGTCGACTTTGGCGAGGTAAACTGCAGTTCCAATGCCGCGTACAATCAGCCCTGATTCTCCTTCGAGGTCGAAAAATTGCTGATAGCTATAAACATAGATGGTATAAATTATATCGATTCGAGCGAATTCGATACTTGCCCAAGAACGCAATTGCCACCAAGTTCAAGAGCTTTCAATCCAATCTTTCTCTGAACCTCTCCCGACAACTTTGAGAAAAGCGTTTGTCGGGCTTCATTACTAGCACGAGGTGTTCTTATTTTGTCAATCCACTGATATTCAGGGTCATCATTAACGACCAGCTCTTCGACAAAGCCGAGTATTGCTTGACACGAATAGCCCATTGGTACACCAGGTGAATAGAAAAATCGAACTCCGCACGAACTTTGGCGAAATCGATTTGTGTCGGAAAATAGGTCTATTTTCACGACACAGTTGACTTCACCTCGAATGCCGTGCATAGTATCATAAATTGGAAACCACCCAGTCATTAAGTGACCAGAGTCTTTGTTCAGCAGGGGGTTAAGGTCGATGTACACCTTTCCAATTGCGTCATTCGCACTGTAAGTATCATAGTCCATGATTCGAATTTGTAGGGGTTCGTCTTGAAGCTCTTCATCGTCCACTTCGAATCGAAACCATTCTGAGTTCCAAAAAGGATTGAGCGATCGTCTAAATACTTCCGTTTTGTAAGTTGTATTGCCCAATTTAACCTAAAGTAATAAATGATGGTTATCGAACATGTACAGAATCAAAGTACATACCTCGACAAAAGCGTCACTCGTATCACTGGATTTGTCCATCACGGGTAGATTTCTACCAGCCAGTATCCGAACCTTAACTTTGCCCGGCATTTTCGTTCAAGTCACTATTAACTAGACTTCAAACAAATTTTACATTTATTATGCTTTTTCCTATTTACACTGCATTGCTGCCAAATGCTAGGGGACCGTTTCCGAAGTACCGTTCAACAATCAGATAAAGTCCCATGGGACAATCGGAATTGCTCAGTCAGAATCGAATTCTATTGTGACATTACACTTGACGTACAATTATGTAAACTCGATCATCAAGCCTTAGAATTTATTGTTGATCAGTGTAAGGTAAGACTTTTAGATAATGTATTCATCATTATTCGAGAAAGCCATCGCTGATGACAAGTTACCAACTGTAACTTACAGTTCACAGCAATTAAACAGAACTTTGCCCTTTCGAATGGTTTAGCAAGCTCTTGTCTCCCTTCAATGCTTACGCATAAATCTTTCGCCTTTTACTAAAGATTTCCGTGAAGGGGGACACTAGAATGAGCCTTTAAGGCCAATTTTTGTCGAGGTCGTCTTTCGAGAAGACCTAAAATACAATTCCAAAATAAGGTGCATAATCTGAACAACCCTTCGAGTTACATGAGATATTTGATATCAGCTTGCAAGTAGTAGCCTTAAAGGGTAAACGCCATTTCCTACCGAAGCCATAAAGTTACGCAAGAGACGTTACGCAACAAGAGACAGCCCCTGCCGCGCTTCGCGACGCCGGAAAGCTAATCAGCTGCTGAACATACCAAATGTTTTCTTTTATTTTACGGTAAGGAGTTTGTGTTTCAAAGAGTTCAAACTATGCTTGAGATGTGAATTTTTTCACAGCATTGATAAACTCATAGCAGTCAACCGAACTACCTTTACCATTTCAGCCCGTCAAGGATGGCTCACGCAGTTACCTTATCTCACTGAAGGAGCTTCTCATGTGATCTGTAAACAAGCTGCAATTATGAATGAAAAAATATCCTAGTCATCTACAAGTCGGACCTGTATTGAATTAGAACCACAATGGGCAAATCAGTAACGTCACCAACTTCAACTGGTCAACAGTCAGGGACTCAAGCGACTTCCGAAGCTAATACTCATCCCAAATACAAGAAAGTATTTATTCAACGCGACTATTCCCATGGAACTGCAGTTAAATTTCTAACTGAATTTCCTACTGATCTCGAAGGCTACGTGGAACCAGAACTATTTAATTACGTCGTGGAAACAGTAAATTATTTCTATCAGCAAGGTGAGGAGATGTCAAGTAGAGTTTTCTGTGAGTCATGTTGTGCTTGCTTCACTGCTTACTTGGCATACATTTGCATGGACTCCTTTTACGACAAGTGTGCAAAGAAAGTGTCCGATTTTATCGAAGATCAGAATGATTTAAAGTGGAAACCAAGGGGATTACTGCTCACTGATCCGATTGAAAGAGGGTTACGTGTGATTGAAATTACCATATTTTTGGATAAAGCTCAACAACGTCAGCCTGCTTCTATAAGTGGTCACGTGACCATGGGTCAGAACCAGAACCACGGTCGAAACGAGCATAGGAGAAGCCATAGACATCATAGCCATGAACCTAACACAAAGGCGAAGTGAAACAATTACCCTCAATGTCTTCTTAGTAATAAATTGCAATAATGGTTTTTCACTGTTAGTTGATTGTATCCTGTCCTCTGAACCGCTGAGTATAACACCCAACAAGATGAGTTGCTCACCTGTGTTTTTAGAAATTTTGTCAGAGACGAACCTGAATATCTTCATCTCGTATCGTGGTCACTGTGTTATCTCAGTATCAATTGTAGTAAGGAGCTGCCCTAATGAAATGAAACCCGTTTAAATTTCGCAATAAAAGTAATGCCAAGACAAAGGATAATATTTGATCACAGGATAAAAGTCTCCCAATGAATCAGGTGCCGAAAGTTCTGATTGTTTTTTCAGCCGTTGCCAATGGCAACGTCAGGCATGACATGGGCGGCAAAGGAGAGCGTAACTCAAACAAATCGCTTTGATGCCATTTTGGCGCACGAAATATGATTCGGTTGCTTTTTCTCTTGCTTCCTTAAACTGAATTTATTTGCTTCCAAATCAAGTGTGTGCTCGAAACTCTTAATCTCTCTTCAAGATGGCGGCCGAAAGTACGACGACGACGAAAAGTGATGAAGTGCATCGCTTGAAAACAATGCTGGCCGAAGCTACGCGAGACATGAACGAACTGTCCAGTAAAACTGAAATGTTGCAAAAAGAACTGGAGAGTTCTAAATCCAAGCTACTTGATTACGATGAAGAAAGGCAAACAATGGAACAAAAATATGAAGTAGAATTCGAAAAAGTAAGAAGGGACTTGGAAGAAAGTAGAGAGGAGACGGACGAACTGAAAAAACGTAATGTGCTGTATGAAAAGAATTATTACGGATTAACTGAAGCCGTTCAGGAAGTGAAAGAGCTCAAGCAAAGTGTACAAGTTCGTGACAAGAAAATCAATGACTTACTAAACAAACTAAGTGAAATGAAGCTCGAACTAAATGACTCGTATGACGAGGTGCAGTATTTGCGTGAACTTTGTGAAGCTAAAGATGTTGATCCTAATTTCGATTCGAAAACGGTGCGATCTAGTGTTGATTCTAGCAAAATCGTGAAACTGCAGCAGCGAATAATTGAACTGGAAGAACAATTGATTGAATCTTTGCACGATAATCAACAAGAGAAGCAAACACCGTTAGGCGATACTAATCAATTAGACAAAGAATTGCAATTAAGAATAAGCGATTTAGAAAACGAAAATGCTGATCTGAAGTTAGGAATGAAGGAAATTTTGTTAAACATTCAGGACAGCGACGTGAAAAGCGATTTTTCCATTGATTGTCCCTCATTAGAACGATTGTGTCAACAATTAGAATCGAGAAGTCTTTCAGTTCAACTTGGGACGGCTATTGCCATGAAAGCTGAACTGGATTTGTTGAGAGGTCAAAACGAGCAGCTGAGATCTGACATCAAAAAGATACGCTGTGAATACTTGCACTTATTGACGCTGTATTCACAAGATATTGTTGAAAACAGCAAATCCGAAGACAATTCAGCTGCAGTTCCAAGCGTTGGTGAAATTGGACAACGTAGCGAAGGCGAAATCATATCCAATGTCACGGTTGACGAGCCTGAAAGCGACAGTGATAGTTCTGGTTCGAATGACGCTCACGTGACCCTTTCTGTTGACAATTTAGACATTCCATCAATCAATAGTGCAACTCAAACTGAAATCACGGGCGATTTCTTGAACAGCTCAATCAAGGACGAACAAGCAATTACTTCCAATTCTCAAATTGCCAAACAAGACTTTGCTTGTCAAACTGAACCAAATCAAGAATTGTTAACTGTGCCACAATCGCGCTGTTCATCACCTTTGTCAGAGTGTCCAAATTGCTTGAAAGTAGTCCAATCATTTGAGGAAGTTCAAGTTCGACTAAATCGTCTCGAGCAAAGTTTGGCTCACAGTGAAGACAACTTTGAAGAGCAAGCTCGACGCCTTCAAGCTGAGAACTCGAAACTAATTACTGAATTGACTTTGAAACAAGAAACTCAGGATAGACTGATTGCCGAGAAAGACAAGCATCTGAAAGACTTGAAAGACCAGTTGAAACGACAGCGCAATCAAACTGTCACCATTTCCGAAGCCAAACCTCAGGACTCGCAAGTGCAAGCAGTTCCGTTTCCGGCGGCAGCTTCGAAAGGCTGCAACGAAATACTGACGGCCATCATTGATTGTCTTCAGGCTCGCATACTACACAAAGACGACTCAATCAAAGAGTATCAAAGGCTATTAAGACAAACGAAGGAGTCATGTGAAAAGCAAATCGCGATGATTACCGAACAATATAAGGATCACGCAGAGAAAATAGCTCGCATATCTCTCGCCAGTCATTAAGGAGCAATTCTTGAAGGAGGAAATTTGCACGCAATTTGCGCGCCGTTTAAATCATGTGTGCAAAATGTCTATAATTATGTTGATTAAAGGCGAATGAAGGAGAGAATCGAAAGGCAAAGTTGATGATGACATTACCTGGATAGACCTGGGTCAGGTAAGCCGGTCATCGTGCACTGTAGCCCAGATGGTGGTCAGTTCTTCTTCACGCAATTGCCTAATATTATTGAATTATATAATATAGGATACAGTATAGGCTTGATTGAGTGAAAGGAGAAAGAGGAAAAGATGCGCTCAAGTCGTAGAAGACTTTCAACCGTCACTGTGAATGACATGATTAAAGTCTCCATTCTTTTTGAAAGGTTTTATAGAAAAAAGAGTGAATGTCAATATTACCGATTTTATGCAGGCTATATAATAAATTTATGCCAGCCATATAAATGTATTTACAATGTACAGGTATTTGGCCTAATTTTGGCCATAGTTTGCTGACTAAGAAAGTGTCTCGGAAAGTAATTAAAAGTTCTCCCAGTAATTAAGTTGCAGAGTCACGTTTATGCGCTGCGAAGGAATAATTAGCGCATCTAACATTAGACTTAACCTGAATAGTCACGTGACTGGCAACAAAATGAATTGCGGCACACATTCTCTCTGCAGACATATCCGTGACCTACTAAGAAGGAAGCGTGCATTGGTCACGCAACATACATTGACGCCCATGATCTTCGATGGTCAAGGGATATGTCTAGTTTTTCTTGCCTCGGCTTATCATTTATCACGTTGACATACATGTATGTCTGAATAGCTCAGGAATGATTTCTTTTTTGTGAGACATTTAATGGAACCAGATTTACGCCCAAAGTGAATTCAGTTTGTTGCTAAACTAGACAATTTAGGACAATGAGAGACACGCTGAGCTGATTGACTTCATTTCTTATCTTGATAGCACTTTCTGTTAAACAGGATTAGACATTTTTGTGAGTCCTTACAATTTGGAAGTTCTATTAGAGTTTCTCAACTCTTACTTTCCCTCTAAAGTTTTTTGGAAACTTTCTCAAGTCCACTCACTGAGCTCGGAATGAGAGAGAAATGTTCCAAATTGCTATCGAGATTGTTAGCATTCGGTCTCGCGTGAATGGTGAGGAGAGCGAGAGGAAAGAGAGGAGCGGAGAGCGAGGGAGAGGAGGGAGAGGGAGAGAGCAAAATAATGAGCCAAATAACAATAAAGAAATAATAATAATACGAAGATAGGGTCAAAGGGAGCCGACTGGATAAATGAATGGAAAACCTTTGGCTACTTTTTGCTGCAAATTGAAGAATGTATCAGGTGGGCAGAGAGAGGAGAGAGGGAGAGAGGCGAGGGAGAGAGATTGAGAGGGAAACAGGTTTCTTGGGGTTGGCCGAGCCGAAGGAAGGGAGAGCGGGAGGGAGGGAGGGAAAGAGAGAGAAGACAGTTGCTCGCATTGCTTCAATTCAGCTGGACCAGCAAAGGAGCGAGAGGGAGAGGGAGAGACGACCAGTGACTCGAGAGAGGAAGCTAAGGAATCTCCACTTGCCGCCAGCCTGTTGATCTCTCTCGCTCTCTCCTCTTGGCCAGTGTTTTTCAGGTTCGCAAGAGGAGGCGAGAGGGAGAGAGAGAGATGCTTTTGTAGAGTTCCTTAACCAGAAAACTTGTATAGTAGTAAAACATCTACATCCATAGTACATGGAAAGAAAAGAGAGGAGAGACAACCTGTGCCCGATGATGTGGTCACTTGTTGCTTATTTCAATTGAACATTCTCTCCCCTCTCTCTCCCCTCTCTTTTCATTTGTGTGTACTGTCACAAGTCAGTGTTTTTGTTACCGAAACAACATCCTTACAGTTTCTAATTTTACACAATCAACAATCAAGCAAGAGGACACAAAAATTGCCTAATGCTTGCCTTTTAAAAATAATGTTCAAGTAGATGCACTTGTTACGGATTATTACATACACGTCTATATTCGTATGAAGTAAGAAGATTCCACGAAAGAAAGACAATCTTCATCCTCATCTCGCCATCTTCCTGCCTCATCATCATGCTTGTCAGAAAGAGTCCCAACATGACTCGCCATAGTGCTTCATCACCGTGCAGCTTGTTCTACTTAACTTCAATTATGTGCATAATTTATACCCTCATACGTAAGTGTCAGAGCTAGATATTCCGCTTTTTGCAGTTATCATTAACTGGGATTGTTATGACGCCGTTGAAAGAGAGACCGCAATTATGTATCTCCATTGTCCTTTCTGCACTCGAGACTAATTGTGAGGTTCCTCTTCCGTTTCGTTCACAGATGCCTGCCATGGCCAAGTAAACAAACCACCGGAATTCCTTCCTGGTCATGATATGCTAAATTTAGTAGTCAGTGAAGACACTGCAGTCGGCAGTTCCTTCTACACCTTGAAAGGAAGGGATCCGGAAGGAAGTCGCATATCTTACTACATGTCCGGTGACACGTTCTCGGTTCATCGGGACACTGGCGTCGTTACTTTGATCCGGAGCCTTGATAGGGAAGAAGAACCTAATCTAGATGTTATCGTCACTATCATTGACGAGAAACTCAATGGCAAAGCTGCTAATACGGTTTCCGTTCAGAGAGAGGTGAAAGTTGGAGATGCTAATGACAACAAGGTGACTATTATTCTATTTTTCTCTTGCTTTCTCTTGTCGGCACTTTTTCTCGCTAAGTACCAACGAAACAAATCGTAATTGTAATTTACATTTCTTTCATCTACTTACTCTAGCCTCATTTCTCGGCGACACCCTATTCGTTCACAGTCAGCGAAGCAACGCAACCATTCACTACTGTCTATGAGGGAATATTTGTCACTGACAATGACTCTGGCGTCAATTCCCAGGTCACACTTGAATGCTCACGTGAGCTCACGCCACAGGCATGTGACATGTTCCATGTGAAAAGCACTCTGCAATCGGAAGGCAAATACAAGGGTTCAATCAGTCTGAAAGGTCAAAAGCTCGACTTTGAAACGGTCTCCGCTTATCAGTTGAAGTTAATTGCTAAAGACAGGGGCGGACTGACGAGTACAGTCGACGTCAACATAGCTGTCCAAGACGTTCAAGATGAGCCGCCAAAGTTCCTAAATGCTCCCTATTCGATAACTGTCAACGAATCAACGGCCACCGACACCACTGTTCTGTCAATACTTGTCCGTGATGGCGATGCAACTCCTCTTCTCCGGAGACCATTGAAACTTGAAATTCTCCGTGATCACAAGCGCTACTTCACACTGAAGCACACCCTGGATGACACTTGGGTGATCAGGACGACTCAGAATGCTCTTGATCGAGAAGATCCGGAGATTCTATTGGCTGGCGGTGTTTACGAGTTTGGCCTCAGGGCAGTTGAGCTTGTTAATAGCCGTGAAACGAATCACATTGCTTTCGCTAATGTGACAGTTGTCATTCAAGACATCAACGACCAAGTTCCCAGGTTCAATTTACAATCTTTTACGGTCTACATGCCCGAGGAGATTGCCAACGGCTCGGCCGTTCCTGGCCTTAATCTAGTTGTCTCTGACACGGACATTGGTAACAATGCACGTTTCGATTTGACCATTGAAGATCTAGATGAAGAGAATCCTGCCAGTGACGTTTTCACCGTGTCGCCAGCTGTTGCCTTCGGCAGGACACCTGTCATCCTGAAAGTTGCAAACGCTGATTTGCTTGATTACGAAGATGATCAACGACGAGTGTTCAACTTTAATGTCGTTGCAGTGCAGGGAGCGACCCGTAGCTCGTCAAAGGTCACCCTGATTCTGAAAGATTCCAATGACCATATACCTGAATTTGACAGTGATCAGTATCACGTGCAAATCCCCGAGAACATGCCGTCCAACATGACCTGTCTTCACCTTGACTGCCTCAGATGCCGACTCCGAGTCATTTGGTGACATCACGTACCTGCTCAAAGGATTTGGAGCCGAGAAGTTTGTGGTCAACGGCAAGACGGGCGACATCAGCGTCGCCATGTGCGACAATCCAAATCCCAACAAATTCTGACTCCTTTCATGGACTTCGACGACGAAGGCATCTCCCTCTGCCTTGATCACGAAGCTCAGCCGAGTTACTCGCTCAGCTACGAAGCCCGAGACGGCGGTGGCAAACATTCCACGGTCAACTTGTTCATCGAGATCTTAGATGTTAACGACAACATTGTGAGTGGCATGAAATTGTAAATGTTCCACTTTTTGCTTGATTAACCATTGTCTTCCTAGCCCATATTTTCCAATCAAATTCATGTGCGTGAAGTCTACGACAAAGAGACAACCATCTCGCCGCCGCTCATATTGAGGGCAACTGACGCCGATGGTCCGTCCCAGGGAGGCAATGGTGCCATTCGCTACATGCTCAAGGACACCAATTTAACGGGCATCCTCGTGGACGCCATTACTGGTGAAGTCAAGTTGACGAAACCGGTCTCAATGGAATATGAACAGAACCGAGCTACTGGCATTCGCAGAAAGCTGCACTATGAAGCAATCGTGAGGGCAATTGATGGCGGAGATCCACCCTTAGAGTCCGAAGCCAAGCTGGTGTTTCATGTGAAATCAGAGCGCGACGGAGCCCCGTCTTTCATTGCGGAACCCTACAATGTATCCATTCCGGAAAACTCGAAGCCAGGCTCAGCTGTGCTACAAGTGAAGGCAACTGACCCCGATGGCCCCGATTCGGCTTTACGATACGCCATCGTTGATGGCGCTAAGGATAACTTTGTGATTAATAGCGAAACGGGCAATATCTTGATTGGTTCGGATTCAAATTTAGACAGGGACGTGTTTGGAGACTCCTACGAACTGGTTGTCAGTGTGGTTGACTCTGGATTTCCGGTTCCACTTACTTCCACCTGTGTTGTCTACATTCGTATCGAAGATGTTAACAACAAACCACCCAAGTTCTCAACTGATTCGCATGTCGTCTACCTCACGGATGCTGAGCTTATTCCAAATCGTGAAATAATCAAGCTGATTGCCACCGATCCTGATCGCTCTGCTAAAATAAGGTATTCCTTTGACGAGGAAGGAATAGTTGTCCGAGACAATACTGGCTTTGTGCTGGTCAATGGGAACAGCATGGCCACCAGCGCCTTTAAAATTGATCACACAACTGGTTCTGTCAAAGTTGGACAAAAACTAGATTCAAGTAAAGCTTCGGTTATAAGCATACCTGTCATGGCGGTCGATGTGAATGCCTTCAACGGAGTTGAAAGCCCGCAATTTGCTTTAACGGAGCTAACTATTTATATAAGAAACGAGGATGCCAAGAATCCCATCTTTGCCGCACCTTGGACTCATTCGAGTCCCAGTTATGAAATTAGCCTATCCGAAGAAACGGCAACTGGATCAACTGTTCTCACGATGTCGGCAAAGGATGCACTCACGAACAGACCTATTCATGAGTTTGAGAAAATCAAAGAAACAGATCCCGATAATCATTTTTCGGTGAATCCTTTGACTGGCATTGTTACCATCAACAAGCGACTAGACTTTGAGGAGCTTCCCATAAAACAGGCCAAGTTTTCAGTCCGAGCCATCGGCACCGGACCAGCTGGTAGTACGAGCCGACCATCTTCCATTGCAAATGTCATCGTCACGGTCATTGACATCAATGACAACTCTCCCGTTTTCACTCAAGACATGTACTCTGCCTCTGTCCTGGAGTCGGCGGAATGGCCGCAAACCATTATCACGGTCAGTGCCACCGATGCGGACAGTGGTGCCTATGGTACTCTGAATTACGCTGTTTCCGGTGATGGAAGCCACCTCTTTGAGATAAATCGGAAAACCGGTCTAGTGGGTATCAAGAAGAATGTCACGCTTGACAGAGAAACAAAGTCAGTGTACAATTTGCAAGTGACTGCCACTGACAACAATGGCGTTCACTTTGATGATGACGAAGTACACTTAAATCCTTCGGTCGTTCAACGAAGAACGTCCGTCTTAGTGAGCATCAGGTTGCAAGATAGCAATGACAATGCTGTAAGTTATTCATGAAAAAGATAACTATATTTATCTGTGAGCTGATGAACGTTGATTCATGTAATTTTCTTTTCTTAGCCCATTTTTGAAAGGGAACGCTACGAGGCCGTTGTGCCGGAAAATGTTCCGATAGGGTTTGTGGTCAGTCATATTCATGCCACTGATGTGGATGAAGGCCTGAATGGCCAAATAACATATGAGGTGGTTGGCTTTGATGACATACCTGAAAAGAGACGCCTATTTGAGATCAATGAAACAACGGGCATACTCACAGTTGCTGCCTCTCTATCCGGCAAAGGTCGCCCTGATCCGTATGAAGTAACTATAAAAGCGAACGATGGTGGTAAGATTCCATTGTCGTCCGAGGTCACTGTCTCCATTGTTGTGGGTGACATTTCAGCCAATGATGGAATACCTTTGTTCGTGAAGCCAGCTGAAAATGAAGTTGTCTACGTGAGTGAGAATGCAAATCCGGGAACCTTTGTGTACCAGGTTGAAGCGGTTGATGCCGACAATCCCAGCACACAGAATGGAAAGGTGATGTACAAGTTCCTCGAGCACGAGCCGCACTTTGAAATTGATCCGCTGAGCGGTATCATAACTACGGCCACGAACAAGAAGCAACGCACTGAAAACTACAGGCTGGACCGAGAGAAGAAAGCAAATTACACAATCATCCTGGTGGCCTTTGACTTGGGCTTGCCGCCTCAGGAGTCTCATCGCGTTCTTTCTATACGCCTTAATGACACTGATGACAATGAGCCCAGATTTGAAAGAAGCATTAGCGCACTTCCGGTCATGTTTGAAGTTAGCGAAAATGCTCCTTTGGGAAGTGAGATCGCTAAAGTGAAAGCCATTGACGACGACGTAGGCATCAATGCTCAAGTTGTCTATGAGATCATAAATGGCAACGAGAAGGAAATGTTTGCTATGTCGACAGACAGCTCTGGATTTGGAGTGGTTAAGTCTAAGAAGAATCTTGATAAAGAAGTCGATGACAAGTTCCTGTTGACAATCAGGGCTCTGAATGTGAGAAAAACCAATCCAAAGGCTGTGAAATATCTACCATATGAAAAGAACGATTTTGCTCAGATTCAAGTTGAAATTCACGTCAAAGATGTCGACGACAACAAACCACAGTTCAGTCTAAGTAACTACGTCATAGGAAGCAAATACGATGTTGAACTTTTCACTCCTCTGATCACCTTCAAAGCGGTCGATCCTGACAAGAGTGACGTGAAGCCCAGAATATCGTACTCTATCAGCGATGCGCAATTTGTGTCCGGAAAGGTAACCAAGTCGAATGTGAGCCATGTTTTCAGCCTTGAAAATGCATCTGGCATCCTGAGAAACGAGGTTTCCCTTAAATCATATCTCAATGGCTACTTCAACTTGACCATCCTTGGTCAGAGCAGCCAATCAGAGGGGCCGTTCTCGATGACATTTGTAAATTGCAAGGTCTTCATTCTGCGAGAAAAAGACTTCCTGAAGTTTGTCTTCAAGAGACGTCCGAATGAGATCAGCAAAGACCTGAAGAAGCTCGAGTACGACTTTGGACATGCAATGGCCTCTTCGCCGCTCAAGTTGTCGCTCAACTTCGACAGTACGCAGTATTATCAGAGAAAAGATGGAAGTCTTGACTTTGAGTCGTCAGCTGCTTGCTTTCAGCTCATCAAGTCTTCCGATGGTGGAAGTGATCTAGTCCTTGACCGTAGCGAAGGTGTAAAGTTTCTGAAAGCTGATGGCTCCCTTCCTTATAACAAGTCACTCAAAGAGCTGTACGACACTTACGACATTGTCTCTGTGGAAGAGTGTGTGGTAACAAAGAACAATTACTCAATGAGTCCATCGGAAATGGGACTACTGGTGCTGGCTTCCGCCATTGCTGTGCTAGGTATATTTTTTGCCTTTCTTGCTTCCGGTATGAAGAGGACCTTGAAGAAGCGAATGGCCGCCCTGGGCATTGTTTCCGGTTACAACGGACCCATGTTTGTGGGCACGAATCACCCTCCGATCAATGGCTCCTACGGTGTCCCAATGTCCAAAGCTTCCTCCTTCATCAGCGTTTCTGAGTAAGTGAACCATTAAAACGAAACAAATTGCATTAGAGATTAATCGCTTATGAAATCAAATTGCAGCCACCAGCGAATTTATGAGTGGCAGGAAACTAACGGTCCTCAAGTTGATGCCATGTCGTTTAGAAGTTTTCCAACTCTCAGGAGATGATCGTGAACCCATGAAGACATGCAATTAACTTAATTTATTTGTACCATTGAATGTGTAATTCTTGCATATATTAAACCTCATCCCTTTAACTGTGCTTGTCATTGATGATTAATGGCACAACTTACGATACTATTTCAAGTCTTGGGAGTCAAGTTCGGGTTTTACTTTTTTTCACGCGGAATCCAGGAAGCAAAAAATGTCTCAACTGGTTTTTCATTTCTATATAACTGACAACTTTGAAAGTTTGTTTCCTACTTTGCCAGTCTTCTCTTAATCAAGGATGTTGTCAAGTGTAATTTTGCTCACACTAACCTTCACCTCAGGTAAGGCTAAGCTTTTCCTATTGAAGTCAGTACATTTGATCCCTTTTTGTTTTGTTTGTCCATTTTAGCACTAGGTGCTCTGTGTACCACAAACTTGCAGCCAGCAAACTGCACAACCTACCAGTGGCGTAACAATGTAAATTGTCGGATTACCGCTGCCCGGGGCTACTCGCTGGCCGCCGTGCCCACCACTACGGACAACTATCTGCAGTACACCGCCAAGTCGGCGGCCATGAAGACCTTCAGAACCATTGTGTACCAGCTGTCCGCCAGCAATGGCTTCGACAGTTTGCCCCAGACCAGTCAAATCCAGTTGCTGGCCAGAGCTGAGACACAGATCAACAATGCCGGAAGTGCTCTGTATGGAACCCAGTGGCAAACCAGCGAGAGCCGCTGCGGAGCCGGAAGCGCGTCACCAACTTCCCTTTGTGGTGACGTCACTCCGGCCACCAATGCTCCTGATTGTCCGGCTCCTGGGCCATGAGTAGTTTCTCAATCAACTCTAATTTATCTATTTATCAGTATCAGCTTTTATTTATTTATATGATTTTCAATAAAGTAACTTATTGTTCTGGAAACACTCTCTACACGTGCGCCATCTACTGACCACTGGTGTCTGATGAAAACGGTCTGAAGTCGCGTGATGTTGACCGAAGCGCTGTGTGAGACAATGACAAGAAAGGTGGAATTAGAGACACGAGTGCAAAATTTGGTGATTTCTGTTCGCTTGAGTTCTCGCAATGGCAACTATTTCCGGTGATCAACCGACAAGCAAGACGAGTGCCAAGCACTCAAACCTGCGCCAGGACGTCGTGGACATCTTGCTAATCATCAGTCACCTTACAGCACTGGAGAAGCAACTGAGCAAGAAAGACGCTGATCACCTTTCGATTAAGCAAGGTTTGGATTCTCTCATGAAGGTAATCAGTGAAAAGGAAGAGAAAGCAGGTTTAGTAAAGGCTGAACCCAAAGTTGAACAGGTGTCAGTGGAGCCGAAAGTCAAGAAGCTGCGAATTCTGTTGCCGAAGCCTGACGAAGCGTCAAATCCGTTCGCAATCAAGCACCCAGTCATTGTGCCGTAAATCAGTTTAAAACTACGATGCTAATCACCAAACCATTTATTATTGGGAAATCTTTCAAAAAATCAGTTACTCGAGGCATTGGCTTTCAAATGTTTTTCAAGTTCAACTAATTCCTTCAGACATGAAACCAACGATGAGTCTAAACAAACCAATCCAAAGCTAGTCTGTGAATTTCGGACGGTTTCTTTGATTCTGTTCACAGCTACCTCACTTTCTTGAACTAACTTAGAAATAATACGTTTGTTCATTGACACTGTTCTATTTGGGTTCGATGGCGGCTGCGAGTTGGCGTCAAACTTTTTCTGCGATGTCCAGCGCAAGTTGAGCAGTTGGAGCTGGCCGTGCATCAGTTCACTGCTCTCTGGGCCGAAAGTCAGCTTCTTAATTCGGTTACATTCGTCACAGATCTTGCGAGCAGATTCAATGTTCTCCATGAAGATGTACACATAAACGAGTTCAATGCTGGCCGCCAGAACTAGTCGATGTTCGGGAAAGCAAATTTTAGTCAAATTGTTCAAAGCCTTGACATATTGCTTTTCGGCTTCTTGGCCTCTTCCGAACTGGATCAAGGCTTTGCCGACGTTCATGATTTTCTTAGAGGCTTCCGACTTGTCGAGGTATTCCTTGGCTTCCTCTACTGTAGGACTTTCGCCGCACTTGATGCACTTTGCGTCCGCCTCAGAATTAATGAGCAAAGGTCCTCGGCACTTGCAATAGTAGGACTCGGTGAGTATTGGCTGGAATTTACTTGTGTCAAAGTTTTCATTTAGAGCGTCTCCACAAGCCGGGCAGTCACACCGGAAGTAATACTGATTGTGAAGTGTTTCCATTCGCTCGCTGCGAGACATTCTTTTATAGGTTGGTCCGTAAGAAAAAGTGATCTCTTCGTCAATGGCTAGTTTCTTTTTTGTTTTGAGATAAATTGTCGAACCAACGTAAAACTGTTCGGAATTCGGAATGCAGCTGTGGTTCACCAAGGCAACTGTGGGATAGATGCCAGTGCCGACAACTTGGTTTTTAACGTCGATGCCCATTATGTCATGTGGTCCAGGAACAATCGGTTGATTATAGATGACAATAGAGTTAACGGAAATCTGATGGATGTGCTTGAGTATGAGGCCACCTATTCTGAAGTAGCTAGAGTCACTTGATTCGATAATCTTGAGGTGTTCACTCGAAACGTAAGCTAGATAGGCAGCTGCCAATGTCTGTCTGGCTGAGACCAGATAGGACAGTTCTTTCGAATGGTCACATAGGTTGTAGACACGATGATAACTGGTGCTAAATTGCTTCTCCTTGGATCGAGATTCTGGGTCAGTGGCCACCTGAATGGCCTCTTGTAGTCCAGCTTTGAGCAGGATGCGAAGCGAAAGGCGGAGTACACCGGAAGCTTGCAAGGCACCAATGGCTCTCGTTTCGAGTTTGTGGAATGTTTCCCATGCTTCTTGGTGGCATTCTTTGGAACAGAATGAGACCAGCGACGAAACGAGACAAGGGTACAGTCGGTTCCCTAATTCTTGGCAACAATTTAGGCAATAGGAGTCAGTGTACTGTGGACTGAGCACCGCGACAAATGGCTTCTCAACAATTATGTTCTCGTCTTTGCCGACTTCACGCTTTGCTTTCAGCGACCGTCCTTTACTCTGACAATAGCTCATCTTGACCCAGTTGCTGGCATTGGGTAACTTTGGCGAAGCATTGGTCAGTTTTCCGTAGCGCTTATAGAACGCTGCCTCAATCTTCTCTTCGGCCTTGACGTCAAAGTTTTCATACGAACTTTCGACAAATTTCCTCAACTCATCAGCTGTGGACTTGTTTTCCTTTCCGTCGTCAATCGAAGAGAGACTTTCGTGCAGAGCTTCCCTCGCCTCGGGATACTTTTCCAGAGCTTTCAGACATAAAGCCTTCCTGAGCAACAAGGTGTGCATTTGACTTGGCGTATAACCAAACTCAATGGAATGTTCTACATTTTGCAGGCAGTCTTTGAACATGTTCATTTGAAAGAGAGTTGCAGATCTATTAGCGAATGCAAGGGAGATCTCTGTGGCACTGGACGCATCATTTCCGTTTCCACTCGGTGCTGCTTTTCCTTCCACCGGAAATGAAGCAACTAACAGAGCCTGCGAACGAAAAGATTAGAACAAGTTTAGAGAGACATATCCCATAATCACCTTAGAATACAACTTGAGAGCATCCTTGTACTTCTTGATCTTGAAACACTTGTTGCCTTCGAGGCGAAAATTTTTTGCCTTGTCATCACTCTTCGCAGCTTCTGTGGCAATTCTAACAATGGCCGGATTAGTGGTGAATGCTTTGAATCCACTTAGAATGTCAGGTTTCTCTAAGCAAAAGCGAACACGATCCTCGCTACTAACTAATTTAGCAAATTCCTCTTGAGGCAAAAATTTGGTTCGCAAGACTTCGATTAATTTGGAAAAATCACACAGCCCTTCGAGTTTGTTTTCTTCGGCTTCCTTCTTGGCAACATGGTGGCGATCACTTGACATTCTTGAGTCGCAGGATGTGAGCTTCGAACGAACAAACAAAATTCAAATCAGCAGCTCTTCTAAAGAAATTCAATTCAACGTTTCCGCAATGTGGTGATGTGCACTTGATCTTGAAAGCAGCCGAGTAGGCAAGTGCTTTAATGATGGCAGCTGGCTCTCCCTCTTTTCTCTATCCCTCCTCTTCTCTACTTGCTGTTGCGTAAGCGCCTGAAGAAGGCTCGCTGGGGAACTGCTTCACGACGCCCAGAGGGGAGAGATAGTCCCGCAGCGGAGGGACTCCTCTCGCCACGCCGAGTCAAATTATATATACATTACATGGCTGGCTTGCAGAGAAAGTTGTCCGAGACTCGGATGAGTAGAGACGAGACCAACTTGCTCCTTGGCTCTCATGAGAAAGAGAGGTCGCTTCCTCCTCTCTGACTGCCTCCTCCTCTATCCTTCTTGCTTTTCCCGTTCAAGCTCCAATGACCCAAGCTGGCTTCGCTCAAGGTCACCGGCGACCAGCTAGACACTTCCTCCAGGATAGAAGGCCGAAAATTCACCGCATATTCACACATTCACCTCAAACTTGACCTTCACTGATCTAGTGATCGCTTCGTCGGTCGCTTCATGACTTCTTGTAACACATACTGGCCACAAGGTCACAAGCGCGATATTTTTTCCGGCAACCAAGTTCAAATGTGTGACTGAAAGCGGACGCTGCTAAAACCAACTGTAACACTTTGTTGAGACCGACAAGGAAATCGCTCAGCTTTGCAGGTCTTTTATTTTCTCTCAACCTTCCCAGTAATTCGGTCCATAAACTTTTGACCCCTGTTTCTTCGGTACGCTTCATACACGTCCGCTGGCCCACTTGAAAGGCCCACACCTTTGTACATGTCTTGCTGGTCTCGCACCTCCCCGCCGGAAATCGGTTCCTGGATGCCTTGCTCTTTGGCGCCTAGACCACAGCCTTGCCAGCCCATCTTTTTCAGTAACTGGTGTCCTTTGTTGCTAGTATCGAGCTTTGAGCTAGATTTTGAACCGGAAGCCCTGAATAGAATGAAATATGAAAGGGATGCTTTGCAGGGTAAATAAAAGTCGACTGGTGACAACATACATTGATGGTAAGGGTGATATACTTCGACTTCGTTTTCTGCTTTGTCGCCTCGGCGACCGGGTTCTTGAACGACTTCTAGAACGTGACCTGCGCCTTGATCTTCTCCTCGGTGGACTTGGACTACGACTTCTACTAGAACTTGTACTGCCACGCCTTCTTCTGACAGGACTACTTTCTTCTCTATACCTTCGTTTCGGTGATCTGGACGTGCTTCGCTTTTTGCTTGACTTCGTTTTAGTTCTACTTGAGTTTCGAGAATGCGAGCGCTTTCTAACATCATCGTCGTCTTCATCATGGCTATCTGATTCTGATCTGTGCGAAGACGACTTGGTTGCTTGGGCTTTGCGCTTATAGAACTCAAAAAGTCCCAACTGTTCCCAACCTTCACTATTTCGAGGTGAATCGTGCGAAGGTGGTAGATAGAACATTTCTACGGCTCTCAGCAGTCTCTCGCTGGGTGGCGTAGGTGCAGGCAAGCGAATATCGTTCGGATCAATCGATTTGTAATCAGTGTCGCCTAGACCGACCAGAGGTACCATCAGACCAGCGGGGAGGTCAAAATATGGAACTTCCGGTTGACTTTCTCTTGGTGGTGGTAACTGCGAGACACTCACAGGCCCAGCTGTTGGCTGGTGTCCTGGAAATCTGTTTCCTTGGACTGGAGGCATGTTTAATGGTGGCCCTTCCATCCTAAATGGAATCGGGGAATTGGGAGGAAAAGGCAAGGGCATTTGTCCTTGTGAATGACTGGGAAACCTAGGAACAGGTGGACCAGGAAAATGGAGTCCCGGCATAGAAATTGGCGGTCCGCTGTTCATTCCTGGAGGAAACGGATTCCTTTGTGACATGTGAGGCGGAAATGAACTCAGCGGCGATCGATTGAAATCAATACCTACAAGATAATAGTGTTACACATTTACACAATTTAGCAAATGATTACCGTGAGAGCTGACAGGAATAGACGGCGGTGCTGATGATACAGGTAGAGCCATACTCGTGGCTATTTGTTGTTGCTAAGATAGGTAAGTTATCATTACACAACGCACAATGACAAAAGGCGGCAACTTACTCTTAGGCTTTGAATTATTTGAGCTTGATGAGATACATAGTCATTGTGTTGTAATTCCAGAGCCCGGTAGCGAGCAAACGAGCCTTCACTCGGCATCTGGAGAGTAAGAACCTGGTGTTGAGCAGCAAGATTCCTGTGGCTTTCTCTGATCTTTTCTTCCACATCTTCAATTTGCCTCTGAGCAAACATTGGTTCCATCGCTGACGGTTGTCTAGGTATATTGCCCACAGCTGGAGGCATCGGCGAGTGTGTCGCAAGTGGCTGATGGACATTTTGTCCCCGTTGTCTCAGGATGGCTTGTTCGGTGGTGACACGAAACTGATAGTAGTTGAAGTACGGCCCACCAAAGAGGAATCCGAAATTCGGATTGTCTCTCTGCTTTTGTTTCGTCATGCTCTCGAACTCAGCGCCATTTCGAGCGACAAATTGAGCTAACTTGTCGATGACATTCTTCAGATCTGGATCTACAAGAGTGCGTGCTTTTAGTACAACTAACTCATATCCGTGTCTCATTACCTGGAATTGCTGAATCCATTGCTTTCGCTGGGAAAGGAACTATAGTACCTCAGGAAAGTTCAAACACATGTTTTGTTTGACGTTCAAGGGGACCGTTTCCGTAGTTCGGAAATGCAGGATAAAGATCTAATAATTTCTGGTTTTCTACGAGCGAGTAAATCAAATTGATTGATCTGAATCTGAGTTTTTGTGACAATTAGAATTATGATATTTCACATTGGCAATGAGCGCGAAAAAATAATAACTGCGCACAGTGAACACAGTCCAAATAGAGAAAATAATTTGCTTCGGGCTCGAAGGTCAATGGCCTGATGGTCAGTGAAATGGTCCCGCTGGTATTCACCATTCCTGCTCTTTCCCGGAAGACGAAGGATGGGAATAAGTCCCGCGTGAGCCCGGTGGACAGTGCGGTCATGCGCAGGTCTTGGTGGAGGTCGAAATGCATTCGACAGGAAACGATCTTGGCCAGTTTTGCTACTAGAATTTTACCCCTATTAAGCCACGCTCAACATCTCATAGCAGCTTTGTCAACTAATCACGTTGAGTCGTCTTCATTGCTGTGATCATCGAGACATCATGCTTAAACCTATTGTTTTAGCACACTTGTTGGTTTGTGGGGCTCTTGACCTTTTTGGGAACAACGGAAAACATCTTATCATGAGTCATGAGATGGTCAATATTGACCACTATGATTCGGATGATCAGGAGAATGTTTCATCACTCTCGCTAGACGACTCAGATCAAGGTACAGTATACGCAAGTTAATCCGGTATGTAATCAGTGTAGAAACTGTTTCGGATAATGAATTCGAGGCTGAAGCCGCTACGGTGTAGATAGACTTATTCTATCTCTAGCAAACTGAACCAAAGGGAGACATGTCCCTAGTATGTTTGGTATACGGTTCTGCAAAATCCGAGCGAATTCACCAGCCAGTGTAAACTTTTTTGCTTCTAAATTGCTCTACTAATCTGGTTCGGTTCAGCGGAAAGTGACCATGCATCTTAGATCAGCTGTTCTGTTTTGCCTATCATGTGCTGTATGCGACGGATGCCTGAATGATCTCAAGCAGTTTATTCCAAAAATTACAGGTTTTCACGTTGGAACTGTCAATTTCAGTCCGCAAATCGGTATTTTCTACTACTATGGCTCAACCGAATCACCGGCCGGAAACCCAAGCCAAGCCCCGACTCCAGTGAGGGAGCCTGAAGCGGTGTCTCTTGCACCGGAGACGAGTCAAGTCAAGCTGGTCTATCGAAGTGCCATTCCCATGGACGGCCAGGTGAACAAGGTGGCGGCCATCTTGACGAAGGAAGCTTTGGACAGTTCCGTGACCAGCTGGGACTGCCACATTTGTGATGGCTTGAAGAAACAGTTTGGCGTTCCCTTCGAGTGCGTATTCGAAAGCCAATTCTCCGCTCTAATTGGCAAATGTCGTCGCAAATGCTCTATCTTTGAGCTAAAAAAGCGTGGCAGTATATTCTTTCTCATGGTCAAGATTGGTTCCGTTCAGACCTAACCAGCATTCCTGTTCAAGACAACAGCGGTCTCCCTTGACGACGCTTTCAGTCAGCTTAAATTTCATTGTTTCAGTGGGTTATTTATACAATATCATTAACAGCAGCCATGTTTTCCTATGTGATATACATTTGCAATAGATTTTCTGGATAATGAACGATCGATTAGTATCTGAATGATCCGCTTCGGCAACGATAACATAGCTGCGAAGGAAAAGGAATATAGCACAGCGTAGTTGCAAAGTTGGTCTCCTAATTACTGGCAGCAATTAAGGCAGTCTTTTCACTGTGGTCTGGGAACCATAACAAATGGCCGCTCACATTGATCTCATCTTTGCCGACTTTACGATTCGCTTTCAGCGATGTCTCTCTACTGGACAACAGCTTATCTTGATCCAGTCTTCGGCATTGGACAATTCCGACGAGGCATTGTATCAGTGTTTTTTATTACCTCAAATTGTTGAATCCAGTGTGTTTCCCTTGAAAACAACAATCTAAACTCAACTAAGTTCAAACAAACAACTTTGGCGCGTAAAGGGGACCGTTTCCGTAGTTAGAAAAAAGATGCAGTCTGTATTATACAGATCAAATTGCCGACTTCAAGTCTTGAGATAAATGAGTGATATTTCTCAACTTGATTAGTACCATCGGCGAAGACACAAACATGTACGGCATCCATATCAAGATTTGTCACTTTGATAAGCGCGCGAAAAACACAGCTTCAAAATATTCCGCTGCAACTTTTCCGTCTTAAGAAGCTTTACTTCACAAAGTTGTGCAATAGAACACACCATGAACTCACCAACTTGCCCTGCATTTTTGATTTAGTTTGACTCCAACTGTGGTTCGATTGATTGCTGAAGTGAATCATGGGTCAAGTAGCAAGTGCCATCAAAGAGTTGGCAAAACGAGAAGAGGAGGAATTGCGCAATAACAACAATTCAACTCCGGAGAAAATTTACTCGAGGAACAATTCGACTAGCAAGGAAACTGAAACAACAATCAACAACAATGAACACTCTGACGATGATGAGCCAATGAATAGTGCGAAACATATGACAAAGAAACTCATCTTAACTGAATCAACTCTTAGAAAATTAGTGGAACAAATGGACGACGAGTTCAACCGCGGCCTTCACGACGACGAGACGGCCATTGTGAAAATGTTCCTGACCTTTGTCCGATCGGCACCCAAAGGGGACGAGACGGGCAAGTATTTGGCCCTTGACCTGGGCGGCACCAACTTCCGGACACTGTTAGTCACCCTTCCTTCCGGTAAAATCGAAAGTGAATCGCACGCCATTCCGACAAAGTTAATGGAAGGCACTGGCGATGAGTTATTTGATCACATCGCCGATGTTTTGATGAACTTCATCAAGCAAAAAGGCCTTAAATCGGGACGATATCCACTTGGCTTCACGTTCAGCTTCCCTTGCCACCAATATGGCCTCTCGGTGGCCAAGCTGGTCCGCTGGACCAAAGGGTTCAAATGCAGTGGCGTAGTTGGCGAAAATGTGGCCAAATTGCTGCGGGATGCCCTTAGGCGTTACCAAGAAAGGCATCCCTATCAACGATCAGCTGCCCTGATTGATGTTGTCGCCGTCATCAATGACACCACGGGCACCCTGATGTCATGTGCTCACAAGAATGGCGACTGTAAGATTGGCCTGATTGTCGGAACCGGATGCAATGTTTGCTACTTTGAGAAGCTGGAAAAGATCGACAAGTGGCCCGGCAACTATTCGGACGTCAACCAGGTCATAGTTAACACCGAGTGGGGAGCCTTTGGCGAAGGTGGCCAATTAGAGACAATTAGAACGGAAGCCGATGTCAACCTTGACAGTGCCTCGGTTAACACCACCAAACAGCTGTATGAGAAGATGATTTCCGGCATGTATTTGGGCGAAATTGTTCGCCAGTTCATGCAAAAAGCCTGCAGTGAGAAGTTGATATTCAGTGGCCAGTGGCCGGACAGTTTAGCGGAAAAGAACTCATTTAGCACGAAACGTGTATCTCAAGCTGAGTCCGATGAAAATAATGACCAGCTGAAAAGAATACTGACCGAGAAATTGAACATTGAAAATGTGACTGACACTGATTTAAGAATAGTTAGACTGATATGCGAACAAGTGTCCACTCGAGCAGCCCAGCTGGTGGCCGCCGGCCTGGTGACCATCATCGAGCGCCTTGGCCTTAAACACGTTGCCATTGGTTACGACGGAGCCGTGATCAAGAAACATCCAAAGTTCTTGGACCGACTGACAAGTCAAATGAAGGACTTAATGGGTGACAAGCATTCGTTCGAGTTGATGTTGTCCGAAGACGGAAGTGGGCGTGGCGCCGCCGTGGTGGCTGCGGTCACCTACCGGGAAAAGAGACCCCTGATCGTGGTGCGCAAGGACAGAAAAGATGGCCGACTGAGGAAGCGAGTTTACGAATTGTCTGCCTTCTCGAATACTGATTAAAAACTTTCTACTTCCTGTGCAACATTTATATAGGCTTCCTTTATTGTAGCTGATGAGAAGTGACTCGTGAGTCGTTGTGCGCATGTCCGAATGAAACTCAAAGTTATCTCTGCCAATTTTGCTATGTGGTAGGAAATTATACCCCTTTGAACATATCATAGCAGCTTTATATTCAAATGTGTTATTTGCTTGGCTGTTGAACTTTCTGGAAATGACGGAAAACAACTTATCGTGAGTCACGAGGTGGTCAATATTGACCAACGTTATGCCGATAACGAGAAGAATACTTTATCAGTCTAGCTGGAGAGTTCACTCAAGGTACAGTATATGTAAGCTGAACCCGTACCCTATCAGCATAGAAACTGTATCAGTTAATTTAAATCATATGAAGGCTATAGTGCTGTTTGCGCTATTTTATCTATGGGTTTAAATCGAGATACGAGTGAAACTGAGCCGAAGGTAAACATGTCCTTGGTATATAAGATATGCGGTCTCCCTTAATGCCAGAGTGTTGACCACCATACTGTAAACCAGCTAGTCTACATCTTTAACTCTGAATTGCTGTTCTGATACAGTTCTGTCCAGAACTGAAAGGTATTTTGTAATATTCGCTCTCCACTGTCTCTCATGTGCGATGAAAGTTTGAATGACATCACTAAATGTTTTTCTCATTACAGGTTTCCAGAATGGAATTTCAATTTTCAGTCAACACATCGCGAATGTCCACCGTCTCCACTGGCCAAGTCAAGTACCTTCACAAGCGGCGTCACTTTCATCTACCGGCCAAGTGCCCATCAATGAATCGAGTCGAGCTCATCTACATCACAGTGTGGCTCACATAGAAGACCAAGTTGATCCGTTAGCAATCGAAAGTTTGCACAGTTAGCGCAGAGTTCGTCCTCGGATTAGTTCATGAAAAGATTCGACGACAACATAGATTCGGAGAAAATGTGGTTCCGGCTTTCTTCTACCGTAGTTCTATTTTCGCTGCCGTTATATTTGTGTAGTGGGCCTCGTTGATCTTGTCGAAGGAAGCCTTGGACAATGTCTTCAACAGCTGGAGCCGCCATACTTGTGACGGCCTCAAGAATCGATTCGGCGTCACCTTCGTGTGCGCATTCAGACCAAGCTGAGTGAATTGCAAGAAAGATTTGGTCAGGGGTCAATGCGCCATTTTCAAGCTTCGAACCTATGGTAGCGTGTTCTTTGTCATGGTCAAGAATAGTTCAGCTCAGACCTCAGCAGAGTGACATCTGTTGAGTAGAATTGTCGACTTGCTTTACAATGCGCAGTCAACGGTATTGCAATGTTGTTTCTTCAACAAACTATCAGTAATGTGAGAAGAAATATTATTGGTCATAGCAAAGAACTTGCTACCATGTGTTTCAAGCTTGAATATGGCGCACTGAAGACCACATGTTTCATGCAATTCACTCAGCTTGGGTCTGAATGCGCACACGAAGGTGGCTCCGAACCGATTCTTGAGGCCGTCACAAGTATGGCGGCTCCAGCTGTTCACGACATTGTCCAAGGCTTCCTTCGACAAGGTCAACGTGGTCCATTACACAAAGATAACGGCAGCGAAAACAGAACTACGGTAGAAGAAAGCCGGAACCACATTTTCTTCCAATGTATGTTGCGAACTAATCCGATACCAAACTCTAGCCACTGTACCTGTAGCGAGATAGCCCAGTAGCACTGATGAGACATCTGTGGTCGAGTTTGTAATTTTGCTCGTGTCTGTCTCCGAAATGTCACTCGGCGTCAACTGTGCAAACTTTCGATTGCCAACGGGTCAACTTGGTCATCGAGTGAGGCGTCATTAATCACCACCATCACCACTCACCAAGTCATGTACCTTCACGAGTGCCGACTTATAAGCGGAAGCAAGCAAAGCCGTCTCATTTTCGTCCATGGGCCAAGTTCCCATCACTGCGGCCAGCCGGGTCAATCTTTTCTATCACGATGCGGTTCCCATGGCGACCAAATTGACCCATTGGCAATCGAAAGTTTGCACAGTTGACGCCGAGTGACATTTCGGATACAGACACGAGCAAAATTACAAACTCGACCACAGATGTCTCATCAGTGCTACTGGGCTATCTCGCTACAGGTACAGTGGCTAGAGTCCAATTGCAGAACAAATAGACATGTAACTGTAGTTCAGGAAGCGAGAAATTCACATAGTTAGCTGAAAGTAAGTTGTAACATGTACAGAGTCATATCGGAAAACGCATCCATCCAAATTAGTCGGATTTTTGTCCACCGTAGCTTTATTTTCGCTTCCATTGTGTGTGCGTAGTGGACTTTTGAAGGATGTCATTTTTCCAGGTGTGAGCATTGGTGTACACCATCACCATTACCATCTCTACCCAAACCAAGTTGCGTCGCCTCCGCCAGAGGCAGCGCCGGAACACGCGGTGCCACTCCAGCCCACTCGGGCCGAGCCGAGTCGGCTCGCTCTGTTCTGGCAAACTGAAGGTCCCTTGAGTGAGCAAGTTCACGCGGCGGTGGTCGTCTTGTCCAGAGAAGCCCTGGACCAAAACACCGACACCTGGGCCCGTCATACCTGTGATGGCCTCAAGCTTCGATTTGGCGCCACCTTCCGGTGCGACCTGCGAACCAGCCTCGGTGGATTTGGAGCAAGATGTGACTTCCGGTGCTCCATCTTCAAGATTGAAACACATGGTGTTGTTTTATTCGCGATGGTCAGAAACGTTGAAGCCTGAACTTTGTAGCAAATATTTTGAAATGAATATTTTGAAATCGACCGACAGCACGCAAAGCTCTGACCCGACTAGAACATTCTTTCGCTCTCTCCCTCCCTCTCCCCTCTCCCTCCCGCTCTCTTATATCGAATATGTGTAGCACTTTGCTCACACAGTCAAATAACTTAGTAACGGTCAACTCGGTTCTAAATGTACACAAAAAGTGAGCGCGTCTGTAACAGTGCTGAATTCTACTATAACTATAATATAATTTACTTTCGGATCCAAAGTAACCGAAATTTCATTGGACAATTTTTAAAATGTCATTTTTTCATTTGGCAATTTAAGTTTTTCTCCCGGAATGGAAAGTAAATAATTTTGCTCGTGTCTTGTACATAGAGCTCGTTCTCAGATTAGTCTATTCAGAGATATCATCCTACTTGTAAGATGTACTTCAGAATTTCTTTTACAGTTTTTTTTTGTTTAGTGAGTATAGCTTGAGGAAACCGACGAGAGATGGCGTTGGAAAAGGCGTGAGCAGTGTCAGCGCCAAAAATTTTACTCGTCCAGGTATCAACATCGGAACGTTGGCTCATCTCAGTCGCAATGTACATCACCACCATCACCCAAGCCAAGTGCCTACACCGACTCCACTGGCAGGACTGACCACTGCCGTGCCCACTTGGCCCATGGCGTCAACTGGGTCACTCAAGAGAACTTCACTCTGATAGAAGACATTGACCCGACTCATCATCGGAATGGGTCAAATGGACACGGCAGTGGTCAGTCCTACCACTGGAGTCGGCGCAGCTGCTCGGCTTGGCTGGTTGTTATTTATCACTTTGCCGAAAGGGAGAGCCAACGTTCCGATGCTAATACCTGGACGAGTCACATTTTTAGCGCTGATGATGCTCACGCCTTCTCTGACGTCGTCTCTCGTTATCTCCTACTACACTACGAAAATGACAGAGAAAAAAGAACCACTGTAAAAGAAATTCTGAAATACATCTTACAAGTAGGTTGATGTCTCTGAATAGACTAATCCGAGAACGAGCTCTATGTATCTGAGATGTCACTCAGCGTCAACTGTGCAAACTTTCGATTGCCAATGTATCAACTTGGTCATCCATGGAAACTGCACCTTGATACAAGAGATTGGCTCGACTGGCAGTGATGGGAAATTGGTCAATGGGTCGAGAAGGTTATCGCTTTCGCTGAAGTCGACGCTTGGGAAGGTACTTGGCTTAGATAGTGGTGATTGACAGTTTTTTAACCTGGCTTAACCAATCTTAATCATTTATCTACAGCTGACTTGAGTTACGATTAAAAATAATGTATATTATTATATATAATGTATATTCGCAATATATCACTTATATAGGCTTCAGAACAGCTAGAAGAGAACTGACCACGTGATCGATATTCTTTGCATTCAGTCCAGCGAAACTCAACCTACCGTTGGCCAATAAGTAAATATGATGTACTTCTCTTAATTGTTCAACTTGCAACCGAGTCAGCCCGAGATAACAGAACATTCCTGTATTCTTGCGTATGTATTCGTAACTCTTCAAAGTTAGACCAGATTCAAGCTTCGATGCTAATTGTTCTTTGATTGTCTTCAGCCTATTGACCACATGTTCAAGTTCGTCAACCCAGAGACTTCGAAGTTCACTGACGGTCAAAATTTGATGAACAATTTGAGACCCATAGAGAGGAGGGTGGCGGTAATTTGAATGGATTATATGTTCTACTTGCTGTTCTAATCTCTTCAGACTGTCGCCATCGTTAGAGTATACAACTAAACTACCCACTCGTTCGTTGTACAGTCCGAAGTTCTTTGAGAAGTTCTGTGCACATAACAGTTCGATTCTTCTACTCACGAAGTATCGCACTGAGAAGGCATCTAAATCCGGATCGGCGGAACACAATCCTTGGAATGCACTGTCGAAAAAGGGAAGATGGTTCTTCGCTTGAATAACATCGGCCAAAATTTTCCACTGGTCATGATTTAGGTCTAATCCAGTCGGATTGTGAGCACAAGCGTGCAACACAATGGCACTGTTTTTCGGGGCAGCGGTCACGTCGGCCAGCATGGCCTCAAAGTCCACGCCAGTGCCCGAACTGTCCAGATACCGATATGTGCGGACATTCTTGAAGCCGCCATCTTGAGCCAAGAGGCCATGGTTGCCCCAGGTTTGAAGAGGAATGTAGACACAGTCTATGTCCAGAAATTTAGCACATATTTCAGCACCAAGACGGATGGCGCCACTGCCGCCTAAAGTTTGAACTGTCAAAAAATGGTTTCCCGCCTTTTCAAGCTGGTCGCCTAGCAACAGCTGAGCAGCTGCCGAGCGAAAGTGTTCGTGACCAAGTGTGGGCAACTGTTGCCGCTGATCATCACGAAGATTGACTAATCGTTTTGCTTCGTTCACACATTTCATCATATGCGCCGAGCCATCTTCATTTCGGTAAACACCTACAATCAGATTAACCTTTTCTGGACATTTGTCGTCTATGTATTGGCGTAGAATGTGAAAAGTGTCAATCTCTTTCGCTTGAGGCAGAGAAGCGAATAGACTCATATTTAGATGATTTAGCAGTGAACCGACTTGCACCTTGTTAAGAACGCTATTAAATTAGCTCAGATACTCTAGCTACTGCATATGTTTGTTTACATCTGAATTTCTGGTTCTTTTTATCCATGACAGATGGCGTTTTTCAGTGAGCGGTGTTGATTTCTAGTAATTTCAACTAGCTGGCAATTAACGAGTAAGCTTCAAATTGACAAATGAGTCACTAAATTACGGTTGGTACACAAGGTGTCGCGACACAACCACTTCTACGAGAAATCGGTACACGAAAACGCCAATGTAAGCCTTTAAGCGTAAAAAGTTGCGATAACATTCAATTTATCAGAATCCGGTGTGTTCTGAATTTTCGGCTCAATCATTCACTAGAAATCCATCACGTGGCCCTAATAGCTGTTTTTCTGAAAGAACGGCTCACGAGTGAGCTCATCTCTAAAACTACGAAGTAAATGTTCAGTCTAGAGCATCTCCAGCACGTGGACATGTCACATATAGGTAAGTGGGTTGAAGGCTATCTAGCACATTGTCGAAAACACGTCAAGTGTCGAAATAAGCACAGAAATCAGAGAGTGTTTTATGTCAACAATGTAAACCAGTTCAAGTATAAAATGGATCTGGATTAAGCCAGTCTCAAAGCAATCACTTTGCCTTCTTCGGCAAAATGTCCATAAACTTGGCAATGATGCCCAGCATAATCTCGTCTCCGCCACCAGCAATGGAAAGGGCACGACCGTCCCTGTAGGCCCGGCTGGGGAATGTCTCGTCACTGAAGCCCATGGCGCCCCAGTATTGCAGTAGCGAGTCGGTGGCTTCACGGACAAAGCGACCTGACTTGAGCTTGGCTATGGAAGCCAGGTAGGTAACGTCTTCACCGGCAATCATTTGATCTGTTATAGAACAGAACGTGAATAACAAGTGTAACTAGAGATGCTTTCACAATACAAGCGCTAAGGCTTAGTACGCGTACATTTGAGACTTACCTGCGGCTCGGTAAGCTAGAGACTTAAGCAGTTCTAGTTCTGACTGCAGTTCTGCCATACGGAAATGAATGACTTGATTCTCGATTAACGGCTTCCCGAACGTTTTCCGCTGTCTGCAGTAATTGATGGTCTCCTCAATTCCTCTTTGAATGCCGGCGACAGCTACGAGTGAATGCATAAATATTAAACTGTATCACTTGACTAAATGGAAACATACTCGCAAAAGCTACACACAGACGCTCATCTTGAAATTGTTGCATTTGATAGATGAATCCCATGCCTTCTTCACCAATACGATATTTAGCCGGTATCCGGACATTGTCAAAATGAGTCTGAGACATGTCAGAGCTCAGTAGACCCATTTTGCCAATTTTACGTTCTATGTGAACACCGGGCGTCTTCATCGGCAGGCAAAACAATGACTTGTTCATGTGAGGTTTACCATCACTCGTGTTAGCCAGTAGACACATCCAGTCAGCTTGAATGCCGTTAGTTGTCCACATCTTACCGCCATTGATTATGTAATCGTCTCCTTCTCTCTTGGCCGTAGTTCTGATGGCCGCCACATCAGAGCCGCCTTCGGCTTCACTGACACCAACACATGCCACTAAATCACCTGATATACTAGGTGTCAAGAATTCGTTCTTTAATTCCTCGGAACCAAATTGCACTAAGGCAGGCAATGCCATGTCAGTCTGGACCTGGATTCCGCCGAGAGGGCCGCTGGCATTCAATCGGTATCCCAGCTCTTCAAAGAAGGCCACACTGTACGAGTAATCCAGTCCTAATCCACCGTACTTAGTATCACGAGTGATTCCTAGCAGTCCGGCATTTCCCAGCTTTTTGAACACTTTGTGAGCATCGAACATCCCTTCCTTTTCCCATTGGTCAATGAACGGATTGATGTCCTGCTCGACTATCTGAAAATTCGTAATTGTCGTTAATAGCATGAACATTGGGCTGCTTTATTTACCTTCCTCGTTGTTGCTTTTAGTTCCTCATGTTGTTGAGTGAACTGTATGTTGGTTGACTTGGTTGTGCTCAAGGTACGACATGAATACCGAGGTAAATAGCTTAATATCTGGACACTTCGTAGCATTTTTGTTTAGCCACTTAAATACTACTGGATGACTTGATGATGTATCACATACAGCTCATGATAGTTACTATGGCAATCGTGGCAACGAACAGTATATCTGATGCCGGAAAACGCGTAGAAAACTAGACTCGAAACAAAAAATGGAGTTGCTTAATTTCCAAAGAGGGGAGTCATGACAAGTATGATTTGCAAACAACTTGTTTTCATTGCCCATTAACACAGCGCCACCTATTGGCATTTCAAGAGTAGACTCGACATCAAGGAACAGATTTACTTCCATCAAATTTCATGCATAAAAAATATACCGGTAGTCAGGCGCAGGCTCACTACCGACAGCTTAAAATGTGAGAGCTAAACGTGACAATCCCATCTACTTGTCAACAAGATAAATCTAACACGTTATGGAACATTCCAGCCAAGGTTCCACTGGTACACTAGCCGCGACAGTTCGAGATGGCGTCCATTTCTGACTTCAAACAATAAGCAGGTAGTCATCAGTATTAGCCATGTTGCTATCTGAATTAACGGCAGTGGTTAACAGCGCTGATGTTAGAGACGATGCTTGACGGCCACGCTGAATAGTCGAAATCCTTGAGCCATCACCCGGAACCAAATCAGTCCCCTTCGAGTTCTTTCAGATTAGCCAAATTCTGACATATCGGACCTAAAATTAGAAAAAAGAACATCGCTATTAAATTGCTGAAGCATAAAGTGATATGAGCACGTGTTGGTTCAATCGAGTTTCCGTTACATTGCACAGATTCAGGCAAAGAAGGAGCAAGACGACAACTTTAATTTGGCATCATTTATAGGAACAAGTAGAGGCATAATTAGCCCATCCGTAACGAGATGATGCTAAACTCAAAGGACAAAACTTACCGAAAATGGAATAAATCATACTCAACAGTAACCATGCTTCCTGATTGAAGTCAACATGTGCTCTACAAGTATTTCTGAGGAACGCTGCTTGCTTTAGGACTCGGATCCTAACACGGAGCACTATCTGTCCCGGAGCAGCTCTCAGTCCTAGTGTTTGTCTTAACACAAGCCAAGTGGCGCAATTTTGGCGCTAAATATGAAACAGCCATTTCCGGCTTATTTGGCAACAGCCTTTATTTGCACAGTAGCTATCAGAAAAATGGGCTGTCCGATTTATATCGCCCACTAAAGTCCATTAGTTCGTCTTCCAGGTACAGTGACGGCGTTGGGTACCTGGAAGCAACAAAGCCATCAAGTTGTCGGCAAGCTTCACACGACTCTGGTGTATGCGAGGAAGCAAGTTGAACACATTGGCATATTATCGAAACACAGGCCAGGAAGACGAGGAGGACGAACATACCCAGTCCACCGTACAAAGTAATGTCCACCAGTGACCATTGGTCGAAGGCAGCATTGGCGATGAATGTTCTATCATTTCCGTGTGCACTGGCGTCATGTTTCGAACCGTCTTCCGCGTCGTACGAATCGAAATGTACAACTTTGTACACTGTTTGATCTGTCGCTCTCCCATTGGCTGTTTGGTTTACCGGTTCTTCCGGTTCGTTCGATTGTTTTTCCATTTCGTTGTCAACAAAAAAGCTGATGACGTACTTAACTACCTTTTCAAACAGATTCGGAATCTGTGTTTGCTTCACTTGAGATTTGATTGTCGAAGCCAGTGATTCGTTTAACTCATTTCCAATCAGATCAACGGGCAGTAAATCATTGCTTTCTGTAGCCTGTGATTTAGTCACTTTACTTGTCTCGTTGTCAACACTGATTGTCATTCTCTCGCCTTCCTCGTCATGAATGTGAACACCTTCAAGATTAGGTACGATTTCCGCATCCGATGGAGAGCCATTGATATCGTTCAACTTTGCCGCCTTATCTCTAATCATTCTCTTCTCCTTTTCCGCTTCCTGTACACTCTGGTTATCATTATCTTTCGCTTCGCAAATTACATTCGTTATGATAATGATGCATGTGAAAATTGCCAAAGGTTTCATCTTGAAGCTATTTTTAATTAGCAGTGAGACATTCCTGACACGAATCTTGGGACAACAAAATGGCGCGCGTGCGCTTTTTCAATGCAAACTTTTAGGTCGGAGTCCTTAATTAATCAACGGTATTCAACTAATGGTTAGTATGATGTTAATGATCTGAAATTATATCATATTATATTTTCTTCGTCGCAAAGTCATATTGGTATGAATTATTTGAATACTTAATTTTCAGCCATCTTTGATTTCAATTGCCCGCCGATTTGAAACGGAAATCAATTGACGTCAGAACAGTTCTAACTAGATCGAGTTGACGCTCAAAATTGCCACCAATTGTTCTTATCTGGATTTAAAGTAAACTCGACTCTGTGGTGTCGGTTTTAGCAGTACCAGTTTCCTTGTAGAGGGGGAAGAGAGAAGAGGAGAGACAAAAACGTTGAAAACAAGTTGCTCCTACTGGATTTAGATATGTTAGTGTGTTTATAAACACGTGAAAAGTAGGTCGCGTCTCTTATATCACGAAAAAGGAAAAACATACCATACTCATGTGAGTGAGGCGCGTGATTTAAATCTTGTCGCTCTCTCTCACTAGCTCGAGTTCTAAGTGTGTTTCGAGTTCGAAGGACACATCTCTCAAGTGTCCACCAGGCTGTCCACAGTGCCTTCTCTTCCCTGTACTCATTTCGAAAATAGAACTTGTACACACTAGAACTACATTCAGTGTCACCAGTGTGAAATTGCATTCTCAATAACCAGTATCAACAATAGGTCTCTCTTTTTTTCCTCATTGTGTACCTTTAATCACTGGTTCGTGAGCCAATTGTCCTTCGAACTGAATATCGAACAGTACATTAAGTCCTATCACGCGGACCGATTCGAGTGACATTTTTTCTGCCTCTTTAGCAATTAACGTGACACTCGGTCGAACCTTCTCGTCATCACGTACAGAACCAAGTTGCGAAAGGTTCTTGTCTCGAGGTCTCTAGAACATATGGACGTTGAGCAAAAAGAGTTTCCGGTTCCACTAGATTATGTTCCGTATTCTATGCGTCACTCGAAGCAAATGCATGAAAGAGGGAGGAGGGAGAAGGAAAGAGGGAGAGAAGAGCAATGTTACGCAAAGGCAACCAGTGTTGCCTCTATAGGAAAACTTTGTGACATGTTCTTGACGTACTAATAGCAGTGAAAGCGATACTCGCTCTGCTCATTACGGCCAAATTGTTTGCCTTGTCAGCAATTTAGCTGACGTTGCTCATTAACTAAACTAGCCCTGGTCCGAATGTTAAAAAGTTGTCCTGATACCTTTGTGCTAAGAATACAAAAATAGGACACGTGTCACGGACACATGAATTCCATAACCATATTTCGAGCTACACTGGTATTCGAGTGAGCCTCGAATCTTTTCTGTGATTTAGGTTCATTTACTCGAAACATCTTAGTGTAGGAGTTCTAGAACTGCAAGTATCGAATATAGCAACTTGGCTTGATGACGTGGCCCATCTCAGCCCATCAGGTGGGCTTAAATGGATATGAGCAAGGACTCAATCTAGACTATGGCGGCGTATCGTAATGTTTTGTCTTGAGTGAAATATTATCTCCTCCTTCGCTAGTCAGCAAAAAAGAACTGTCGAATCAATGAATGGACTTCACGATATGTAACAGCTCACGAAGTCAGACACGGTCGTCCACGTAATCCAAGTTGATCTCTGAACTTGCGTGACCGTTGGTCAATCATTGCGTTTTCTTTTTCCTCCCTACCTTTACCTTTGATCCATTAGCGCTTGATTGAGTATTTGCTCTTCCTTTCCAAATATAGGCTATCTTGATTACTTCGCAACCAATCTTATCTGAGACGCATCACGTGTTTGACTTTCCAGAGGCAGTGTTTACCTGTGACGGGAAGTTTGACCAATGGTCAAATCTTGACACTCATATTATTGCTCGCAAGGTAAACATTCAACAGGTAAACAGATAGGATATAATGAGTTTCCTTCTTTGATAATGAAACTGATAATGATAATTACGGCTAAATTTAGTTTCATGGATTACACCTTCTCGAAGTTGCGACATGCTCTCAGATGTTCTTTCTGCCGTTAGGACATTTCGAAAGAGAACTATGGTCTAATGCTCTGAATTAATTGATTGTTGCCGGGCTCAGTTGCATCTTGGAAGGGAAAATTCAATCACCGTTTCCTTTCAAGGTTGACAAGACAATCCTCAGCTGTAAGAAAGTGTTTCTACGAGACTAACAAAGAGAGCGAGGGAGGAGAGAGGGAGAGGGAGAGAGGGAAAATAGCGCAGCTGAAACGTGCAACTAATTTAATCTGTACATTGGATTAAACTGTGGTCATTCTGTTCGAGCGAAGACCTAGATTGCTCCGTAGTTTGAACTTCGAACTTGTACAATAGTTAAGCCTTTGCGTGAACTCTGTGACGACACGAGAGAGCCACCGAATGTCCATTCTGTCCAATGAGAGCGTTCTAGAACTCTGGCGCACACTTGTCGAGGCGCAGTCTTCGAGTCGTAAGTTCTAAGAACCGTTGAACCAAGTAGACGGAATCAAGGGTTACGGCGGCAATATAAATTGACTTCTCAACTCGAGTCAGAACTTCATTCTGAACCTCAGCTCACTAGAGTCAACTTCATTGGATTCTAGCGATTCGAACTGTTCTCAGAACTTTCTACTAGTCATTAATATAAAGCTCCTTCGCTCCTTCTCTATATCAAAATGCTTTCCCTTCAACTAGCAACGTCTCTACTCGTTCTACTTTGTGCTGCACAGATGCCCCTAATTAGTGGACTAGTGATGAGAAGACCAACCTATGCCGAGCAAGGCGTCGACCTGTCAGAGCTGCAAAACGTTCCATTCCGACCATACTTCAGCAATGTTCTCGTAAGTGTTTCGAAACAGTTCTAAACTTAGAACCAAAAAGGGCAAGAAGCCTCAATTAGACTTGAAATCTAATTTTCTCTCTCTCCTCTCTCTCCCCTCTCAGGAAGCATCTCAGGACAGAACTGTCTCGTCACCGGAATCGAATGAACTGCTCGCAAGTCCCCGAAAAAGGTCGTCCATCATGTTGAACCGTTTGAAGGCCGCTCTAGAACATGCCCTGGACTCGAGTCGAAGTGAGCAACATTTTGAACAGTTTGACCCTAACACCCAAGCGATGGACTTAACGACTCAATCGATCCCTCAACTCCTTGACTCTGCAGGAGGTCCCAGAGCCATGGCCATGACCATGGAGCCCTCAGGTTCCAACTTTGGCCACACGAGGGCCAGTCTTGACCGGAGGCCGAGCAATAGGCACAAGCAGGCCCTCAAGGACGAGGAGGCCATGATGAAGTGTTACTTCAATGCAGTGGCTTGCTTTTGAAGCACTTGCCTCCCCCCTCTCTCCCCTCTCCCTCTCTCGGGACAACTGGATTTAGCAGTTGCAGCAATCGTCAATTTGTGAACGTTCGCAATCACAGCTGTGTGATTTAAAAGGGTTTACGGATCAACTGCATTTCACTCTCATATCTATTCAATAATGTGTCACTTGAAAGTTGAAACTACTTGTCTCTGTAAAAAATGGTTAACTTGCAATTTGAGTTATAAATATGAAAATTTGTTGGCTAATTACACTAATTGTCTCTTCAAACTTGATCAATGGGCGGAAGGAAGTGGTTCAGTAGTTGAATACTTAATCACTTTGCGGTTAATTGACAGGAGAGGAAGAGAGAAGGGAAGAGGGACAAAATGTTGCGCACAATGTTGGGCTGGGTCACTTTGCGCTAACTAACCATCAAGTCGGCTTTCTCTCTCCCTCTCCCTCTTCCCTCCTTAATGATGGCTTCGGTTCATTTAGTCTTTCAATTTAGCGAAGAATGAATTGGGAGTTGTGTTGACGTAAACTAAGCACAAGGAGGCCAGCGAACTAAAGCTGTATAGGCCAGAGATGAGGAGTTGTGGATCTGAACAACAAGAAAACTAGTGAGAGGGAGAGAGGGAGGGGAGAGAGAAGGGGGAAATTCGGAGACCTGAGAAGCTGATAGGTACCGATTAAAGGCTCGCTTCAAGCATATGTGCTTAAAGGTCCGACAACCTGGGCTAGAAGTCTAGGGGTCAATACTATGACATAACAATCGACATGTGTAGATTAGTGTCCAGCTAAGGAGACTATGGCGGTCAAGTATCTGAAGTTGACTTTGTTTGACCCAACGTTGATTTGATAACCAATTATCGAGTCGTAATTTGAGACTCGAAACCCTTCCTTAAGGACTCTTTGCTGTCGAACTTTCGACAATTGTTCTACTCTTTTCAGAACTTTCCAGTAATCCCAATCAAGGCAACCAATCGGAGCCTTAGTTTGTGCGAATTGAAATACCGTCAAGTGCAAGCACCTTGCGATTAGGTAAGATTAATACCTAGAGGGAGGGAGAGCAGAGAGCGTGGACCTGTTATAGAACTTTCGGTGTCTCTCCGCAACAACCTTGACTAGGGCAGTCCCAAGATATTGAACTGAATCAACGCTGAATGTGTTTGATTGCCGTATTATGTAAAAGTTTCACGAACTCTCACAAAGAGCCGACAAGAGAGACATTAGGGTTAATAGAATGTAGCTAGTGATTCAACCAAGTTTATATAACGGGAAAAAGTTCACTGCATTCATGTGATAATACTTGTGAACAATGTTGAAAAATCAAGAGGAAATTCGAGCACGTTCAGAGTGCATTTTTAGATAATCATGCTCAACTCCTTGGGTCATTAAAATAAAACCAGACACTATGACCTGGTTGGGGATTCAACTAAAAATCATTTTGTAAAATTAATGGGAATTGAAAGTGATTAGGTAGATTTAGCTGCTGCACATCAAACAGCCTTCGGGATCCTCTCGAGAGCAGGCAAGTATCTCTTCTTGAGTGGGCTTCTTTTTTGCAATAGCCGCGATGGCAACACCAGCGGGATCGCCACCAACGTCACTCTTCACTTTAAGTTTGCCTTTGGATTTGTCAACAGAGAACTGGATTGCATTCGCTGCCGGCTTGGTTCGCAGATAGTACATTCCTGTTTTCAGTCCAAGTTTCCAGCCATGGAAGTGCATCGAGGTGACCTTGCCGTAAGATGGTTGGGCGATGTGAATGTTCAGAGATTGACTCTGATCAATATAGGCACCTCGGTCGGCAGCCATTTGTATGATAGTTTTCTGAGAAACTTCCCAGACAGTCTTGTACAGCTCGCGGATGTCACTGGGAATGCGATCGATACCTTGAATGGAACCGCGGTTAACGATTATCTCCTGCTTCAGGTCATCGTCCCATAGATCCCTTTCAGTCAAATCTCTGAGCAAATGTTGATTGACAACTTGAAACTCGCCGGAAAGTACTCGTCGGACATAAATGTTACTCGTGTACGCTTCAACCGACTCATTATTTCCAAGGATTTGAGCAGTTGACGCAGTTGGCATTGGCGCGAGCAACAAGCTGTTACGCAGTCCATGAGTGGCAATCTTCGCTTTCAGCTCTGCCCAGTCCCACAGATCCGTAGGCGTCTTGTTCCACAAATCGTATTGTAGAGTGCCTTTCGAAGCGGGCGAGCCTTGATACGTTTCATATGGTCCATCAAGCTGTGCCAATTCACAGCTCGCTTCCAGCGCACCATAGTAGATCGTTTCGAATATCTGAATATTCAGTAGTCTTGCTTCTTCACTTTCGAAAGGGTAACGCATCATAATAAAAGTGTCGGCTAACCCCTGCACACCGATGCCGATCGGTCGGTGTCGCATGTTCGATCGGCGTGCCTCCGGTAGCGGATAATAACCGATGTCTATCACTTTGTTCAAATTTTTGGTGACCACCTTCGTGATCTCCTTCAGTCTCGCGAAATCGAATGTGCCATCTTTCTCGTTTACATATCTGTTCAGAGCGAGAGATGCCAAATTGCAAACAGCAACTTCGTCAGGAGCACTATACTCGATGATCTCTGTACAGAGATTGGAGCATTTGATGGTGCCCAGATTTTGCTGATTGGACTTCCGATTACAAGCATCTTTGTAACACATGTAAGGGGTACCGGTTTCAATTTGAGATTCGATGATGGCGTACCACAATGTCTGGGCTCGAACCTGACGACGATAGAGCTTCTGGTTTTCATACTTTGTATAGAGGGCTTCAAATTCTTCACCCCAGCAATCGGCTAAGCCCGGGCATTCATGGGGACACATCAAGCTCCACATCTCATCATTCTCGACTCTCTTCATGAAAAGATCCGGCACCCAAAGACCGAAAAATAGGTCTCGTGCTCGTAACTCTTCATTACCTGTATTTTTCTTGAGGTCCAAAAAGTCGAAAACATCTGCATGCCATGGCTCAAGGTAGATAGCAAAGGCGCCAGGACGCTTGTTTCCACCTTGATCAACGTATCTTGCTGTGTTGTTGTACACGCGCAACATGGGGACCAAACCATTAGAGTGGCCATTCGTACCAGCAATGTATGTTCCTTGTGCTCGAATACAATGGACATTCAAGCCGATTCCACCAGCTGATTTTGAAATCAGAGCGCATTGGTGAAGAGTTCCGAAAATCCCCTCTATGCTATCGTCCTTCATCGTTAAGAGGAAACAACTTGATAACTGGTTTCTAGGAGTCCCAGCATTAAAAAGTGTTGGCGACGCATGAGTGAACCATTTTTCCGACATCAGGTTATATGATTCAATTGCAGACTCGATGTCATCACCGTGGATGCCGACCGCCACTCGCATCAACATATGTTGCGGACGTTCTGCCACCTTGCCATCAATTTTGAGCAGATAAGATCGCTCGAGGGTCTTGAATCCAAAATAATTATAGCTATGGAAGATAAGGAGTGAGATAAAATATGATAGAGGACTATACTCACTCAAAGTCACGGTTATAAATGATGGCTGAATTCAGTTCGTCAGCATGCTCTTGCACTATCTTAAAAGTTTCGTCCGAAATCATGGGAATCCAGCGACCAGTCTTGTCTTTATGCTCGTAGAGGTCCTTCACGACATCGCTAAAATTTTTGCGAGTTTCCTTATGCAGATTGGATACAGCAATACGAGCAGCTAGAATGGCGTAATCAGGGTGCTTGGTGGTCATAGTTGCGGCCGTTTCGGCGGCCAAATTGTCCAGCTCAACCGTCGTTACACCAGTGTAAAGGCCGGCCATAACCTTGAGTGTGATTGCAGGTGGATCAAGGTACTCAGTGTTCAAATTATAACACAATTTGTTGATTCTCGACGTGATCTTGTCGAACATGACCGTCTCTTGTCGGCCATCGCGCTTGAGAACGTACATCTTCGACATGGCTTCTTCAAGACCTTCTTTGGCTTCGTCAAATATATGGCTGTCTTTGCTTCCTAAAGGGTTAGGGGACATATTTAGTAAATAGTCGAATCAAAAAGGAGCAAATCAGACAGAAAAGACAGTAAAACTGAGAATAGGTTTTTCAGGTTCAACACCAGAAAGGCAAGTGACTCCCTTACTAACGGTTTTCTTTGGTTAACTTAGGTATGGCGGGAAACCAGGAAAGCTTTGAAATTTCTAACCAATACCAGGAATACTTACAGCTGCGAAACTAGAGAACAATGTGAAGCAAGCCTGCAGCCAGTCACTAGCCTTTATTGCTGTCTAGCGCCAAAGTCAGTCCCGCCAAAATACTCGAACAGCTGATCTTTACTGAGCATGAGGGCCGGTTCTGAGTACCGGTTCTTCTTGATTATTCTCAATTTATGTGATTAAGGCTATTATTTGCTGGAGAAAATAGTATTGTAATAGGTTGCTGCATGGAAGTAGAGTAAATCAATTCTTTATCGGAAAATTTTGAACATTTGTAAGAAAAGTAATCATGACGCAATCTCGGCTCCTTTGAGTCCCAAGGCGCGAAGCAGCTGTTTCAGTACGCTTTTAAATTTGGTTCATTTTATCTGACGATGGCTAAAAGACGGAAACCTGGTTTGGTGGCTGAGAACAGTGAAATTTACCAAGCTCTTAAACAACGGCTTCATACGTCATCAATACCTGAGTCGCTGCCATGTAGAGAGAATGAGTTTAGCGACATACATCATTTCTTAGAGACTAAACTCAAGGAAAAGGTCGGAGGGTGAGTGGCTAACTCAGTTCTGGAAATTGGTCTAAATTGATTTCATTTGGAATTCTAGTTGCATGTACATCTCGGGAGTCCCAGGTACTGGAAAAACGGCCACGGTTCATGAAGTGATTCGGACATTGCAAGCTGAAGTGGCTCGTACGGCGAAAAGCAAAAAGCAAAGAAAAAAGGACTCCAATATTTCTGATTTCACGTTCGTTGAACTCAATGGCTTGAGGTTGACGGATCCTTATCAAGCATACACTCATATATATCAGGTAAGTGAATGGTAATGAAGTACACTCAAGTACTCTAGCTTGTATTTCACTGTTGAAAGGAATTAACCAAGGAACGAGTGCCATCGAAGACAGCTGCTGCCTTACTCAGCGATTACTTCATCGGTGGAGACGAGTTCGTGGTATTGCTTGTAGATGAGCTTGATGTTTTATGCACGAAAAAGCAAACAATCTTGTACCACTTATTCGACTGGCCGAACAGGCCCAATTCTAATTTAGTTGTAATTGCAATTGCTAATGCCATGGATCTGCCCGAACGGGTTATGATGAGCCGCATAGCAAGTCGACTAGGTTTAACCAGGCTCACATTCCAGCCTTACACTCACAAGGAACTGCAGGATATCGTTCTATCAAGACTCGATGGTCTTCAAGCCTTCGATGCGGATGCAATTCAATTAGTGGCCCGAAAGGTAGCCGCTGTGTCGGGAGACGCTAGACGAGCCTTAGACATTTGCCGCCGAGCAGCGTTAATTTCTGAAAACACTGATGAGTGCAGTGGTTCAAGGTCAGCCACTAATGTCATGATCAGTATGAAGGACGTTGATAAAGCTCTCCAAGAAATGTTTTCTTCAACAAAGCTAGTCGCTGTGCGCGAAGCATCTGAACAAGAGCAAATTCTACTCAAGGCCATCATTCAAGAATTTCGCGTATCAGGCTTAGAGGAAGCTGAATTTGCTCGGGTCTACGACCATCACAGTGCAATGTGCAAGTTCGACAGAACCATTGGCTGGTGCCCTTCTACGTCAGAATTGTTCGAGATTGCTGGCAATTTGTATGACCTTCGCCTAATTTTACTTGACGCGAATAATTGCTATTTAAGGAAAAAGATTCGACTCAACATATCACAGGACGATGTGGAGTTTGCGCTCAACTCGGCCAACTAAATAATTCATTAATATGCAAATTGTTTGCCAAGCACGACCAACAAGCAGAGAATTGTTCTCTTGATCAAGTGTTCCTTAATGAGCCATCATGAGAGAGTCCTTTGTTTTGGTTACGAATGACCAGAGAACTAAATGATGCAAGAACAATAGCAAATCTGTACTTGGAAATGACAAATCAATAATTCATTCTGCGAAGGGTTCTCGTGAACTTTTCTCTCAAAGCGGCCTAATGTTCGCTCGAGCTTGACCAGTAAACAAAGTCCAGTTACCTAGTAAAGAATGGACAATTACTTGAGTGAGGCACGAAACCGCCGAAAGGTGTTCAGTGCCACAAAGAAGGGACTAATTATCTTGACCAGTGCAATGTTCATTAGCGGACTCATTATGTTCGTGTACAGTCTGTGGTCCTTGATTGAAACAAGAGGTTTCCTCACCTATGGCCTATATTTGACGGCGATGACCATTATGTTCATAGTGTCCCTCGTCCTGCTCACGATGGCACTAGTGGGTCATTGCGCAATGAAGAGGCAAAGCGGTCCCTTGCTGAGCACCTTTATGGCCTTTCTCGCCCTGTCATTCATTCTGATCGCCATCTCAACTGGATTAGCCATAATCTACCGAAGTAGATTAGGCAAAACATTCCGCCTTCAGCTGGTTGATTCCGTAAAGGATTACTTTGAGGACGAGTTCACGCAGGATGCCTGGGACAGTTTGCAGCGCGGCTTCAAGTGCTGTGGCCTTCTAGCCGGTGACCTTGACCTCTACCAGAGAGCACCATATATGGTGTGGCAACATAATGAGGAATTTCGCAAGTCAAGTGGCCCCCGAGTGCCTGAGAGCTGTTGTCAGCCCGTGGGCCGGCCCACTGGAATGACCTATGGCCAGTTTCGAAGGGAGTGCCAAGGCAACTTGCGCTTTGTTTACCTGGACGATTGTTACATCAAAGTGGAACAGTTCATTCGCCCCAGGGCCCTGGTGGCCGCCATTTTGGGTGTCACCTTGGCGCTAATGGCTCTGCTGGGTGTCACGTGTGCTGCTCTGTATGCGACGACAATGCGAGTGCAAGTGAATGACTTGCGTGCTCGACAACTAACCAAAGGGAGAGCCTTTAGAACACAGCAAATTGCTGCCGATGCAATCAAATCAGAACGAAGTGCAACTGCGACTCGACCTCAAAATGGCGCCATTTTGCCCGATGGACCGTCAGCTGGGGCAACTGGTCCCTATCGGGCCGAGTTCTATGGCCGCCAGAACTTGGCCTCTGAGGAGCCAAGTCGGGTCCGAAGGGTGCCCCTGGTCACCCTTGACCCTCGGATGGTCCCTGCTCGCCAAAGGTCCAAAATGGCGCCCAAAAAGGTCTACCCGAAGCCGCCGTGGCAGTGATTTAGCACTTTTTGTCGCCATGTTGTTCGTTCGTTTTTTCTAGTTGCGCAATAAAGTGAAACTTGTCTCTCTCTCTCCTCCTCCTCTCTCGCTACACAGAGAGATGTGTTGTTGTGACAGATATATTCGAAAACAGAAATCAGCGAAAATATATATCAGAAAAGAAAGCACGAGCAAAAACACATATTATATTTTCGCATGAATTGCGTGAAGAGTCAGAAAAAATTCACCACGGTTGCTCTAAATACGCTTGAGTGCGTTTTGGTCAATTTTTTTTGCCCGAAAGACAGCTTCAAATTACGGCACTGAGGGAGAGAGGGAGGGAGAGAGCGAAGGCGAGAGGGAGAGGGAGCAAGGAAGTCGACCATTGGTTGCTTCCTGATAGTGGCACGCAAGGGAGAACAAAAAAAACTTCACTGGCCTTAATAGAGTCTAAAGAGCAGAGCTTGAAATTGTCGTTAAGTCTGTGGGAGAGGGAGAGAGGAGAGAGGAGAGGGAGAGAGAGAGAGGAGAAAAGGGAATTGGTTTCCGTTAGCCTGCACTAGCTGCAGGTGCCCCGGGGCGAAGGGAGGGTCAGTGACTAGCGGTGCTGTCGGAACCAAATTGCACAATCGAACAATATCTTTCTCTCCTCTCTCTCCCTCTCTCCTTCCCTCCTTCTCTCCCCTCTCTCGCCCTTTCTCCGGCCTAACCTATGGCTTATGATTATTGTTGTTTCTATAAATAATAGTACAGTAAAAAGAAAGAGAATGCTTTCGCTTCATAGATCAAGCCTGTCGACTCTCTCTCCCTCTCTCGTTACCTCTCTCGCTCTGTGGGCCTCAACATCTCTCTCTCCCTCTCTCTCTCCTCTCACGGGCCGTCGCTCGGCTCCGTTCTGCCACTAGTTCGTGTCTACGTCCTCTGAGAATCAGCTAAAATTTAGGTCAACGGAAAAGGCGTTATACACGAGAGTGACTGAGCGAAGAGCGAAAAAGAGGGAGAGGAGGAGAGGGAGAGAGCGAGAGAGTAGCTCACTGTCTGACTTGACGGGAAGAGCGAAGCTAATCTTTCATACCGAACGTTCAAAGTGCACAGAAAATGAAACGGCCGAGAGACGTAGTTGTCTTGAACGGTTCACTCGCTGTTCGCAGAACCGGTGTACAGATGCGAGCAGAGAGGGAGAGAGAGAGGGAGAGAGAGAGGGAGAAAGAGAGAAAGTGAAAGTTCTGGGCGAGGCGCTGGCCCCACACTCTGACATTGTGCCCGTGAATCAGGCAGAGAGGGAGAGACAGATAGAACGGAGGAGAGAGAGGGAGAGAGAGGAGAGAGAGAGAAAGAAAGTAACTGTTCTTTCCCTTTCAGGTGACAAACTTTCATCCTAAATCTTGGCCCAAGGTTCCAGTGGTCTCAGGCACAGCAAGAATTCTTCAGCTCTCTCTCTCTCTCCTCTCCCTCTCTTCCTCTCGATTTAACGAGCCTCACTCAGTCGGGGTTATGCAACATGTGTGCTCTCTCTCTCTCTCTCCTTGTCTCCCTCTCAGTCTCTCAAGGTGCCGCGAAAGCTAGAAACTTTCTGTCTCGGCTTTCATTCCCTTTCATACTTGTTTAGGTAGGACGTAACGAGAGGGAGAAGAACAAGAGAGATAGAAAGCAAGCGGGAGAGAGAGGAGAGAGAGAGGGAGAGATATGTTCTTGAAAAAAGTCTTCAGTGGCCGACGCAAAAAAGTTGCCAAGAAAAAAAGGAACTAACGGAAAAATAGGCGCGCAGTGATATTTTCAGGCCAGGTTCAGCTGGCTCTGTCAAGGCTGCGCTTGAACTTCGCTCTCCCTCTCCCTCTCTCTCCTCTCTTTGCCGCCAAGTTTATTCTTAGACACGTACTTAACACTGAGCCATCTGTCCATAGCTTTCTCTCTCGTTTTCGCTCTCTCTCTCCCTCTCGTTGCGTATCTAGCCTCTTGAAGGCTCACTCCTTTCTGTCCTCATCCCTTTTGCACCCGTTATGCCATACGGTGCACTCAACTGTGAGCAGTGAGGGAGAGAGAGAGAGAGAGGGAGAGAGCGCCCCTTTGACTCACTCAGAGGCAAAGGGGTGTAGCGAGGAAGAGAGAAGGGGAGAGAGAAAAAAGAGTGAAAGTTCATTGAACTCTTTCCTCTCTCTTTTCCCCTTTGCCTCTTCGGTTACTTATAGCGGAACTTGTACCGTTTTTTCTCCCTCGAGCTCTCGCTCTCCCTCTCTCCCTCTCCTCACAGATAGTCCGACAATGGTTTCAACTCAATCACTCATTCACCCTTCATCTCTCCCTCTCGGTGGCTCTCGTCTCCTCTCTCCCTCTCCACCACATCACATGCAACAGTATGACGAGAGATAAGTTTGATTCCAGACAGCCAGTGAAGTCTTAATTGTCGGCAATCTAATCCTAAAGCGCAACGGACTCGTAAAAAAATAGCTAACAGCTGTTGCGAGTTGCAATTTTTATTCGGTCGAAAAAGTTTCGACAAATTCGGCGAAAAAAAACGGAGAGACATATGTCTCACATTTAGCTTTTGATCCGAATACTAAATCAGTTAGGCTGAAAGGGATTAGCGATAATTTCACATAGAGCTCGCTCATAGATGCGTTTTTTGGCCACTATTTGCATATCATTACTTTCTCTGGGGAGACAGGGTGACTCTCTTTCCCCCTCTCCTCTTTCCCTCTCCTCTTTCCGCTCTCGGTTTCTCCCTCTCCCTTTCGAAGCTCGGTGTCACTGAACTTTTGAAGGACGTTGTGTAAGAGGACGAATCAGTCATGTGAACCTATCGAAATATTAGTCCGTGCAAATGCCAACAGGAAACACTGCAAGAGAGAGAAGGGGAGAGAGGAGCGAAGGGGAGAGAGGAGAGAGAGACGCAATTTAGATTAAATATACAAATCTCAATGAAGTTAAACTTTCTCATACTCGTCTCATTGAAATATGACGGATGCAAAGCCAAAGTACATTGACTTTCTTCTAAATAACAGATAGATGCTGTTTGCTCTCTGTCTCCCTCTCTCCCTCCCCCTCTCTCCCTCTCTTTTCTTCGGCAAACACTTTGAGTGGAAGTTCTAGAATCAAACCACTGTGTGTTCTACTCGAATAGAACTTTTTTTGTGGTAAGATATTCATATCTCCGAAAAAAGGTGTGTCGCTGATTGAAAATACTACAATTTCATGCTTCAAGTCGGACCTGCAGAGCTGGAGAGGGAGAGAGCGAGAGAGAGAGGGAGGGAGAGGGAGAGATGGATACCGTTGATACTCGTAAAGACGCTTGAGCAGCACCTGGACTAAATACATTCAGGCCAAGTAAGTTAATAATAATCTTTGAGAGACAACATTTTCCCTCTCCCTCTTCCTCTAGTTCAGGGGATTACCGTGCTTGAATTACTTTCACTTATTTCTAGACCGGAGAAAGAGGGAGAGAGAGAGAGGAAGAGAGCAAGAGAGAGTGTGTATGTATGTGTGTGCCTCACTGATGGATATGATGGCAAACTGTTGAAAGTTTTTAAAAACTATAAGTATATACTTGGCATGACCCAATTGAAACTCGTTTCCAATTATCATAGAGAGGAGAAAGAACGAGAGAGAAAGAGCAAGAGAGAGAGGGGGAGAGGGAGAGAGAAAGAACGAGGTCACTTTGTACCGCTGCCGAAAGAGAAAATATTTATACACATTCAATATATGATAATATTTCCCATTTATAATTGATTAAAATTTGCTTTCCTTCCCTAATGAATAGAGAGAGAGAGAGAGACCCGTCCTAAAAGTTCTCCTCTCTCCTTTCCTCTCGCTGCTCCCTCTCCCTCTCGCTTTCGAAGAATTCTTTTTTTACCCTCAGAAATATTCGCCAAAGTCAAAGATCACATTGTCTCCAGTTTGATTTATGGTTCGTTTTCTAATTCACATGGAAATATTTTTAGTTGGTTATTCAACAGAGAATTTTTTCAAAGTTGGCGTAAAAACATTCCATGGGAAAGGGAGAGAGGGAGAGGAGAGAGAGAGAGAGAGGCAAGGGAGGCACAGGTTGAGGGGAGAAAGGCAAGTGAGTGAGGTTGTTGCCAATGTCAAAATTGCATTTTAAAGTTCTTTGTTGCATCGGTAGTGGGAGAGGGAGAGCGCCATAGAGAGAAAGGGAGCGAGAGGGAGAGGGAGGAGAGAGAGAGAGCCTAGTATGACCTCATTCTCTGTGAATTATTCGGTGCAACAATTTGCAGAGTGGCGTACTCATCATCATATTTTCTGACTAATGAACTCAGTGCGTAGGACATTGGGACATATTTGAGGCCGCAGATATATGAGAAGAGGGAGAGGAGGGAGAGAGGGAGAGGGCAGAGAGAGAGAGAGCGCGCGAACAAATGTGTCTTCGGTGTTTTTAATGACCTGTTGCTAAGTGATAGGTGATCGCATAACAGCCAAAGACTGAACCGGCAGTAACCGGTGTCGACTACAAACATAACCGCGAGGCGAAGGTGACACGAGCATCTCTCTCCCTCTCCCTCTCTCTCCTCTCTGTTTATCAGCCAAGTTTTTCACCTGATGATGTAGTAGCTGCTCTTCACTTACAGGTAATTGAGTGGCAGAGGAATGTCTTGTCTCCTCTCACAAGCTCAGGTCAACGACATGAAGAGCAAAGAAGTGTTAAAAAAGCAGGAAGAGGAAGAAGCCGAGTAGTCGACTGTGACCTTTTCTCTCTCTCCCTCTCTTCCCTCTCCTCTTTCTCTCACTCCCTCTCTCTCTCTTTTCCTCGCAACAGGTTGACCCGCTATTACCACTATAGCGAGTGACTCCATCATCATCTTTTCTCTCTTTTTACTTGTTCTATGGCATGTGAATAGGATACCACAAGCCTGCGGCCTCTTTTTCTCTCTTTCCTCTCTTATCTTTTTTTCTTTTCCACCGGAGCCAGTAAAGGATGAGGCAAGAGAGCGAGAGAGGAGAGAGAGAGAGAGAGAGAGAGAGACCTGATCGGTCTGTGTCTGGGTCGAGCCAGGCTTGATTCTCGCATCACTAGGCCTCAAGGTCACTATGTGTTAGTCTCTCTCTCCCTCCCTCTCCCCCTCTCTCGCTCTCTCCCTCTCCTCTCTGTCGCTCTCCAGGCGCATCACCTTCTCAGAGTTCTTTGACTTCTCTTGACCAAGTTACTCAAGGTCCTTCGTCATTCACGGGGAAGAGAGGGAGAGGGAGAGAGAGAGAGAGAGAGAGAGAGAGAGAGAGAGAGAGGGAGATGAGAGGAGGGGTCTATATCATACTATGACTGAGAGAGGATTTACAGTCTTGTTCCTTGGGTACATAGAGATGAGTGAGGGAAGAGAGAGAGAGAGAGAGAAAAAAGAGAGAGGGAGAGAGGGAGAGAGAGAGAAGCGCCGCCCGACTTTCACGAGCAGAGAACGCAAACGCAATTTAGCTGCATGCGCGCTAATCACACTCACTCACACACAACACACACACATTGCATTGCATTTGCCTTCAGAGCCAGTCGAGCCACTGAAGCAGCAGCTGACACACGCTCTCTTCTCCCTCTCGCTCTTTTTCTTAAGTGCTCCCTCTTTCTCTCTCTCTCTCTCTCTACCTCTCTTGCTCCGTGTCTTGACCGGCATTTCTCTCAATCTCTCTCTCTCTCTCTCCCTCTCTCCCGCTCGGTGCAGTGTCTAGAAGTGTATTTTTCACTGACTCCCGCACCGGCCCTCTCTCTCTCCCTCTCTCGCTCTCTACGCCACACTTCCCTTCATCGGCCCCTGACTGGCCAGTGGCCATCTTACGTATTCATCGGTCAAGAATACCGGTAAACAGCTTTCTCCATTCACTTTCTCTCTCTCTCCTTCTTTTCGCTCTCTTTTCTTCTCTTTTCTCCGTACGCTGGCTGTTCTCTCTCCCTCTCCTTCTCTTTCAGTCTCTCCCGCTCCCTCTCTCGCGTTGCCACTGTCCCCTTCTCTCTTTCTTATTTTCCTGCTCTCCATTGTCCGGCTCACCTTGCTAGCAGAGTTCTGTGTGTTTGAAAAGAAAGTGAAAAGAGTCTTGCTTCGCCCTCTCTCTCTCCCTCTCCCTCTCGGACTCCCCCAACGCAACTTGCCCCTCTACGGCCTAGTGAGTGAAAGAGAGGGAGAGAGCAAGAAAGAGCCATCTTACGTGGTCATTGTGAAAACGACCGCTAAACTTTTCCTCCTCTCTGCCTTCTCTCTTCTCAAACTCCCTCACTCATTCTCTCCCTCTCCCTCTCTCGCTCTCTGTCCGCCAAAAACGGCTCACTGTCTCATTTCTTGCTCTCTCACGTTCTCTGGCTCCTCTCACTGTCGCAAGGTCGAGTACACTGTCCAGTCTTCTTTCGAAATTCCTTGTGAACTGTCCGTACTTCCCTCTGTCTGACATAGTTTTCTCTCTCTTCCTCTCTCCCTCTCCCTCCGTGCTCTTGATGAATAGGAAGCAAGCCCAAAAAAAGAGGGAGACTGTGACTCAGCGACCAAATTGATCGCTCAAGTCTAGAGCGTCCAGAGTGCACTGGACACTAATTACTTCGTCCTCCGTAATTCCAAGAATTTGTTGACTCTCATCATCTCTCCCTCGCCATCTCCTCTTCGTCTTCTCCTTCGCCCCCTTCTCCTCCTCCTCCTCCTCCCTCTCTCGTTCATCTGTGTCACATCGCCCTCAACATGAATCATACGGCTCAAGAGCGAGAAGCCGAGTCACCGAGCGCCGTAGAACAGTTGCATCAAGTTCGAAGTCAACGCTCCAGCTCTGTGGACTGTTCGTCAGCCATGTCGGTTCCGCTTCAAGTCTCGGCTCACCAAAGAGAAGGCCAGAGTGACCGCCACGAGGTGCCCCTTGGTCATCAGTTGGCCGAGCGGGCCGACGCTGGGGCCCACTGTCTGGCCATGTCTGGCCACGGCTGTGCCCCGGTGCCGCCCAGGGCTTCCTCTCGCCATCATGTCCATAACAATCAGCATAACCATCATGACCATCATCACTCGCACCACAGGCCCCTTGAAGTGGTCTTTCGCAACATATCTCTTTCCATTCAGCTGGAAAAGTCCACCAGCTGTTCCTCATCGTCATCTTCAACGTGTAAAACACTGAGCAAGCTCTGTCCAATGAAGAACAAGGTGTTCAGCGTACGACGCCACAATAGTTCTGTGCTGCCCGAAACTGTGGCCACAATGACAAATGGCAGCCACGGCAAGTGCCACACGCCACTGACCACTTGTAAGGGGCAGCAGGGGCAAAAAGTGACCAGTACCCCTGTGAGCCACAATGCAAAGCCCGTGCTGCGCGACGTCAGTGGCTTTGCCCGGCCGGGCCAGATGCTGGGCATAATGGGCCCCAGTGGGTCGGGCAAGACTACGCTATTGTCTGCCCTCTCGGGCCGCCTCAGGCCGACCGGTGGCGTCATTACTTTGAATGGCGAAACCTTGAACAAGCAACTGCGACGGAAGATTTGCTACGTTCTCCAGCAAGACATTTTCTTTCCCGACTTAACCCTGAGGCAAACTTTAACGTATACTGCACTCCTTCGGCTTCCGGACTCGATGGCCTATGGCCAGAAAATGGAACTCATTGACACCATCATTGATGTGCTCGACTTGGGCCACTGTCAGCACACCATCATTGGTGACATGATGAAACGAGGCCTGTCGGGCGGCGAGAAGAAGCGAGCGTCCATTGCATGTGAACTACTAACCAATCCCACCGTCATGCTGATAGATGAGCCAACTTCCGGTCTTGATTCGAGCACAGCGCACAACTTGATGCAAACGCTGAAGAGCTTCGCCGTCAAGGAGCGGAAGACCGTGATAGCTACTGTCCATCAGCCTTCGTCGCAGATATTCCACATGTTCGACAAGTTGCTCTTGTTGGCCAATGGCCGGGTCGCGTTCTTCGGCAATGTGGACGAAGTGGTGCCCTTCTTCTCGAAAATTGGCCACCAGATTTCGGCCCACTACAATCCGGCCGACTTCATCATGGAAAAGGTCAAGGGTTCACATGAGGACCAGGAGAAGATAATCGCTTCGGCCAAAGCTCTAGTGAAGACACCGAGCCGAAGGTCAAGTGCACGACCTTCGCCGAACGCGGTGATCATTTGTGAGGAACAGGAAGACGTGACCAAAGAGCAAGAGCACGATGAGCAACAGCATGTCGAAATTTCCTGTTCCTACAAAAATAGCCACACTGCAGGGTCAAGTGCGAACATTGACCAGCAGCGGCACGAGCATGACCATAACGAACACCCGGGTGGCCATGGCAACCAAGCCGTGAGCAGTCAAGAGTCAAGTGAATGTAATACTCTTTGGTCAGGTTTCAAGCACGATGCAGTTGACCATGAAGGTCACCATCAGCTGGCAACCGAGAAGGAAATTCGAGTAATTATCGATCCCAGCGACAAGGTGCAGAAAGTGTACAGTAGGATTGTTTGTGACGACGATTCTGGCCGAAGTTCGTGGACAGAGACGGATCGCAGTTCAACTGGAACCTTCTCGACCACCTCGAGTTCCGTTATGTCATCCCGAGACATGGAGCTCGACTTCACCTCGAATGCAAAGCGAAAGAGCAACCAAAAATGGCCGACCAGTTTCTGGACACAGGTCAGCGTGCTCACGCAACGCAACTTCTACGAGGCCCGGGGGCGCATGTTGTCCACGCTGAACTGGACACAGACCGTCGGTCTGGCGCTAATTAGCGGCCTAATCTGGATGAACGTTTCGCGCACGGAAGAATCTCTCAAGGACATCCGGGGCTGGATGTTCTGGTCAATGACCTACTGGATGCTGCATGCCCTCTTCTCGGCCATGATCACTTTTCCGCCGGAGCGAGAGGTCATCAACAAGGAACGGGCCTCGGGTGCCTATCGCTTGTCGGCCTACTATGTGGCCAAAATGGTGGGCGAGCTGCCGTTGACCATTGCACTGCCAACCATCTTCCACTGCATTTCGTATCCGCTAATGGGCTGCAGTAACATTACGACATTCCTTTTACTCTGGTATTTTCTCATACTGAGCATCATTGTAGCCCAAAGTGTAGGACTGTTCATCGGGGCCGTTTGTCTTGACCTTGAAGTGTCCGTTACAATGGCGGCCATTTATTCCTTGTCGAGCATGCTCTTCGGCGGCTTTTATGCCACAACAATACCAGGTTGGCTCAGCTGGATGCGATACTTGTCCATGGTGTTCTATTCGTTTCAAAATATGCAAGCCGTAGAATTTGAATATGGTAATCCCATCTTGTAAGTATTTGAACTAGACTGCTACACACGAAAATCGAACTTCTTCAACAGGCGCTAGCTGACTTGTTGATCCACCGCTAGATGGCGTTAGAGGCGCTGACTGTTGTTCCATTCCAGTCTATCGGCGCGTCGCGTCCTCTGGTTTCAGTCGATCAATTCCTAATTAATCTTCTCTAATAGGTGTTCTGACGTAAATTCCAAATATGCTTCCTGTCAAAATCTGGACTGGCACAAAGACTCGCCGCCAGAGATTCCGTTCGAAGAGTTGCGAGCCAAATTCGACGTAATGTCCAGCACTTCGGAACCGCTGCCAGTTTGGTTCAACACGTTGGTTCTCATATCTTATCTCGTCGCCTTCCGTATAGCAGGTTACGTTGTATTGAGATACATTAGGAAGCCCAAGTAATTATCCTGCCAGTGCTTGGAACAAAACGGATCCTGTCTCATTTGAACAGCGTACCTAAGAGAGAAGTGATTATGGATCCAACTGAACCGATTGTTGTGCTCTTAAAAAAGCAAAACAATGGCTCATTGCTCAGAATGTACTAAATTAATCGAAACTCATACACCGACCAAGGCTAGTCTTTCAGTAGAATGTTGTCTGGAAAAGGAATTAGAAGACTAGACCGAGTAAAGCTTGCCGAACCTTAGACGATTCATCGATTGAATCCCGAAACTTCATCTCAAGCATTATCAATTGTGCCAAACCAAGTGCTTTAAAATTGACGATCAAGACACTATTCTAAGTTCATTTTTACGAAACCGAGAGCACGGAATCGTGTGATTACTCCTGGATTCTGCTCCTTCTCTCTCTCTCCCTCTCGCCTCCGAAAATGCACTTAAATCATGAGATACATCACTAGGATGCATCCAAGTAGAAGCTTTTAGAAGCAAATTTGCTCAAATACATTTTTCTCCGCTGTCACTTACGCGAGCGAGGCATTATGAAGGTCTGTTATTTTAGCAATTTACATGATATACTTAAAGTTCTTGATTGATTTCTTTTTGGTCGAGTTCTAGGAATACCGGTGATATTCGTTTAGGGAAATCATTTCGGAAGAACATGAAAGTAGAACAGTCAGTCGGCACGCAACTCTCGAATCAAGTTGTTTCTTCTAATTTGTGGTTCTTTTTCTTGTATGTGTTCTATATTTATAACTTAAATTAAGCAAATCTGGTTGTCGTTTTGATCAGCGGATCGAACTGACAGCTAGTTTAGTTTCTAAATCTTTCTGAGATTCAGGAAAACGCAAATGACAAAATTTTGATAGCTGTGTCGTCAACGACACGTGAGAGCTCTCTCTCTCTCTCTCTTCCGTTCTGACGGAATGTATCACAGCTGCAAAGAATTACCGTTGTCTCTTTGAATACACTCAAGTGAACACAATTATATAGACGTGCTCAGAGAAAGAGCGGAGAGAGAGGGAGAGGAGAAAAAGAAAAATATTCTCCTTGAGAAGGAGCGAACTATCAAGAAAATGTTCTATCCATCAGTTAAGACTTGCCTTGAACATCTCAAGCCTTTCAAGTATGGAATGCGCATTCTTTCGCGGTGTTTTCTTTTCATATATCATCTTATATAAAAAGAGAGCCCTCTTCTCCATCTTGTCGCCTCTCTTCCCTCTCCCCTTCTCCTCTCATTTTTTTCTATAGCACATACACATTTTGCTGAAGGAATTATTTTATTTTACCCCACCATGTTCTAAACGTGCTCGACTCAAAAATTCGAAGCACTTGCGAACCTTTTTTCCTCTCTCGTCTCTCCCTCTCCCCTTTCCTCTGCCTTCCTCTCTCCACATAGCGGCATTCTTTGCCGTGCATAATTATTTTGCATCATATTATGTCAAAGACGTAAAAACCCTCTCATACCCTGCATTTATATCTATCACATGACCTTATATTATTATCTGGAAGAGAAAAGGAACCCTTTTATATTTATACTGAAAAATCAATTTAAAAAAACTTCACCCAAATATTGCATAATAGTTTAATGTCAACAAAAAAATTCGAAAAATATATATTGAAAACTATAACTTTTTTATACTGCAAGTAAACATGTGCAAGTGAAACTTGTTTTTTCTGTCTTCCAGCCATTTGTCATTTTTCAAAGTCATCTTCATCCTTGCAGTCATCTTCATCTTCATGCACTCACACAAACAAAGCCCAGACTGAATACAGCTGACGTCAGCTGGAAGTTCATTTTGCTAATTACACCCTGGAAGCAAAATATTGATTCAGTTTGCTCACAGCACAGAGAGCAGAGAAAAACTTGGCAAAGTCTCACCAAATCAAGTTCATCTTTTTCTCCCTCTCTCTCCCCTCTCCCCCTCTGTTTCCCTCTCTGGCGCTCTTCCCCTCTAATTACGGTAATTAATTCTGGGCTCGAGTTTCAAAGAGAGAAAGGAAAGACACATTCTTGGCTTTGCTTACTTAGCACAAAAAAGAGGAAACACAGCCATTTGCAATAGATACACAGAGGCGTCACTTACAATGTGCAACTGTAATATCACAATGGCGAAAAAAATGGCGGCGCCATTTTAACCATAGTCATCACTTTTCACTTTTCCCGCTGCCGTTGCCTTTCTACTTCCGTTTCATATCAAAGGGAAACCTTTTTCTCTCTTTTCTTTACGCAACATCGCCTTTAAATAAGGAACGAACAGTGAGAGGGGCAGAACAAAGAAGGATAAGAGCAAGAGGAGGAGAGGGAGAGAGAGAGGGAGAGGAAAAGGCAAGGGACAGGGAGAGCGAGTTGAGAGGGAAAGAATCAATTACACGGCCCGGAGGAAGAACATGAACTTTAACAGAACAAATAGACATACTCGAAGTATCGAGCGCCTCCGTCTACCCTCTTCCTCTCCTTTCCCTCCCTCGCTCTCTCGCTCCCTCCCTCCTCTCTCTCACACACTCTCACTCTCTCTCTCCCTCACTCTCTCATTCTCTCTCCTCTTGCCGTCTCACGATGTATCTTGGATCAGTGTGTCGCGAGCATTTGTGTGAGCCATTAGCAGCCTCGTGACACTGTTGTCCCTTGATTTAGTCACACGTTCCTTTCCCAATCAAGAGCGCAATTAATGTGAAGCCGTGTCTCATGTGTGCTCGTCTCCCTCTCTGGGTCGCTGCGCACCCGAGCCCGGTGTGACAAGACAAAATTTTTGCAATATACTGTTGTTCGATATAAAAAAAGCGACAACACGCTCCGTTCAGAACTGTAATATCATCATGTTACCGGCAACACTCGCTTAGGAGGGAGAGGGACACGAGAGCGTCCTCCTCAGAGTCGTCACCATGTTGCCGCTGGGAGAGGAGCAGCGCTACAGCTTCCGTCCGTGCTCGTTCGTCTACGCAAAGATGTCTCTGCGAGAAAAGTGCTACTTGGCCCTCATCGCCTTTCTATTTGTGTGCACCGTTGTCTTCGCCACCCTGTTCGGCATCTGTGAGTAGGCGAAACCTCTCGCTGCGCATTCCAGTAGCACCTGTGCATGCATTGCAATTACGCGAATTGTCGCGTGCCGCTGCTCTCGGCAATCAAGGCTGCAGCCCAAGGCTGGCCCGTGAGAGGTGGACGTAAGAGTAGGCCGAGAATGAACTGTCCAAGGGACGCCCGAGTCCATTCGGCTCGCGAGTGTTCGACAATCATTTCGTCATCATTTATTAGGGCTCAAAACTCGCAACTTCAACTGACCGCCGACTCGGGTCACAATTGCCAAACGGTCCCGACCTCGCGAGTCACAGCTGACCAGGCTGCCGAGCCGCGGACATGTGTGCCGATTAGTCACGATTCTTTTCTTTCCATTCCTTCCTTCCCTTCAGACATCAAGCAATACAGTTCTAGTCAAAATGAACTGGACAGCCTGTGCGTGAGCCCAGAGTGTGCCCGGTCAGCGGCGTCCATTGTGGGCCGGATGGACCTGAGTGTGAATCCATGTGATAATTTCTACGACTTTGCCTGTGGCCGGTATTTGCAAACCAAGACGGCGCCCGATGACTATTCCAGTCGCAATATTCTACAAGAGATTCAAGATGAAATCTACGTCGAGATGAAGAACTATCTAGAACGGCCGACTGGTTCGAGTGAGCTCAAGTCGGTTCGCAATTTGAAGCTGTTCTACGCTTCGTGCATGAACGAAACGAACGTCAACGACGAACAGCTGGCCGTGGACATTATGGTGAAATTTTTCGACCACTCAGGTGGCCCGTGGCCGGCACTGCAATCGATGGCCGGGCAAGAGGAAGCGGAAGCGAGAACAAGGGCAACCTTGGAAGACAGAATTGCCTCGGCTTTCATGAACCAGGTTCAGTCCATATTTCACTTTTATGTTGCGCCTCCGGACAAAAATTCGACCGGTTATGCATTCCACGTAAGTTTACTTTCCCTTTCAACCTACTCTCTCCTCTTTCCTCTCTTTTTTGTTGCCTTCCTTTCCCCGACGTTCACCGCCGTTAAGTCATGTGTACAGTGAAGAAATAGGCGAAGAATCCCCGAGCAAACAAAGGCTGAAGCTGTGAGAAAGAGGAATTTTAGGTCAGGAAAGGGAAAGGAAGAGACGAAACGTGAGCTCTCACTTCACGTTTACCATAGAGTACAAGTAATTCATTTAGCCGTGAAACAAGTTATTGGGCACATATATGCGGCGGTTCATATGAACAATTCCAAGGCTTGATCTTATTTCAGGCCAGTAATGCCTACCGCAGTTAGTCGACGGTAATGCAAGTTGAGCCAAGATTAATGTCCTGAGCCGGTGGACATAACTCTGAGCAAGAGATATATCGCAACACATAGACTGAGAGAAGAAAGAGTTCCACATTCGAAGAGTCCATTGTAACTGAATTTCTAAGCGCCTCGAAGCCGACGAAGCGATTGCTTGGCTTCCCATTTCAATTTATCCGTCACTCAGAGTTTGCTCGAGAAACGCAAAGTTAAGGAGAGGGAACAAATTGCTTCGCTCCGAGAACTTCGAGAACATTCTTGCAAGCTTTCAATTCAATATGCACCTTGGAACACACAGAACACAGAGCAATTGCATAATTAGCTCAGAGCGAGAATGAAATGTGTTTTGCATTCATAACACTTCCGCCGACTTTGCTTCATATGCATAATTAGTAATCAACTTGGAAGCGAACGAACCTAATCCCAGAACTTTCTTGTTCTCTTCTCTCCTCTCTTCTCTTTACATGTTTACATGCGCCTCGCTACACTTGGACCTGGAAGTTATATAATGGAAATACCGTCCTAGAAGCAGTTTACCTGCTTAATGCATCACTTGACTATCAGAAAGCTTACGCCGACTTTCAGGTCAACGTTCTAAAGCTACTCACCGAAGCTAAAGGTTGGACCATTAGCGAAGACAACTTAGAGAAGGCTCGTCAAGAGGTCCTAGCGACCATTGCTTTCGAAGCCGACCTAGCAAATGTAAGCTGTGCAGGGGATGCCGTTAAATTGCTCTAGAAAAGGCGGAAGAGAGGGAGCGAGGGCGAGAGAGAGAGGGCGAGGGCGAGAGAGCTTGCTAGTGATCTGAAAATCAAATTGAGATTGCTTCAGCCATTCGAGACGGATCGGGAAGCTGTGTTGGCCTTTTTGCCTCCAGCTGAGGCCACCGCGTCTATTTTGCGCGCTCTCTCCCTCTGTTATCCTCTCTCTCCCCTTTGCTGGAAACAGTTGGGTGAGCTGTGTATATAGAATCGAAAATCGAACATATCTCATATTTTAGTGTCTATGTCATGCTGTGTTACTGAGAATATAGCTGTGTGACAGCTGAACATTCGCCATTTCGTGATTCGAATTGTAATGAAGTTGTGCTAGGATGTGTCACAGCCTTGACGATTACACCATTCGCTCTACCCCTTCCCCCTCTCCCCTCTCCTCCTCTCCCCCTCTTTCTATGTATCTCCCCCTCGTTTGCTGGCTTGCCTGTGTAGCTTCTCTGCCGGCAACTGCTTTTTGCGCCTCTCTGTCTGAGCCAATAAGCTGTTTAAACACAAACAAATTCCATGTCTAAACTCAATTAACGTGACAGTTTCCTAGTCTCTCTCCAGCGGAAGCCCTTTGATTCTCAGTGGTGTTGAAGTAGCAAACTTTCAGAGTCATCAAAGTAAACACGTGAAGATGAACTACTGGTTCGTTTCACTCTTTGTTCTCAGAGTGAGAGATGGAACTCGACTTTCCTCTACTTTTTCACTTGGCTGCCTGTCATTCGCCGTCATTAGCATATCCTTAAAAGCCAAGGGAAGTTGCATAAGCAAACAACAGTAGCTGATGCAGATCCGGTCGAGCGAACGTAACTCACAGAGGCCATTAAATCGTCAAATTGAAGGCTGACATTTAACAGATGCTTGCCTGATTAATCAAGTGCACGAGTAGTTTTTAGCAATTTAAATTTAGTTCACCTAGTGTATGACAATTCTCGATGGGCTTCGCCTTTTCACTGGCTCTCGGCCTACATGGGCTTTGCGAGAGCTACTGTTGAGAGACATGATAAAGTACTTTGCAATGTTGAGTTCTATTTCCCATACATAAACACTGAGAATGTTTCATGCCATTAGTGTATGTCATAGGAAAAAAGTATACTTTGATGTATGTTTCTTTCTTTCTAGTTTTTGTTGAGGATTTATATGTTGAGCCGTATATTGCGTAAGAGACGTCAAATCAACTCAAGGGACTTGACATATATTCACGCCATGGAAACTGGTTAACCATTGATTGCCATTACGTGGAGAGATTCCTTTTTTCTCTGGTATCAAAGCGAGACTGAAAGAAGAGGGAGAGAAGGAGAGGGAGGGGGAGAGATGGCAAGCAGCGACAGCATTTGTGAAATTAGCATATAAATCTTGTCAGCGTAATATGAAAAAGTCATAGGAAACTTCCTGTGGTGGAAAGACTAACGCTCACAGATGGAGAGAGGGGGAGGAAGAGAGAAAGATGGAGACGTAGGATGAGAGGGAGAGAGGAAGAGAGAGAAACGAAAATCCTCTTTGCTGCCGAAAGCTGAGCGTGTGAAATATGTGCTTTGTTCCCTTTGTGTTCACATTTAACATCATAAGCGGTTTATGATGTCGTTTCTTCTCTGCAACCTTCCCCTTAAAGTTGGCCCTAAACTAAGCTTGGCTTTTGTTTCTTTCTCTCGTGTTGTGCATACACTCAGATAACGAAATCATTTGCCGAGAACTCGACGGTAGACGAAGATGAACATCTCGAAGCCGAGGACACTTCAGCGAGTCGAGGTCGGCCGCAGTACGTCAAGATGACCATCAAGCAGCTGGACACTGAGTATGGCTTCATAAACTGGACTCGAATAGTGACACTGTTCAACCAAACAAATGGACAGTTCATTGACGAGGTTCTGATTGACAGCAAGGAGTTCCTGACGGAAATATCGAACCTGTTCGCGCGTCACTCGCTGGACACCATTGACAACTACTTTTGCTGGGCTTCCATTGATCGCTTCATGCCCTACTTGGGACCCAGGTTCCGGCGAACACAGACCGACTTCCGGCGCGAAGTGCCCGACCTGAGTTCGACGGGTTCTGAGCCCAGAACGGAGTCTGGCCGCTCCTTTCTGTCCCGCTGGAAGGAGTGCGTCCACTTGACGTGCGAGGGCATGAAGTTGCCCGCCTCGCTGCTGTACATGCAGCACAAGGGCGAACATTTGCAGTATGCCAACAAGTCGGTGACTGAGATGATCGGCAACATCAAGCATGCCTTCTATGACATCATTGACCGCCAGTCGTGGCTCAGGAAGAAGGAAACAAGGCAACTGCTCAAGGAACGTGCCGACAAGATTGGCAGCAAAATTGGCTTCCCGCCCTTCGTGCAGGACACCCGAGGAGCGGACAAGTATTACGGTTCACTTGACATTGCCTCTAATGATGTCTTTGTGTCCAACATAATCAAGATTGCCAGGAATGAGATGGTAATTGAACTGCGCAAGCTAAATGAAACCGTTGACCCGGACAAGGAATGGCTCATTCAGCCCTTGGTTGCCAATGCTTTCTTTGATGCTACCAACGATTACATAAGTATGTGCTCTCTGTAATTCTGCAAGATGCGAGTACAGTGTAGTTCCATTGATTGGCTGCGCGATTGTTCATTTTGCATTCGCAAGTAGGGCCAAATTAATTGCTTTCTTTCCTTCTCCTTCCCGCTCTCAGTCTTGCCTCCAGGAATTCTCAGATATCCGCTCGTAAGTCCAGGAAGACCAAAGTAAGTTCTCGTCGAGTTCTAGAACACTGGGCGAGCTGTGGCTTGCCTGCACGCACACAGTAGTGTAGTTGCCTCTCTCTCTCGCCCTCTCTCCCTCTCGCCTTTCGGGAGCCAGCCAGTCAGTCGTCCATCTCCAACTGGGAATGCCTCTCTCCTTCTCCCCCCTTGGGTCATCTAACAAAGCTCATTGCTAAGCCCTGCTATCGGTATTCCAGGGCGATTTCTCATCCTCTCTTTGCCGTCATCTCTCCCTCTCTCTCGCCTTCTCTTCGTCTCTGTCTCTCTTCCTCTCCCTCTTGCTCCTCTCTCTCCCTCCCCGCAGATTCTTGGACTATTCGACATTGGGCGTAGTTATCGGCCATGAGATTGCCCATTCGTTCGATGCATTGGCCCGAAGAGAGAATGACGTCGCCGGTGGAAACCTGACCTGGTGGCCGTCCGAGTTGAACAAAGAATATGAAACCTTGACAAAGTGTTTCGTTGACCAATTTTCGTCCTACGTCATTGAAAGCACTGGCGATGCTGTGAGTATTATATGACACTGCACTCGAAGCGGAAAAAGAGAAAGGCTAGATCCAAAATGAAATTCTCATTTCCGTCTCTCTCTCTCTCCCTCCCTCTCTCCCTTCCTCTTTCCCGCTCTCTCGTTCCCTCTCTCGCTCACTCGATCTTTGTTCCGATCGCACGTCCTTCACACGGATTTGACTCATATTCCGGTTTGGTTCGTTTTCAGCTGAACGGAAATTCAACACTAGACGAAAACCTTTGCGACTTTTCCGGTTTCCAGCAATCCTTTGCCGCCTACAAGAAACTGGCCGAATCCAGGTCCAGCTACCAGCAAAGGCTGGCCGGACTGACTCACTTCACCACTGACCAGCTGTTCTTCATTCAGTATGCCCAAGTGTGGTGCGAAGTGTCCAACGAGGAAGGCCATCGCAAGAGCGCCCGGGACAGTCATGCCCCGGGCCGCTTCCGGACCATTGGCGTAGTGGTCAACTCTCCGCAATTTGGCCCCGCCTTCAACTGTCCCGTCGACTCGCCCATGAACCCTAGCAAGAAGTGCAAACTCTGGTCCCCTGTCTGACAAACTGTTACGGTCACAATTAACGTCTCCACCGGAAGACTGATCTTGCAACTAAAGAGAAACTAAGTTTGCCACCACTTGTTTGTACGCACACATTTTCGCATCTCATCCCACAGAGTCTTTTCACACAGTTATATTAACTACGTATGAATAGTTGATGACAAAAATTTTCATCATTTCTAGTCTTGAGCACTTGGATGCACCACATATCTCGAACGGCGCTAGCGCAAACATTAATTATGAATTGGACCACGAAAAAGAGAAACTGTTAATGAGCACAGCTATCAAATTATCATGACAAACTATGAATGATCAGTGTACACAGATTTATGAGCAGAGAAACAATGAATAAATTTTTTGCAACGGACATCTTTCTCTTCACACCTTTTTAATGGCTCGTAAAAATTCAAACCATGATTAAGGGAGATAATGTACATAATTCTATCGACACTGAATCAAAAGATGGCGGACGAAAAAGTGCAAGATAGGGGAGCAAAGCTGTTATCATCAAGATTGCCGGCATCTGTTCTTCATTCCCAGGCACCCGAAAAGGGCGCCAGGTTTGTAGTTGTGCGATTTCCTTCGATGGCCATTTGACTTGTTATGTTTATTTGAAGTTGTGCCATTCGCATGAGCACTTTCGTTGACTGCATCACCAGCAAATTGATTGGCAGAGCTGTTGCAATTTTCGTTTTGGTCTATACAGGGAAGCACGTCATCATCAAAGGCAAGCATCTCGTGACCACGACTGGTCGCCGATTTACTGGGCGACCTTGTCTCCCCTTCGTGACAAGCGATGATCACATTGTCCAAATCACCATGTTCGTGCTCATAAAAATCGTCGTCCTCTTCGTCATCTCCCTCTTCATCACTAGGATAGTGCCAGTCTTCCAGGTAGGGAAGCACTGTCATGGAACGAAATTCATCACGAGCGCCTGAACGTTGAGGTATAGGAACTGCTTCGCAAATCACAGGATGCTTCTTTCGAACCCAACTGGTTGGCAAAAGTGTTATTAGTTTCAAGGTTTTACGACTGGCGTGCGATTGGGTACTCACTCGTGATTCTTTATTCTGATAAGCTCAAAACGTTCCTCGGCATCGGTGGCAAGCATTCCTTTTTCAAATAGCGTCTAATTGTGAGTGACCTTCATTTGCGTGATTGAATTCACAAACCTTTCAGTAAACTAGCTAGAAGGTCATCCACAGTCTTCGGTATGACAAATTCGCCTTTTGATATGTTCTCGAAAAGTATGTAGATGCTGTCACCTTCGAATGGGTACTTCCCAGTCGTGATGTTGTATAGAGTGACACCAGTTGACCAAATGTCAACCTTGAAGCCGTGAAAGTAGTCGTCGCCATTGGCTATTTCCGGTGGCTGAAAGGCTGGCGAACCTTGACTCGTTGTACATTTATCATCGTTGCTAAATTGGTCTAAAAGCTGATGTGAAAGCAAATGATTAATTAATGATTAAGCACAGCTTCATTTCAAAGAGAATCACTCACCTCAGAGACTCCAAAATCGGAAATCTTTATTGTATCACCATTATCGAGTAGTAAATTGCCCGGCTTGATGTCTTTATGCACAATGCCCTGACCGTGCAAGTAAATCAGACCTTCGATGAGCTGACAGAAATATCTGCAATTTTAAGTAAGACGACAAATTAAGCCTAGTTGAGAATTCAAAAAGGAAAGATCAAGTGCCAAGTTACTGTGCTAGACTTGTTTGTCAGCGTTGCAACAAAACGCTTCGAGACGCAACTTGAACTTGGCAGTGGGTTCACCTTTCTAAAACAGCTCTCAGTTTCGAACTGTCACTGCCGAAGACTGTATGTACATGGTTTAGAAGCTTTTTTCAGCTTACCTATGAGCCTGCCAGATTGGAAGCATTTTTTCGACGGCAGAGTCGAGAAGTTCTTGCAACACAGAGACACAATATTCCATAACTATGTACAATTTCTCCTTTTCTGGGTTATATACATATTCAATGAGTCGGATGACATTCTTGTGATTAAGCTTCCGTAACAGTTGAATTTCCCTGATAAGAAGTTCTTCAGAACTGAGATTGCATCATAAATCAAATTACCTGCGGACATTCTCCTCGCCGTTCGGAATTTTTCTAAGTCTCTTCTTCTTCATTATCTTAACAGCTCGTCTTTGCAATGTCTCCGTATCTAGGCATTCTTTGACTTTCGAATATGAACCTTCTCCTAGAATGTCGCCCACGATGAACTTGCTGACAAACTTGACTCGCTTCTTTTTCTTCTCGTACAAAAACTCGGCCGAATCTACACGATGAAAGTGACAAGGCAGCACTAGGTCCAGATCGCCGATGATGTTGTCCATATTGACGGTAAGTTTCTTGCCGTTGCCGTCATTGTCTTTGACACCGGATATAGTAAATTGCTCTTCTTGAATTGTGTCCATCATGCTGGCATTTGAACCAGCAACCAATGGCACACACGGACGATCTGTACACTGTACCGTACTCCCAAGGTACCGGCACGAGTGTACTTGACTAGTGTAACTGTGGAACCCGTATTGTAGTTTTACTTAAACAAAAAACTAGGAAAGATATCTATATTTACACCAAATTTTATTAGCTTCAAAATGATGCCACTGATACTACTGAGGGATCATTTCTGCAGTGCAGAAACCAGAACTAAGCAAACGGTCCCTATCAACTCGCCGAGTGACTGTGCGAGAATTGCTTTCATTTGAGTTATTGTGTGCGAATTGAATCACTAAATAGCTCTTCTTGATTTAAGCTTGTTGACAATTAAGAACCAACATGTCTCGAGGAAGCTCTGCTGGTTTTGACCGGCACATAACCATTTTTTCTCCGGAAGGTAGACTGTATCAAGTTGAATATGCCTTTAAAGCCATCAATCAAGCTGGTGTTACTTCCATTGGCCTGAAAGGTTCCAAGACCGCTGTTGTGGTCACCCAGAAAAAAGTCCCTGATAAGCTTTTGGATGCTGATACCATCAATAGCTTGTACAGAATAACGCCAACCATTGGTTGCGTCATTACTGGCATTGTACCGGACTGTCAATCACAGGTTCAGCGAGCAAGATACGAAGCCGCTCAATTCAAGTATAAATTCGGTTACAACATCCCAGTTGAAGTTCTTTCTCGAAGAATGGCTGACATTGCACAAGTCTACACTCAGAATGCAGAAATGAGACCACTAGGTACTGCTATGATGCTGATAGCGCATGAGGAAGGCAAGCCTTTGTTATTCAAAACGGATCCTGCTGGCTATTACTGTGGTTATAAAGGTTTGTTCTCATACGAGTTTAGTTTGAATCTGATATACTTCTCACGTAGGATGTGCTGTTGGAGTGAAGGCAGTTGAAGTTTCCAATTATTTGGAGAAGAAGTTGAAGAAGAAGCTTGATTACGATCCAACTCAGGCCGTTCAAATGGCAATCACGGCTCTCTCATCGGTCTTGGGAATTGACTTCAAGCCCCATGAAATTCAAGTTGGAGTTGTTGATGATTCGGAAACGTTCAAAATCCTGACTGAACAAGAAATCGAGCATCATTTGACAGCTATCGCTGAAAAAGATTGAAAAGGTTTCTCACTTTTATATTGCAGTTTAATTGAGAACAATAAATAAGATTAAATTGACTCATTGCGTCATACAGTATTTAATCATTCACAGTTAATCATATGCAGAGATTTTCAAGCCAGTTGAGGTTTTGACGTCAAATACATACTACAACCGACGGGATTAAAAAGTTTTCGCGCGCTTAATCAGTGTTCAGCAAAATTGGTTAGAACCAAAGCTTCAAACCTGAATTGTTAAATCCACAGAGACTAAACTTTGACAGGTGAAAACTGAATCAAATTTCGATTCCCAAGATGGCAAGAGAAAAGAAGCAATCTCTGAGCGCCAATGTCAGCTGTAAGGGAAACAGCATTTCCAAGAAAGGGTCGCTCAGGTCAACAAGTGAAAACAAGATGAACCCCGCTCTTCCTTACGATTATGTTTCAGGTTAGTTAATTTTAAATCAAAGCGACAATTTATGACGATCATCTCTCGATTTTAGCCGAAAAATACAAGCATGTTCTCGATAGAAACACAAATTTGGCCAGAGAAAATTCTAAGCTGAATCTCAAAATTCGGCAAATGGAGAAAGAACTGCAACAGGAACGTGACCGACAACAAGAAGCCTTGATAGAAGCCCAGCGTGTAAGTTGTTTATAAGTGGATTCGATTATAGTTTTATGGATTATGTTTGTACTTAGGCTCGTGATCGTGCCACCAATGAATTGAGGAAAGCTCTAACCGACGGCAGTAGCATTTGCATGATGATGAACAGTATGTTACACTCGATGACCGAAGCTGTTTGCCGGATAGATGATGGAGCAGAAAACCAGAGAAGCCAATACAGAACTAGTTCACGGTCTTCGCTGTGTGTCAGCAATGCTGATCGGGAGTTTTTGCGTCGAATGTCCATAGAGAACTTGCACGAACACCACGCCCAGATGGGACACCTGGACTTGAGTTCGATCACAGAGGTGTCAGAGCGTTTCTCTACGCAATTTCGTCTCTCGTTTCAGCCAAAGGCTCTGGACACAGTCAACAACTGGACCTCCGAGCCGGAAATAGAGTCTCGTCGCCAATCTTTGGTTTCCCTGACCACTGTTGACCAGCCCATGGCCATTGAACCAAGTAATGCTGTGGCTGAAAAGATGGAAAAACTAAAAAAGCCTAGAGTCAAGAAGCCATCTTCTAAAAAAGACTTTGTGTATGAGGAAATTGGGAAGCCGAAGAACAGATCTCGTTCTAGAAAGTCTACATCGAAAGCAACTACCGATGAAGATAACACTGAACAGCCTAAAGTTGTCGTCGAAAAACCAAAGAAGTCAAAGAAATCGAGCATTCCTAAATCAAAGAAGAGCGAAGCAGTCAGTTCTGAAAGTCCCAAACTTCGACGAAGTTCAAGAACTAGAACATCGAAAGAAAACGATGTATCCAAAATGGCTCAAAGTACACGAAATTCCAGTAGAAGTCCCGATGAGTCTCAAGAGCGCATATCCGATTGAAAAATCAATATTTGATTCGTTTTATTGTCGCAATTCACTGCAAACCCTGAAGATGCATATTTTATTCAGAATTCGCGAATGCCCATATTTTTGAAATCGATTTTGTCGTAGAATTGTCTTGTTGGTCAACGCTATGGTCAGTGTATCATTTGAAAATACATTCATTTACATCACAGTTCTGGGTTCCATGTGGTTAAATTGGTCCTTTTAGCCTTCGCCACTGGAGTCGAAACTTTCAACCGGAACCATTATTAGTTTATCATCAACTTATTAATAAATACTGAAACTCTGGCTGTTATCAACTGCTTGATAACTGTGTATAAAATATAGATTGTGGAAAAGTGCATCGGCCATCTAATTTCTGTCTAACCGCCTCTCCAGTCGGTCCTTCCTCTCTTGCCACAGCTGGGCACAAGGTTCAATGAGCCATAAAATGGCGACCAGCATGCAAACGATGCCAATCATCTGAAACAGACCGTCATACGAATCATGATTGTCCCGAAAGTAGCCAATGACCACTGGGCGCATGAGGGTGGACACGCCACAGCAAAATGTGGACGCGCCCAGGGCGACGGGCATGGTCTTGATGCCCACATACTCCACCAATAGAATGCTGAACAGTATCATGAGGGAGCCACTGAACAGTCCCAAGGCCAGAGAGATGCAAAGGAGAACGGGATATGTTTTCGCGATGGGCAACAGCCAGAGTAGAAGACCGATGGACAAGATGGACGCAAAGGCCACATTTCGTCTCTTGATGAACCCTTTGTCCGATATCCAGCCGGATGCAAGGCGTCCAATTAGGTCACTTCCGGCAAAGGCACTCAACAAGGTGACAGCGGACAGAATGTCAATGCCACGATCGACGGCAAAGTCCACGATGACCATCGAGAAAGTAGTCCAGCCCCAGGTAAAGCTTACCTGAGTCGTACACAGGATGATGAAGAGCGGATTACGCACCAGCCTGCCAATTAGGGCCACATTTTGTCTCAAGGCTTCCCCGAATTTCTGCAGCCACGTTTCCTTAGCTGACAATGGCGACAGCGGACATTGATTGGTCTTCTCTGCATTGCACAATGGCTGCGATTCTGGTTCGACAGGCTCTTTGTTGACTGCGTTCAGAAAGGTTTCCCTGTCGAACGTCTCATTCAACTTGGAGCAAGCCAGTCGCTTTTCCTGGATAAAGGAATTAAGTATCAGTGACCTAGTGGCCTGCAGATAGGGTGTCGAATGGGGCGCCATTTTGAATTTGTGTTGACTTCGAACGAGAACCGCTTCGAGGCTCTTGCCGTCACTAGCGCCATCTAGCAGCTGTTTAGCGGCGGCTGCTTCGATGTCATCATTTTCAACGGTGACAACCTTTCTCGACGGAATCGGCGGCCTTAGAAGCAAGGCGATGGGCAAGGTGTTCAGGACAATGCCACCCAAGATGAGGAAGCAACCGTGCAGCGAATATTCGGACAGAATGACCTTGACCAGTGGCGGAAAGACGAAGGAGCCCACTGTGCCCCCGGCCAGGGCTATGCCACTGGCCGTGGCCCGGTATTTGGAGAAGTATTGGTTTATTATCACCGGCGTTTGGGTGCCAATCAGTCCGTAGCCGAAACCTGTGTGACGGAGAGTGTGACGTAATCATAAATCATAAATAACTGGGTGAAGGAAAGGAGAGGGAGAAAGGGAGGAAGAGTTACGAGAAGCGGAAAGAGGGGGCGGAAGCCGGTGACTCATCATCTTTTTTGTTCTTCAGCATTCATCATTGTTCTGTGTACACTTCTTCCTTTCCATCGTGAGATAAGACACCATTAGAACTAGATTATAGGTCGCTCAATCTTTCTCGAGTTGCTAATGGTTCAACACGACTAGTGACTCTGTCTACACTGTTCACTCTCTTTCTCCAGCCCTTTTTTGCCCTCTTTTTGCTCTCTATCACCCCCCCCCCCCTCTCCCTCTCTATCGACCACTAATTCAAAAACTGCATGTTACCCAAGGTTACTTGGAGGTCGCAGAGTACAAGTGTCACAATAGAATTACCGGCACCTTTGAAGAGAGCGAGAGGAGGGAGGGCATGAAAGATGACTCACCTATGACTATGCCAATTAAAATGGTCACGTGGGTCACCGAGGTGGCCAAGAAGCAACCGGCAAAGCCAGCTGAGGCAATTAAGCATCCGATAATTGAGATCTGTCGCGACGTGTAGTAGGAGGAGAGAGCCCCTGAGATGAGACCTGAAAGTAGATGTAGACGAAAGGGTTACAGTTTACAATTACAGCTTCGAATCTAATTAACTCCGCCCTCGGAGTGTCAATTTGAACTTGTCACTCAATGTAATCAAGTAGCCATGTGACTAAATAAGGTCAAGGTTGAAGCGCGCCATTTCAAGTGGTTGCATAACGTGAGCCGTACGTGAGGGAAGGGGAGTCTCTCTCCCCCTCCCTCTCCTCTTACCTGTCATGTGGAATATGGTTAGACACAAACTGAAAGGCCACGCGGCCTCTTCGCGTGATATGCGGTACGTTTGAAGCAGGGCCACGAAGAGGACGCCGTAGGTGCGATAGATGCCGAATATGATGGCATTGATTGTGAAACAGGAAGCCACGATGACCCATGACCAGCCGGCATCCGGTGTCCGGTGGATGACGATGTGGCTCCGTTGCTGGCCCTGGTTCTGGGACTGACCAGGTAACCGGTCCCTTGGGGCTGTTTTCGACTGGACAGCTGTTCGGGTACTTGGGAACCGAGACTCGGTACGACGCACATACCATTCTGAAGAGCAACCGGTCGCGAGTCTTTCCTGGTCAAGTTGGGCTTCTTCATGGCTCTCCCTTGAATGGCTCAACCACTGGACACTGACTAGATGACCACTGAAGGACACGCAACTGATTAAATCAGTCAACCGCTTCGTCTAACTGTCGAAATGCGTTCCAATCAGAGCTTCCTCTCCCTTTCGAGTAGATGTTGAGCGCTCGCTCCAGCTCTCTCCCCCTCCTCTCTTTCCCTCTATCGGTGACCTAAAAACGTGAGAAGAGACCTTCACTACTTAAAGAAATCTAATAAAAAGGGAATTCAATTGATGTAAACACATTTAGCAAAGTTGGAAACACACATTAAAAAGACGGAATGTACAATTCGAAGGCATCGCTAATGGTGTCGAAAAGAGTAAAAAGGCCAGTGTGAGCTTTTCTTCACTCTTTCTTCCCCTCTGTCATCGAATAGAGTTCTGAAGATGTTCTTACTCACGCATGCGTGTGACTGGAAGAGACTGGAAGCAATAACATCGGTGACGGGCAGAAACACTGGAGAATATCTTTCTTAATTGAGTGGCGCCATCTTTGAGATTTCAAGAGATGATTCATCATTCAAATTTCGAAAGCTGGTAGTTGTATCATAATTTTCTGCGCTGTGGACAGCCTTTAGCAGGTCCGGATGACGCCGCTAGGTGGCTAGCAATAACGTAGTGCTGCAGCATCGAGTGAAGTCGCTTATTCGCCACCTAGCGGCGTGATCGGTGTCCAAATGAGAAACTTGTTTGCGGCCGCAAGTCGGAAAACAACAGGATGTGGCGTAAGATTGCCTTTGTTACTTTCGCCTAAGCGCTAACGTCTAATTACTCTACTAGTTCGTCTATATTAGCCCAGGTGCGCCCGTGCTGAAGAGCTCCAGTTAGGCGTTACGACTTTAGGCATCCGGAGCGCTTGCATGAAAGTAAACAACTCTCGGACCATTACGTATCACTTTTTGTTTACACTTGAATCTGTTTTTCAGTTGAACCATTTTTAAAACTGTATTTTCTTAAAGAAGTATGTTCAGAGCTATCTTCTTAGGACACTTGTTGGCTTGCGTGGCTTCCAACCATTCTGAGAACAACGGCCCACAATTAGCCGTGAATGAGGAGATGGTGAACATTGACACTCAAGACAACCATCATTCAAACTCGTCGACGAACGTCTTATCATTGCTACTGTACTATCTTACTAAAGGTACAGTGGTTAAATCTGATTGTAGAACAGATAGGCATGTAGCTGTAGTTTACAAAACCGAAAATTTGCACAATTAGCGTGAAGTAAGTTGTCACATACACAGACCAGTCAAGTTGTTCGGATTTTTCTTCGGTAGTCTTATTTTCTCTTCCAGTATGTGTTCGTAATGGACTTTAAAAGAATGTGACTTTTCCAGGTATTAGCATTGGAACGTTGGATTTTAGTCATCATGAGGTACACCATCACCATCACTACCAAAACCCAGCTGGCTGGCCTTCTCCAGTGGTAGCCCCGACCGCGGCGCCCCTTCCTCGGCCCACTCCGGAGCCCACTCGGGTCACGCGCGTGTTCCAGAGTAGAGCTCCCTTGAGTGACCAAGTTGACGAGGCTGTGGTCAGATTGTCAAAGGAAGCCCTGGATGAGGGCACCGACAGCTGGGACAGACATACTTGCGACGGGCTCAACCATCGATTTGGCGCCACCTTCCGGTGCGAAGTCGGAACCAAGCTGGGTGAACTTGTCGCAAAATGTGACCTGCAGTGCTCCACTTTCAAGATTGAGACCCACGGTGAACATTTGTTCGCTATGGTCAAGAAAGTTACAAGTTAGCTTTGTAGCACACTTACCTTGAAAGTCTCATGTTTGTATCTTGCTTTGAAGACTAGCGCCATTTTGACATTTCAAGAGATGTGTTTTGAAAGTTGGAATTACATAGTTTCATGTTCTGAGTAATTAGTTTGCTGTGCTTTCTGGCGCCATCTTTGAGATTCCGAGAGAGGATTTTTCAAAATTTCAAAAGCTGGTACTACCAGCCAGGTAGTTGTATCATAATTTTCTGCCTTCTGAAGATGTTCTCACTCACGCATGCGTGTGACTGGACGAGACTGGAAGTAATAATATCGGTGACGGGCAGAAACACTGGAGAATATCTTTGTCAATTGAGTGGCGCCATCTTTAAGATTTCAAAAGATGATTCATCATTCAAATTTCAAAAGCTGGTATATATAGTTGTATCATAATTTTCTGCGCCATGACATAGCTGCAGCTGCGGACAGCCTTCAGCCGGTCCCGATGACGCCGCTAGGTGGCTAGTAATAAAATAGTGCTGGAGCATCGAGTGAAGTCGCTCATTCGCCACCTAGCGGCGTGATCGGTGTCCAATTGAGAAACTTGTTTACGGCCGCAAGTGTGATGGAATGTGAACGCGTATGGAAAACAAGAGGAAATGGCGTAAGACTGCCTTTGTTACTGACGCCTAAGCGCGAATGGCTAATGCTACTTCTATGCGGAGACCACTAGTTCGCCTACATTAGCCCAGGTGGGCCCCTACTGAAGAGCCTCTGTTAGGCGTTACGGCGTTAGGCGTTCGAAGGGCAAGACCATCTCGTATCACTCTCTGTTTACACTTAAATCTGCTTTCAGTTGAACCGTCTTTAGTATCAACTTGATTATCTTAAATAAGTATGTTCAAAGCTATCTTCTTAGGATACCTTTCAGCTTGCCTCGCTTCCAAGCTTTCTGACCACAACGGTACACAACTGGCTGGTAATCAAGAGATGGTAAACATGGACACCCAAGACAATCTTCATTTAAACTCGACTACAGATGTATCATCAGCGCTACTGGATTATCTGGCTCAAGGTACAGTGGCTAGAAACTAATTGTAAAACAAATATGTAGCTATGGTCGAGATAATCGAAGTTTGTACAGTTAGTCAAGTAAGTCTTCACATGCATGAAAGTCGTCCACGGATTAGTTCACGACAGATTTCAGTGAATATGTGAGACAAAGCTCAGCTGCAGCTGGAATTTTAGAGAAGTCTTCCCGTTTAAGAATTTAAATCTTCCAGGCAGCAACATTACATCTTTGACCATCGGACCATCGGTGGGAACGTTGAATCTACACTTCGACAAAGTGGAGATTCATCAACACCCAAGCCAGGCCGCCTCGTGGACCCAAGCGGCGGAAACGACAAGTGGCGCCCCCACTCGGCCCACTTCGGACAAGAGCCTGGTGAGTCTAATTTTGCAGAGGGGAGTGACCACGAGCATTCAAGTTGAAGCGGCGGCAGAGACTCTATTGAAGCAAGCCCAGGTCACGGACACAGACAGCTGGGACCGCCATGTTTGTGACGGTCTCAAGACTCAATTTGGCGCCACCTTGATGTGTTTGGTCAAAACAAAGCTGGATGAAGTTGTCGAACGTTGTCATGTTACCTGTGCAATATTTGAGATTCGCACCGGTGACTCCATCTTGTACCTAATGGTAAAGAGTATCTAGCCTCAAGGCAAGATGGACGTTCTTAGCCCGGAAGTCCAGCGGTTTGAACATCCTGTTTGACAACAAAAAATTATGTCCTACCACTTTGTAATTTGCAAACTATTTTGCATGAATATCTCATTATTCTTTTAATTTACCGGGGATTCAATAAACGTCCAATGCTGAGCAAATTGTTAGCTACACTAATTAAAATTAAGTGCCATTAAAGACGGTATGAGTAAACGAAGAGTGTCCCAACAAGCAATCAACATTTCAAGCTAAAAGTAAGCAGCTTTAATCAAATTAAAGTCAGTTGCTTTGCAGCTCAGATTTAGCCAACATGAAACTGGTTTTACTAATTGCTTCTATTACACTAGCCCAGTCTTGTCAGGACATCATTGACAAAGGGACCTCTATAGGCACGGAGATCGGCGTTTATTTCATGGAGAAATGCTGCTATCCAGGTAAATATCACCCACTTAATTGTCCAAGTATTAACCACGCAATTAAGGCCTAAAATGTGGCCATCAAAAGGACATCGCGGTCTTACATGAGCAAGTATTCGCTTGCTTCACCAGCGAGCAGTTTCTCGGCTTCAAATTGTCCAAATTTGTACGTACATCACGATGATTGATCAATTATGATTAATTAGGTAAATTGCTGATTTCTCAGCCTCTAGATTTACCGGCAACTGCCAAGAAGGTCCAGAAAGACTGCCATCCGGACGGTCAGTCACGTGACTACTGCAAGCAACCCGACAGGGACAAGATGGTCCCTTGTCTCAGGAACAAGTGGGCGCCATTGTTGGTGCCTCAGTTGATGGGACTGGCGGCCGAGCATTGTGGACACGTGTCTCAATTGATGGACCATATCTATCCCAAGAGAATGGTATACCAATTACTGGCCTCGTTAATTGGCGTCGTTTCATTTTCCCCCTCTCTTTCCTCTCCTCTTTCCTTCCCATTCTTCCAGCACATGGCCAAGGAATTTGTCGACGCCTATTGTGGCTGGGTAAAAGGCGGAAGAAATGGAAAACTTCCCAAATTTGACTGTTCGAAATACAAGTTCCAGCCTTTCTAGAAACAAACTCGAATAAAATCGTGCGAACATTGATTTTCTAGTCGACCACTAGGTGGCGCCAGGTGTGTTTTTAATTACGCTGCTACAAATTAGCCATCTTTGCGACGACAGTTTAATTTGTTGCCTTTCTAAGTGCAAAGTTGTGCAGCTGTCATCAGCTTGATTTGCTTTTCACTTAGAGTTCTCAAACACCAATTAGCATTTTGCACCACAGAGATGCTCTTTTATTCATGCGAACTATAAAAGGGAATGATTGGATTGAATGTTAATTAGTGACATTCTGGAAAGTATCGATTTTTCGGAGACAATGAATTGCGAGTTTAAGTCATTAGTAAGATGGGAAAGTCTTTACGTAAACACTCACAGCTGCCGTAATGAAACTAATTATGCTCATGTCTTATCGATCGGAACCTAGTTAACATATTTCCAGCGCTTTTCTGGAAGAAGATAAAGCAAAATACTGTCACGTGACTCTTTTTGTCACATGAGGATTTCCATTTCTTTGACAGTCTCGACAGATTTGAATATTAGTCGAGATACTTCCGAGAATTGAGTTCATATGAAGAGATACAATATGCGAAATATGTGGGCAATAACTTTCTTCGGATTCCCAACGAACCGTCGTATAGATGCCTGGAGCCCCATATGTCGGCGGCCATCTTGAGCTTAATGAGAGCCTCGTTTGACCCAAATGACCAGTTGAGCGACCAAGGGTCGATTGCCGACAAGAAAGGCTGGCCACTTGCTTGTACAGGCACTCAGAGATGACCCCTTGAATAGAGCCAAAGTTAAGCAACACGTGACCATAGCTATACGGTATAGTGTATTACTAATGAAGCTAAGCCCAGGATTCCTGAGTAACCGCTGTGTACCTTGGAGCTTATTATACATATTTTGTCTCCTAGGCAACAAACCGTGGCCCAAAGTCACGGTCACTCTGCGTTAGGCAATTTTCAGCCCTTGACCACCACTAGTGGTCAACCGTGGGCAACAAATGGCTACTTCGAGAGGAGCTGTTATCCAAGGTGGCAGTTTCTAGGGCAAAAGCCATTACCACTAGTTAACTTAGACGAGACAACATAGATCGTAATGTACGTCGTAGCTGTAGTTTCAGTTGAATGTGTTATCAAGTAGCAAGAAGCGAAAGGAAAGAATCTACTCTCAAGGGTTGCTAGGCAACGCCTTTCTCTATCTATGTCTCTTTTAGCTGTTTGTTGACCTGAGAAGCGAATTATGCTCAGCGGACTAACTCTCACTTCCTCCCCCTCTTCCTCCTCCTCTTCCCCCTCCTCTTCCCTCTTTCGACGTTTGCTCCAACCATGTTTGTGTATCCTATTACAGTCTTAGAATTCTTCGAACTCTCTAGTCCGTAGTTCAGCCCTTTAGAACCCCTTCTATTAGCTCAAGTCCGTCATTGATAGTCCAACTTGAAAGGAGACTCTTTACCTAAATGAGAAGCAAAGGATTCGAACTTTATGACATTCTTTAGAATGGTTTGCAAAGAGTTTAAACATACACTGTACATGTACTTTAAATTATAATTTCAAATCGGCCGATATTTTTGATTCCATTGAAGCGAATCCGACGGAAACATGTTCTCTCTTTGCTTCGAAGTCAAGAACATTTCACAAATGTTCAATTTTGAATGAAGAGTCCTACTCTCGAAGTTTCCGCTCTTTGCTGTCGCGAACTCTTTTTTAGGACATTATTTACTGTACATCCCGAGTAATTGAAAAAAGTTCTCTCTTTAGTTGAAAAAGAGATAGTGGTGAGCGAGAGGGGAGAGAGAGAGGGCGAGGGGGCGAGAGGCGTAATCTACTTAGGGATTCAGTGCACCGCTTGACTGAGTGTCTGAGTACTTAGAAAGTGTCATCTATGCGACTGACGGACGAAGCTCGGCGAGATGTCCTTCTCAGAATGTCCGATCGGTGGCTTCGATAGTCGGCCAACCAGTGCAAGGACAGCGTCCAGGCCACCAGTTCGACACCAATGACACAACAGGAGGTGGCGGCCAACAGGAGGCCCAGGACAAAGCCATTGTGGTCCACATTGGTGGTAGCTGTCATGGCGGCCAGCGTTAGCAGTAGGAACACCGAGAGCAGGCAAGCAAAGGTCGGACTCAGCGGCTTCAGGGAGATGAGTTTGCGCCACAAATTGACGAGAAACTTGAACCTCTTGCCGCCGGACGAACTGTCCAAATGTTCAACTTCGTCCTCGTCCTCTCCGTGGCCCAGGAAGGCGATGAACGGATATGTAGAGCTCAGCCTTCGTCCGCTGGAAAATTGCTGTGTCGCTTGTATCCTTGACACCGACGCCATGACAGTCAGGATTCCGGAAGGTATGCCAAGACCGAGGTTATAGCGAGTCCCTGAAGGCGGAAGAGAATGTGACAAAAAGAAGAGAGGAGAGAGGGAGAGGGTGAGAGAGAGAGGGAGAGAGATGAGATAGAATGTAAACGATGTACAAACAAGAGCTTGTGAATTGAAGTGTACAGGTTACAAGGTATGGAGAAGCGATTTACGCAAAGAACGGTTTTCCCATAATGAGAAATGACAAGGCTCAGCACATCGTATCAAGCGTACCATGATATGAATATAGAAATATATATAATACTACTTATCGCGAAAGCTGCCTAAAAAAGAGCCATTTCAATTAGCATCATGGCCAAAGTTTGCCTCTTCCTCTCCCTCTCTCCCTTCTCTCATTTCTCAATTTGAGAAATAGTTTCAAACTGAATTCATTTTGCTTTCGCTGCAAATAAAAAGTGCTTCTCACATAGAATAAGAAAAAAAAACGAGATGGATTTCATTAGCGAAGAAATGGCCTCAAAAAGGGCTCTTACTTTTCAAACTCAAAGTTTCCTTTTCATGATACTTTTTCTTCGGTTCTTGCGCATGCGCACAGTTTGAGAAACCTCAGCAAATATATGAGAAGAAAAAGAAACTCTCTACTTTCGGGGCACGTTTCTAAATGTATATACTTGTGTCTAGGACATAAAAGGTTGCAAAAAAAAGTTCCGTTCAAACTGGAAATCGTAGAACTGCACACTGTGTGTGTACATACAAGTTCGAAAAAAATATTCGAATGTTCTGAGCGAGTTCTTACCGGGTTCGAAGAGGGCCACGACGCCTAAAAGTATGGTCACGATGCCGCAAACAATCTGTATGACACTGAATCTGAGGAGGATGGCAAATGGATGGCACTCGATTGCTGAATGGCCATGTTGCAATTCCGAGAGGGAGAGAGGGAGGGAGAGAGGAGAAGAGCGAGAGGAGGCAGTTAGTAAAATTACTTGTACATTCAAACTGGAATGTTCTACATTGTGAAAGTTCATCCACGTCTCGATTTTCATGCTATGGCCGTTTTGCAGGCTTATATTACTAATAAAATTCCGCTCAGCAAGCCAACCAGAGAGGAGGAGAGGGAGAGAGAGAGGAGAGCGAGGAGAAGAGATAGCGAGAGAGGAAAAAGATAGTTCGAGAGAGGCCATTCTTGCCACTGAAGTGCTTGCTTCCTGCAATCTTGTATGCAATAATGTTGCATTCAATGCGTAGTTACCCAACTGACTACAGCTAACTAGCGAACCGGAAGTACAGTTGCTGACCAGCCTCGTCTCTAGTGTGACCGCTTAAATAATTCTAGCAGTGTGCACACAATGGCCGTCTATTCTAACTCAGTGAGGCAGGAAAATGAGAGAGACTAGCTCTCATTTCTAGGCGGAAGTTATTAAGACGATGGGAGCAGAGGGGAGCGAGAGGGGGGGGGGGAAGCGAGAGGGAGAGGGAGGCCGTCTTACTTGTTATATACTCTTCCTTTGATGAGGGAATTTCAATTTCCTCGAAGTACATTGGCTCAACTAGCAACTTGACACTTTTCTGGCCCGTACTGAGGCCACTATTCTTCCTTGATTGCGATTCGGGACAAGTAAGACACGAGTGCAGTCCGTCACAGTGGTCAAGTCGATCGGACAGATTGTTGACCGATTCCACGGACGAGCCAGTGGACCGAGCGGGCGATAGTGAACATCTACTTGGCTGATGAGATGAGCAGTCACTGGGAATGGTGCACGTATCACCATTGGTGGACGTCATCTCGGTCGAACTGTCCAAGTCACGGTTGACAGCTTGTCTGTCACGAGTGTCCACTTGACTGGAGCCTCCATGGCCGACCATCTGGCCGTTGGACAGTTCTGTGCACTTGGACTCAATTTCGTCAATGGTCACTTGAGGAATGAGACGAACTTGCTTAGGATTCTTCTCGACCGTCTTCCTGAGCCAATGTTCTGGACTTGTACTAATTCCATTGCGAATTTCCTTCACTTGTCGACTACGCGCACATTGTCTAGTCAGAGGCGCCGCCTCTGCCCTGTGACCATAGCATTGGTCACGGGCACAGTGGTTGGCACAGGGGCTGTCACTTGAGCATTTCCGCATATCTGAGTCTGGAGGGGGAGAGAGGATAGGGAGAGAGCAGAGGGAGAGAGAAGAGACAGAGAGGAGAGGAAGAGAGAGAGGAGGAAGCGAGAAGGCAAGATTGTCCCTGTTTTTCACTCAGTCCTTCATGACAATTAATTTCGTTCTTTTCCCTACCGAGTGCTCTTCTAGAACAGTAAACAGAACTCGGCAAATAGTTGAGCTAGCGGATAGAATTGGCTATTGTAGCGGAAATCGAGATTTAGGACACTGACGACGAGAGAATACGCCAGACAGAGAGGGAGAACTAGAACTCGAAAACCAGTTTCGGTGCAAAGAGCGTTATGAGGACCCGAAAATGTCCAGCGGCTGCACTTCGATAAATAATACAGCACAGGATGACGAGTTGCAAATTGCTAGTATATGTTGTCCTCGACACGAGTGACCGGCTTCGAGTTACACTGGCGAGTACTTGCGTCGAGCCATTCCAATTTCTCATATATCATCAAGTTGTCCAACAACAAAGTTGCACAAGCACGACGCCACAGTTGTTTCTCCAGCGCTCTCACAAGCACACAGTTCGAAGTAGCGTAACCAAGGTAATGAAGACTGATTGTTGCATTCCGCAACACTGAGTCAACGTGTCAATCCGAATTTAACTTGACCGCCCGCAGTGGAACAGGATGGGAAAGTATTGAACAGTTTTACTTCTTTCGTCTCTCGAGGCCGCTCTCCATAGCTTTTCCCATTTCTTGACATGCACAATGGCTGGCTGCTCAGCGAACTTTCAGTCCTAGAATGCTGGAGGGAAGCGAGAGGGAGAGAGGGAGAGAAGAGAGACAGATTGCCTTGCGCAGTTTTTCCCAGTCGACACCTGAACACTCGGCTCTCACAGCTTAGTAGAGCTGCTTCTACTTCGGAAAGCCATATTCTTATTTATCAAGCTTGTTTTCGACAGCTACATCAAGCGTGCGAATGTTTTTGTGAACACAATACTCCAAGGCAAACAGCTCGTATATCTGTGATGTCGAACACACTTCAGACCATCATGACACGTGAAAAATTGATCGCATTTTCCATTTCTTCTCTTCTTTCTCGTAATCTTCATACAATACGTCTTCACACTTGACTCGGAATGCCAATCCTCTCGACCATTAACGTCATTCAGACCAGCACGTTCCTGCAAATCGTGTATTGTCATTCTCATTAAATGCTGATGAATGAACTCGGCGGTACTATGTGCTTCTGATTAATTAATGACTCACTTACCTGAGCAGTAAAAAATCGGTATTCAGCCGACCTAAAAGAACATAAATTGAGAATAAATGGAAACATTCGGAAATATTCAACAAAAAAGCAACAAGAAAGCAAACTGGAGCCAAGCTCACCAGATGGCGCTCGCTACTTGTTGACAACTTTCGACAACCTGTTTGTTTTTCGAAGCGCATGTTCCAAATGTTCTAGAACAAGGAGGACGAGCCGTGTGAATCTTTCTTCAGTTGCGATCTTACTTGGTCAGTTTTGTTCATCCTCAAGCTTGACGATGTTTTCCCCTTTGATTAAATGTCAGTAAAATAGCTTTGTCGTAACTTTCGGCCCATCATTCACATCTGACCAGTTGTAACAAATCTAGAGTGTGAGAATAGAACATACCTGGATCTCGCATAACCGAATTCGACAATTCGATTAAAGCCGACCCCTCTGACTACGGACCTCGTTGTTCTTTGCTTTTAACAACTCTGAGTCATCAGTTCGGTAACAGAACAGAAATGCTGGAGTTGATTCTACGGAAATGGTAAATTGTCGCTATATCTTCATTAACTCAGCACTACTTGAAGTCTTGTGAGCTGAATGTGAGCAATCACGTTGTTGAACGAAAATAAAAGATAGCCATTACAGCTTGATTACAAAAAATAGCTGAAACAACTGCGGCAAGGTTCAGTTTTATTGCCATTCATAGTTCGTTGCATTGAATGGTGTCAGGATGTCGGAAGGCATTTTGAAAATCATATCAGGCGAAAAATCGAACACCATGCCGCCCAATGTGTTCACAGATATGAGGGTAACTATAAGACAGATCACTTTCATCGCTAGTCCAGGTAAGACCTAACTCATAGGAGACGTAGGACAATATTACTGATAGGTTAGATCTGTACTAAGAACATACCATATCTTTGATTTTCATCTCGGCAGCTTCGAATATGATGGCATTGGGCGGCGACGAGACCGGAAGCATGAAGGCGTATGAGCAACTCAGAGCCACCGGAAGCATCAGCTTCAAAGGAGCAATACCCATAGACAGAGCCTGAAATTCGAGAGATTAGACAAGTAATTAGGTTATTATAATCGAGTGCAACAATAAGTGATACAAACATGGGTGGGAATTTTCGTCACGTGACCGTTTTTTTAACTTTCGCTTTGCTTTAGACGACGGTCATGTGGCTTAAATCCCGACCATTTTTGTCTCGCTTGCACTCGATTATAGAAATGCGTTGCCAAGACCTTCCATCACAATAGTTAAAGCTAATTGCTCCTCACGATGTTAGGAAGAAACACAAATAGCTGGCAGCAATTAGAGATCAAAGTGTTAATGAGCAAACGCACCACATCGCCGACGACGCTGCACAAAATGGTGGCCGTGGTTGAATTGCTGGCCACTTCCGTCATGAACAGCGCTATCAGACTAGTGACCAGCTGTACAGTGAAAGACGACATTCCGCTCAACATTTTGGTCAAACTATCGCCAAGTAGTTTACTCAAACCAGATGTCTGAAATTGAACATAATTTAGCTTGATCAGTTGAACCAACGTAGCCCATTTTGCGCTACTCTATTCTCGGTAAGTGGCAAACTTACTTTGGCGCCGTCAGACAGAGCGAAGCTTCCGCCGAGTAGCAAGATGACGTTCCAAGAAACCTTCTCTTGAACCATCTTCCAAGTCATCAAGGGCGGAGACTTGCTCAGTGACATTGGATGACGAGGTATCATGAAAAACAAAATGGCAACAAATATGGCTGGCACGGAGTCTTCAATAAACCTATAGCGACTGGAATATATATGATAATAATAAACCAGTACTACAACATTGACACTCACTCTCTCTCCGTTCTCACCACAAAGTTCTCCACTACAGGTACAGTCCATCCCGTCATGAACTCTGGGGCTCGGAAGAACAATAATAGTATAAGACCGAAAAAGGAGCCATAGAACGGCATGTTCATGAAATCTAAGAGAAGAGGGAGAGGCAGAAAGAGAAATGGCGGAATCTTGAAATGTACACGATTCATGGGGTGAGAAGACATAAGCTATTCGAGAAAACCTTGTCATGTGATATTATTATGGGCTTCAAAAGTATTCAATACTTTCAGTGTTGCAAAACAAAATGGCCACCTCTGGCAAAATGCAAACTGTGAATACTGAACGAACTTACGTGGTGTCGCTGAGAAGCTCATATTTTCTTTTAACGTGCTCGTTGACAGCATCCGTCTCGTCATCATTACTAGCACCACAAAGGAAAAATAGTCGAAAAAATAGGCAAGATATCAAAGATGGTGGCAGATACGAGCGAGCGAGAGAGAGAAAATAATACATACATAGTGGTTCCTCTCAAGTAGACGATGGCAATGAAAAGCCAGGCAAGGAAAACACATGTCAACATTCCAGGGGCTGCGAATACGAGCCATGATTCGAAATCCATCGAAATGTTCCTGGCTCTGTAAAATACAAAAAAGGTTTCAGTCAACCGTCTTGGATGGAATGGAAATTCGATCCTTTTTTTGGATTAAGACGAGCTCCTTCTCTCTCCCTTCCTTGCTCCCAGAAAAACCGCGAGAACTTACTGAAGTAGACCAACAAGGATTAGGTTAGTTGTAGTTCCGGTCAGCGTGCCCGTGCCGCCAATGTTGGCCGAGTAGCATATTCCCAGATAGAAGGCTGTCTTGATTTTGCTAAAGGCAGCTTCGTCAACCAAGGCATCATCGGGTGACCTAGTGGCGAGAAAGAAAGAGAGAGTGTGTCATGCTTAGGTATCATCTCCCACGGAAGTAAACTTACAGGGTGCTGCTTGTAGCATTAAGTGATCGCATTGCGTAACATGAAGGTCGTCCAGATTCTGGTCCATCCGAGGCAGATATGACGCTCACTATGGAATCAATAAAATTCAATTAAGTAACCCTTACAGAATGGTTCTAAGCATGTGTGGGCACGAAGCGACATGAGGTCTATTCTGGCTTGTCAATGAAGCGAATCTTTCCCAATTTGAATCGAGCAAGTTCAAAGCCGGACGGTTCGTCTCATTAAGCTCGAGTCAACCATTGGTTTTTTACTATTTCCATGAGTCTAAAATAGTTTCTCTCCTCCGGGTAGAAGTTTAATTAGTTGCGTCAATTTGATTTCCAGCCCTGGCTCAAATGGATAAATTAGCTTCAAAGACTAACTAACGTACATTCTTTTCAGAGATAGAGCAAAGTGTCCTTCACTGTCAGCGTGACAGTGATAAAGGTACAGGGAAGACAACCGGCTTCCTTATCAAGCTCTCACCTCTTCTACCAGTAGTTTCCGCTACTGACCTAGTGCGCTGACGGAGCTGGACCACTACAGCGCCGACGATGGGCATCATGAGGGCAGTGGTGGCCGTGTTGCTGATCCACATGGAGAGGAGCATGGTGTTCAACATGAATACCAGCAGCAGCCATTTTGGAGACGTGCCAAAGATTCTGAGCACCTTGAGGGCGATTCGCTGATGGAGTCCCGACACCTCAACGGCAGCTGCAGCGATGAGGCAGCCCAAGAGAATCATTGTAGCTTCCTGTAGAACAAGAAAACAGACAGATATTAGTTGCTGCGATTGTCACGTTAAGAACTAGAGGATGGAACGGGCTGCTTTTTACCTACCCGGTCCCGCCCGCACCCGTGAAGTTTTCAATCAGGTGACTCGTACCCGTCCGATTACGTCACTTGCCGTACTGCGCATGCGTCAATTTTAGTACAGTGGAAGCTACAGCTTTTCCACCAGTGCCCGCCCGCTGGTCGACCCGATTCACCCTCGATTAAGAACTGAGAAAAGCACTCGCGGCAAGAGACTGACCTTCATATAGGCCTGAACTGTGTGACCAGAATCCAGGATGCCGAGCAAAGGAAAAAGAACCACGGGCAAGAGGGCAGTGATGGCCAAGGGCACCGCTTCGGTCAGCCAGTAAATGGCCATCAGGGACAGTGCGTATGCGCATCCGGCCACGCGATCGTCTTCCTGTGAAGACAGAGATGGAAAGCAATTAGTGGATCAGTCTCAGGTGCCACCGATCTGTCATTTGCGAACCGGAGTGCCAGAGTTGAACAATATGATGGGTAACAGGAGAATGGGAGCCGACCAGCTGATGATGTACTGTTTGCTACGCCATAACGATCGGCAAAAATTAGAGCTGGTCACCATGGCTGCTCTTGGAACGAAATAGCTGTAGACTGGAACGTAGATTTGAATAGGTTTATTGTCTTCAAGAGCGGCCAGTTAATCCAAAGATTGACTCTTTTTGCTGTTCTTGCTTCAGATTTTTTCGAAGGTGATCTTGTCTTTCCCGTGCTTATCGCGCAAAAATAGTTTTCGATAATCATAATTCAATTGTACAAACTTCAGGGGAACTTGATTTGAGAACCAAGGTTTGAATGTATTGTTACACTTATCTCTTCGCCAATCAGCTTTTTCCGCTTTAAATTCAGGCAAATATGGAGCAGTTCCCTTGTACAATGAATCGGTACAGTTGAGTTTCGTCATCAATAAGGAAACGCCTACCGCAGTCGGTACATGAAGCGAATTCTTGATAATTCATCTACAAAATTAGTTGACAGATTTCTGAAAAAAACGGGACAGAACCTAATCTCAGATTAATGCGTCGATTTCATTTCAGCTCGATCGCCCGCAGTGAAGCAGGATAGAACAGTTCTGTTTTTCGTCTCTTGCCTCTTTTCACAGCTCTTCCCGTTTATCGAGAACAAGATTGGCCAGCTGCTCAGCAAACATTCAGTCCTTAGAATGCTGGAGGGAACAAGGAGGAGAGAAGTGCGACGGACTGATTGCCTGGCGCAGTTCGTCTAAGACACCTAAACATTCGGCTCTCACAGCTTGGTATTTCTACTTCCACGTCAGAGAGACATATTCTTATTTATCAAGCTTGTTTTCGACAGCTACGTACATTAACTGCGAGAATACGTTTTTCATAATTCTACTCCATGGCAAACAGCTCTTATACTGGTGGTGTCTAATTTACTTCAGACCATCATCAAATGTGATAAATTGGTGGCATTTTTCTTTTATTCTCTTCGTTTTCGTGATCTTATACAATTTGAAGACTTGATGTGAAATTCCAATCCTTTAATCGCGACCGTCATTCAGATCAGAGCGAGCCTGCAGATTATGTAATATCGCCCTCATTAATTGTTGACAGAAAATACTCATCAGTACTTTCTATACTCAATACTGAATAATAGATAACCCACTTACCGGAACATCAACAAGAAAACTTCATTCAGTCAATCCCCATAAGTGAACAAAAACAAAGAAGCTGGTAAACATTCAACACCATTCGACAAAAAGCAATAAGAAAACAAAGTGGAGCCGAGCTCACTAGATGGCGCTCGCTGCGTGTTGACAACTTTCGACAACCTGTTTGTTTTTCGAGGCGCATGTTCCAACTGTTCTAGTACAAGGAGAACGAGCCCTGTGAACCTTTCTTCAGTTGCAATCTTACTTGGTCAGCATTTCTCTCGTAGCCTTAAGCCAAGTAAAGTTGGTGTTTTGCTTCTTCGCTTCGATTAAATGTGCTCGACGGTGATTTACGATGACACCAGTGCAGCGTTGGGATTTTGGTCAACCGATAGAGAGTGACTCTATTGATTATTTTTAACCGACAGACCGAATCAGTGAGGGAAGGCATGAAAGAGCAGTGTCTCCATTCTGTCTGTCCTTGATTCATACCTGAACAGTTCGAGACAGCTCTCACAAAGAGGCTAACTGTGTGCATATAGAATACATTCGAATTCAAAGACAATGCATTCGGCCGTTTGGTCACAGCCAACCACTTCCGGCAGCAAGTTCAGAACGCACCCAAGTACCAACGAGTCGCCGGAAACGTTTGCCGGAAAATGTGTCCTGGGAGTGGGCATCACCCTGGTGCTGGTCGGTGGCCTACTGTGCGTCCTGGGCCTGACGGGCTTCTTTGTGCGCGACGACAACAAGCGGTACCTGGGCATGGCCAGCCTGGCGGGCCTTGTTTCCATAGCAACGGGCATCAGTGGCTGCCGTGCAGTGTCCAACTGGGACCGAGCAAAGAAGTGCACCGATGTGTACACAGTCATGACTTTGGTAAACACGGTCTCGTGTACCCTGATAACCCTGATGGCCATTTTCATCATCCTTCAAAGGCCTCAGCTTTTGTTGACCACTGTCATCGCCGTGTCAGAGCTGACCCTTGGCTGCCTGGGGTCCTTGTTGTCATTGAGCGGCTTCGTGACCGCCCTCGCCGCCAGACCCATCTTAAGGTACCCCCTTGGAGCAGAGAGCTCGCGATCAACGAACCGGAAGTCTAGAGGAGATGAATGACACCATTGGACCGGAAATGAGTGTTCTTGCCAACCTTTTTCCTTCAACATTGGCTTCCTTTCTTTGGTTTCACTCAATATCGTCTCAAGAGAACATACTTTTTCCCTCTCGCTCTCTCCCTCTCCGCAAGCAAAACAAACAGCAATGGCTGACAAGTTCTAACTGCTATCGTTGCTTACAAGAATTCAATCATACGTCTTGTCGAAGGAAGCTTTTCTATGTCAAAGTTCTCCGTTCTTATCATAAAATTCAACTGAAAGTCATTCCCGTTCCCTTGACGCTTTCAACTATTACTCTCGCAAGTCGTAGTGCGGAAACGGGAAGATGGTCTCGTGAGTAGAAAGGGAACGCGAGAGGGGAGAGGGAGAGGAACAGATCGTAATGACAGATCCAGGCAGAGAAGAGGGAAACTGATAGTTGAATGAAAAAGGCAATTATAAATTATCAAGACAAAAACAGCTTCTTTTTCAAACCATAGATCAAGTCAAGTTCTCTCAGGGAAGCTTACTTGTATGAATATGTCATGTATGACGAATTACTAAGAAAGAAAAAGTAACTTCACTCTATCTCCCCCTCTTTCCTTCTCTGTTCGCTTCCGTAAGCGAACCAGCACGGCATCCAACTTCATAATTCATCAAGTGAATCGAGAAGTTCGTGATGATGCAGAGACGAAAGGTATATCATCATACACTTGTACATGTTAATAATTCTAAGATTAAAGACTTTACGTACACTTGATATGCCATTTTCGACATTACCAAAATTGTTACTCTGATTAATCACTGTGGGCACTGAACGATATAAAAGAAACGGTACGAGTCGATCAGCTGATTGACAGAAAAGGTATTGCAGCTCGAGTATATGGAGTAGAATGGTACAACTGGAAAGACCTTCAGTTCGTTAAACTTGAAACGGTCGTTGCATTCAGAGCTGACATTGTGGACATCGTAGAATTAGGGGCAGCGGCTGAATTTAAATCGAACACCATACCACCCAAAGTGTTGACACATACCAGAGTCACGGCAAGACAGATAAACTTCATCGCTAGTCCAGGTATGGCCTAGTTCGTGAAAAAGGGGGCAAAGGGAGATTAATAACGGGAGAAGGATGAAGAAAAAGCTAACCATATCCTTGGTCTTCATTTCAGCAGCTTCGAATATGATGGCATTGGGCGGCGACGAGACCGGAAGCATGAAGGCGTACGAGCAACTCAGAGCCACCGGAAGCATCAGCTTCAAAGGAGCAATACCCATAGACAGAGCCTGAAATTCGAGGGATTAGACAAGTAATTAGAAGGTTATTAGCAATGCGTTGCCAAGAACTTCCAGCACAATTGTTAAAGTCAATTGCTCCTCATGATGTTAGGGAGAAACACAAATAGCTGGCAGCAATTAGAGATCAAAGTGTTAATGAGCAAACGTACCACATCGCCGACAACGCTGCACAAAATGGTGGCCGTTGTTGAATTGCTGGCCACTTCCGTCATGAACAGCGCTATGAGACTAGTGACCAGCTGGACAGTGAAAGACGACATTCCGCTCAACATCTTGGTCAAACTATCGCCAAGTAGTTTACTCAAACCAGATGCCTGAAATTAAACACAATTTAGAATAATTTCATTTAGCTTCCGACGGGAACCATCGTATAAGGTAACATCATTCTCCACTCTTCTAATCTGGCTCAAATTCAGCTACTCGCTTCCGTTTCCGGTTCGCTAATCAGCCTTAGCCGAAAAAGTGCAAGTTTAGAACGGAATATTGATTCTTCAATTTCTTCCACTGAAACAGTTTCCACAGTAAGAGAAACAGTATTTCAAAATGTATTCGGTTGACCACTGAGGTCATTTCCATGAAACATATGGCCTTCAACATGGGGTAAGATTGCATTCTAGTGAGAGTAAGATTGAGTATCGGCGATCTATAATACATACTGACCGTGATACACTGATACGTAGCTGTCACGATAAACTGAGCGAACGGAACATAGCAATGTACAGTAGACGTTTGCAAAGGCTCTCTCTCTCTCTCCCCTCCCTCTCCGCTCTGCTCACATCTTACTTTCTAGCCATAGCTACATAGGCAGATACGATGTAAACTTACTTTGGCGCCGTCAGACAGAGCCAAGCCACCGCCGAGTAGTAGGATGACGTTCCAGGAAACCTTCTCTTGGGTCACTTTCCAGGTCATCAGGGGCGGAGACTTGCTCAGTGACATGGGATTACACGGTATCATGAAATACAATATTACAACAAATATGGCCGGCATGGAGTCCTCGATGAACTTGTGACGACTGGAATACAAATAGGAAAGTAAATAAACGAATATTACAACATTCACACTCACTCGTTCTCCTCTTTCACCACAAAGTTCTTCACTATAGGTTTAGTCCATCCCGTCATGAACTCTGGGGCTCGGAAGAACCATAATAATATAAGACCGACAAAGAGCCATAGAACGGCATGTTCATGAAATCTAAGAGGGAGAGGGAGAGAGGAGGGGAGGCAGAAAGAGGAATGGCAGAATCTTGAAAATCTTGGAATGTGACGGTTTATGGAGCGAGAAGACATAAGCTATTTGAGAACACCTTGTCACGTTGTGATATGTTGATGGGCTTTGCAAGTATAAAACACTTTCGGTGTTGCAAAACAAAATGGCAGCCTTTTTCACAGATCAATATTCAATATACTATAATATAAACTTACGAGGTATCGCCGAGAAGCTCATATTTCTTCTTGATTAGCTCGCTCACGGCATCGCTTCGGGAGCCATTTTGTTCGTTATTATTAGCTGTCCTATTTTAATGGAAACATTTCATGCAAAATACGACAATTCGATTTGAATTAATACAACGACTGAGAGAGGGAGGAGGAGAGGGGAAAAGGAAATATAAAATACAACAAAGATAGTTCTTTGTGTGACAAAAGCAGCCATGGAAGGAGATAAAGGGACTAAATGAGCGCAACATGGGTTCGAAATTGTGTTCTAGAACTTTCTCAAAAACTTCCACAACAGAGCTACTTATTTCGCATTTGAAATACAATGTATACCATTCGGAAGAAAGGTTTCATCTTTTTAAATAGCATCATTGCTTTCAAAGCAAAGCCTCTGAGCCAAGATGTCAGAAAAGGGTAGAGGGGAGGAGAGGGAGAGCGAAATGCTACTTACTCGTCAGTGGTTCCTCTCAAGAAGACGATGACAATGAAAAGCCAGGCCAGGAAAACACATATCAACATTCCAGGGACTGCGAATGTGAACCATGTTGCGAAGTCCATCGGAATGCTCCTTGCCCTGGAAGTTTGAAAAAAGAGGAAGAATTGAAGGGGAGAGAGAGAGGGAAGGGGGAGCAATAATAGTCAATCCATTCGGCGAAACGAATCAGGTCACTGGGCATGTTTTGAGATGGGTTAGCTTTAGCTTTTATATCTACAGCTAAATCTATAATTCAATGAGCAATTTAAAGCGTTGCCTTGTAGTGATAAGAGTCGTAAAAAACATTTCTCGGAAACATTGCCAACATCCTTCTCTCTTCTAATCGATTAGTTCGCTGGCACACACACACATGTGGCAGCTTTTTAGAACTGTTCAGACAAGTTGAAAAGTAATCTAGACACACACAAAGAGAAATATCGATTCGTATCTCGGAAGAGAGGACAGAGGGAGAGAGCTACTTTATGTCCTCGAAAAATTGCCGAAAGTAAAAGGATGAAAGCTGATCCCTGTACATTGAGACAGCAACGAGTTGCTCTCCCTCTCCCTCCTCTCCCTCTTCCCTCTCACTCGGGTGGCTAGTGATCACTGAGGCGGAAGTATTGCGGAAATGATGCCAAAATCAACTCACTGAAGTAGACCAACGAGGATTAGGTTAGTTGTAGTTCCGGTCAGAGTGCCCGTTCCGCCAATGTTGGCCGCGTAGCATATGCCCAAATAAATGGCCGTCTTCATCTTGACGAAGGCCGCTTCGTCCACCGATGGGTCTTCAAGTGGCCTAGTGACGAGGGCAAGAGAGATAAGTATGAGAGACAGGTACGAGTTAGGACAACATATCAAATGTAACACGAAACCTGCTCGTAATACTAGCACATGTGTAGGTATCTGTTACTTTCGGTTTCCCTTTCTCTCCCCCTCTCGCTCTTTCCCTTTAAAGATAAGTATCAGCTAAGAGCCGAAGATAGGAACACAGTTGCTATCCAAAGCAATTTGAACTGTTCAACATTTTCATTTCCCTGCAATTCGACATGCTGGAAACTGTCGGTTTCATGTATGAAAGAAAGGAAAATATTTGAAGATATAAAAGTATTCCGAGAGATATATTATATGTCTAGAGAAAGGGAATTTCTCGAGCATCACGTAAACATGAAGAACAAACTTTGCCTAGGCAAGCCATTTCGCAAAATGGCGACTTGTAATATTACGGCTAGGCTGAGTGCTCTGAGATGGAAAAATTTATACTTTATATGGATGATAAATGCATGTGTATTAGGTAATAAAGGGAATCACTTACACAATGCTGGAAGCACGTGATCGCATCGGAAAGGAAGATGGCCGCCCGGACTCGGGTCCGTCCAGGGATGATATGATGCTCACTGTCAAAATCAATATCATGAAATGAAATGTACCTTGAACTGCATTCACATAAACTGAAAGTGAAATTAATGAATTTCCGGTACGATGAGGGAGAGAGAGAGAGAGAGAGAGCGATAGGGTGAAATAAAAGTTTGACAGATCCAGCAGCTGGAAGTATTACTCTACTTTTCCTGCGGGGTTTCGAAAGGGTACGTGAAGAGAGGGGGAAGAGGGGGAGAGCTAGAGCAGTTGCTACAGACAGCGACAGACAATTAAGTTCTAGACACATATATAGAAGTGAGAAAGGGACTTCGTGACCAGCAAAGTGAGTGTGGTCAAGGCATAGAGCAGAGAGGCCGCTCTTCATCAGAGAACGTTCTTTAGTGACTTGCTTACTTCTCTTGTCCATATTTCCTAGGACTGACTTCGTTCTATGGCGAAGCTGGACAAGGACAGCATCCACAATGGGTATCATGAGGGCAGTGGCGGCCGTGTTGCTGATCCACATGGACAGAAACATGGTGTTCAACATGAAACCCAGTAGAAGCCATTTTGGAGACGTGCCGAAGAGCATGAGCACCTTGAGGGCAATCCGCTGATGCAGTCCTGACACCTCCACGGCAGCGGCGGCAATTAGGGAGCCCAGGAAAATCATCACGGCTTCCTGTACAAGTAAACGGACCGTTAGTAATTTAATCAGCTCCACTAATTACTGCAACCCATGTCGGGCCACGCGTGGGGCACAGGGCTGTAGCGAGAAGGAAGTGACGGCTTAAGCATTTCATCATGCTACAAGTAACAAGTGAAAGGCTCAATGTTAATGGAAAAAAGCTAACCTTCATATAGGCCTGAACTGTGCTTCCAGAATCCAGGATGCCGAGCAAAGGAAAGAGAACCACGGGCAAGAGGGCAGTGATGGCCAGGGGCACCGCTTCGGTCAGCCAGTAAATGGCCATCAGGGACAGTGCGTATGCGCATCCGGCCACGCGATTGTCTTCCTGTGAATACAGAGACGCAAAGCAATTAGTGGATCAGTCTCAGGTGACACCGATCTGTCATTTGCGAACCGGAGTGCCAGAGTTGAACAATATGATGGGTAATAGGAGAATGGGAGCCGACCAGCTGATGACGTATTGTTTGCAACGCCATAATGATCGGCCAAAGCGACCAATATCGGAGCCGAAGGGCATACTTTCGCTTGAGTACTTGAAGCGCGACAAACAAAATAAAAGAGCTGTCTCTCTAGCCGTAGACCTGTCAGAGACTTTTTGTCTTCAAGAGTGACAAGTTGGACTACAGGTTGACTTCTTTCGCTGTTGTCTTCTCGTGCGTATTTAACAGAGGCGGTCCCTTGTTTCCTTTTCCTTATCGGCACGTTTCAAGTGTTCCTCTTCACAGTGGATGACTTCACAATTTCTGGGCGAGAAGGTCAGCTTGACATAGATTCTTCTCTTTGCGGTACAAAAAGAGTATCTGGTTAAAAAAATCAATTGTGCAAACAAAGCCGCGTAGAGGTGTAAGTGTTTGCTTGGTTAAACTTGGGCTTTCGAGATGAGTGTGAGTGTGGTTAAAAAACGGTGCTAACAAACAACTAATTGCTTATTCCGATCTCAGCTAAGCCTCTGGATAAGTTTGCCGCAGATAGAGACGAAGAACAGGTAGAGGCACCTGAGAGAAGGTAAGCGAGAGGGAGAGCGAGAGAGACGTGTTCATTCACAGAAAGAGCGGCTTGTCAAGATGAACTTTCCCTGTCGGCTTTGTGGCTTCTTCGTAGCAAGGGGGAAAAATTTGCCTTGGACTTCGATCCATTTCACGAATGCTAATCTCATCGTGACTGCCATCGCCGTGACCATGGCTGACAGTTGTGCCAACCCTTGAGTCAACTGAATTAACCGTGATGACTATGGCATTCCGTCTACTAGAGCGGCGATCAATGAAACCAAAGATTCTTCGACGACATTCTATTGCCAGTACTAATGCAATCATGACAGGAAGCAGCACTAGCAGAGCCACGGTAATGGTGAAGCCATTGTCATCGCAGCTCCTTGGCTGAATAAATGTTTGTGACGAAAGTTCGGGCTCCTTGTTCGGCATGTGCAAAGAATGTGAAATCGAAGTCCATTTAGAGCCATTGTTCGACTTTTCAGCGAGCAAAAATTTCTGGGCGAACAGCTGCCTGTGTATGCAATGCTGGGACTCTTGATCATAAAGGAAGCCCTGGCTGCACAGACATACTCTTCGGTGGCCTCGAGGTGTAATAACATTACTGCAAACACTGTTCATGTCTACCGCAGTACACTCTTCCGTAAAGGTGCACGCTTCGGTGAACCTTCGTATTGGTAGACAGCAACCTGTGCTCGGTGGACACAACTTGTCCAAATTGGACTGCTCAAGGGCTGAAGCCGGACTCTCTTTCGTCGATTGCCACAGATCTGCGTGATACGAGTAGCCGTCCTTGCATGTACAGGTTCCCCGGTCCACTTCCAGGGCCGACTCCATTAGTAGATGCTTCATGTCATCATCATTAAACTGAAAGGACGAAAGGGCACCAATGGTCAGGCATGTGGCGTTCCGTGTTCGACACTGATCAGACAGATAGCAGGACTGGTTAATGGCTCGATAAGGTAGACACAGGAAGCCTCCGTGGCCCACGAAGCGCAAATTGCTGCCCGGCTTGCACAGGCATCGGGTGAAGAGGCCATTGCAAATGGTGCCGGCATTCGGTGGGCAACCGTCGGCCCACAGGTAGTAGTTGCACGATGCTGCCAGCGAGATGTACGACAGACCAGTGAGACGATCTGCAAGTAGACTAATTAGTTGGCTCATGATCACAAGTCGGCGTGCAGCTTGGTTCATGATGACATAAAAAATGTTACACTCAGTGCAAAAACAAATCAAACTTAACGTAAATGATTAATCCAGGGGAAAATCGATACCGTTTAAAAAAATGCGCGTCACTGTGCTTTTTTGAGGGGTCGTCAAAAAAATTCGGTCGATGCAATTACTTTGAAAAGGTAGACTTGCCTCTCTGGCGTGTACCTCTGGCTTTTCCGTTTCGCAATCTAATTAAGGGAACACTTTTCAACTTGAAGTGTACCGCCAGAGTTGCACTTGACTGACAAATTTGGTTTACGTTAGGGTTCTGCTCGAAAATGTACTGTTCTGAAATGCAACTCGAGCATTTTCCTCTTGAGGTCACTTCAGAGTTGACCGCAACTGAAAGGTCAAGTGACAGGTCATGCATAATAAACTTGAAGTGGCCACGAATTGCTCTCTTTTTGGGAATTAATTGGTCGGAAACATTTCTAAAGGCTAATCAGCAAGATGCACTCGCTTTTTTTGTTTCACGAAAAATTCCGAAACTAGAACAATAGAATCAGAACAATGAGGGAACATTCAACAGGACCTATTCATCGAGTGAAGGGATTTCCCTTAGAGGCAAAAGTTGCGAGCGCCATCTAGGAAGTGAAAAACACGTAACAGCTGATCGTACAGTGTGTTTTCGAAAATGACTCAGTTTCTTCTAAGCAAGAAAAGTAAATTGTGCTGTAAATCGAACGTATTTGACGATTATGGTAGCGAAGAAGACGAGCCAATTAAATGTCTTAAGCGTCTTGCAAGTGATAGTGTGTCATCAAGTAACGTTGAATGGAAGCAAAGGCTGAAGCAACTCGAAAATGAAGCTAATTTCCTGGCGGAGAATCAGCGTTTCTGGGAAGCAATTAGTAAATGGAATGAAATCATCGCAGTGACCCCCAGTGTGGGAAAGTATCACGAGATGAAAGCTCAGGCTTTGAACGAACTGTACGAAATCTTTCCCGCCACAGAAGCGGCGGAAAGAGCTGTCGAACTTTGTCCTAACTGGTGGATAGCTCATCAAACTCTAGGACGTTGCTATTTGAACATAGGACATTTGAAGCCAGCTCTGAAAAGCTTCTCCAAAGCACTCCATTTGAAGCCTGATGAACTAGAGCTCTGGAAGGACGATTTGAGCTGGACCATAGAGTTGATTAAAAAAGATAAATTACTAGGAGACGAGAAACAAGTTGAGGCTTTGAATTCCCTCGAGGGAGACTCGGGTGAGACTGATGGCAAGCTGGAAGAGAAACAAGATTTACTCGGCAACTGTAATCCTAGTTGAGCTCACTGAATAACTACTATTTCTTTCATGGGGTCTCATAATTAAGACAAAGAGCACCATTGAGGGCAAAGATTTCCCGAAGAGAGCGTAAACAAACTATGGGCGAGACTTCTATAAATAGAACATTCTGAGCTGAGCGCCTGCACATGGTTTCCCATTCGCTTGCTGGGTAATCAAAGTAAATAGCCATGCCTGTAAGTATGCCTATATACGTAATCCAGTTAAGATTACTACTCTGATTTTATTCAGGCCTATCATTCGAAGATTCCTGACGATGAGATGGTCATCGGCAACACTCCGTTGCTGACATTCAGAACTAAGTTTCGTGGACCAGTGCTTACATTACTAGACGAACATTTGGTTGAAGGGAAGGACATCATTGATGAAGCCTTCTTCTACTTCAAGTCTAATGTGTTCTTCAAGACGTTCGATATACAGCACAATTCAGATCGCATTCTAGTCTACCTGACGCTCTACATCATCGATTGCCTAAAAAGGTTAACCGAAGCCAAGAACAAGGATTCTGCGTCGAAAGAACTATTTGCATTGGCCATCTCCAGGTTCGACATACCTGGTGATCCTAATTTCATTCTCAACAATGTGTATAAATCACCGAAAACACCTGAAGAGCTCGGTAATGACAGAGGATATGATTTGAAGTGTATCTCACGCATACATTGCTTCTAGATCAACTTAGGCTCTATTTTCTCCAACTAAGACAAGAATGTGGCCGACGATTAGTGGAGAAAGTATTTCCAAATTCTCAATCTAAAGGCGACAAATGGTGGCTTTGTTTCTCGAAGCGGAAATTCATGAATTTATCTTTGTCTTCAGGTCGCTGATGTCTGAGGTCCACTTACCTTTAGAAAACGCCGACAAGATTAAAGGAAGCCTCTATTAAAGCTGAACTGCACTTGTTACTGTCCTTTTATTCTAAGACTTTGAGCTGTGGGCGGCGTTCGTTAACTGCAGCACAGTCCGCTAGGTGGCTTTCACTTATTGCGGCTTTACGGTCTTTGAGCGCTGTTTTTCAGTCTTGGATGAATAGTCTCTGGTTGCAATGTAGTTTCTTCCCTACCAACTTAAGTCGTTCAACTTAATCGAACCATCTCTTACTCAGATAATATCTCTTTCATTCGTGAGCCTGAGTTACGAAATTGCTTTCATCAGCTTATCTGGCTAAAAAAGCAAATGTAATCAGTAAAGCTAACTCGAGCTCCTTCAATGTCGGAAGAAAGAGATTACATGCCTATTGAATAAATAGAAATACAAGTGTCGCAATCACCGTAGTTGTCGGAACTCACTGATGATCGCTTTTTCCGATAAGCATCATCCGAACAGATTTGAAAAGCCAATCAACTCGCGCGCCATCGCGCGGCGTTCTCGATAAGCAGGAAAATATAAAGTTGACAGCCCTCGAAAAATTGGAATTGCGTCAAGAAAAACTTTCGCCATTAACGACGTTTGATTGCTTTGCTATTGAACCTATCAAGTTGATTGAAGGGACGAGTTGAAAAGTTTCAGGTGTGCTTTGAAAAGGTAACGTGTACCGTTTTCCAGGTAGAAGGTGACATGGTGACAAAGTACCTTTCGGTAAACTTTCTTTGCCAAGCCGTGCTATAAGTAATATTGGTTCCACTCGAATTACTCGCTGAAACATGTAGCTGTTCTTCATGACAGCTGAACCGTGGAGTGCATTTTTATGTATCCTTGAGCTATTCTCTCCCCCCCCCCGCTCCCTCTCCAGCCATCTCTCTCCCTCTTTCGCTCTTGTTTACCTGGCAACTCAGGTAAACTACCGGTTTCATTCTTCAGAAATTTCCCACGCAGTCAAGGAACAAGTGAACGTTTTACGAGTGAATTGTCTTAACTTATAGAAACTGTTTCTTTTTGAAAAGGCTTCACAAGGCCGCTCGGTTTTCTACTTCAGGTATTATCGCAAACTTTTACCTGGGAACAGCTATTATCGGACTATCCTGTGTATGAGACTGTGGCCCAGAATCTGTGAAACTTGAGTTCCTCTTTGAACTGTTCTACTTCGCTTTCAAGCCCTTGATACGAAGCCAACTTTCCCAAAGCAGTCATTCATTTTGTGTGAGCGAGATACTTCTTTGAGTGATTTTTTGTTCTTGGCCTCTAGGTCGTCTCTTCTTCCGTTGGTTCTTAAAATAAGTGAACAGTTCAAACTGAGCGAAGGGTTCAACCTTTGGACAGAATTCAAGACGCCAAGGCAGTGCATAGAATTTTCCATCCAGTGCTCAATGTTATAGTGCAGAGCACAGTTGAACAGTTCCTTTCCGTAGCAATGTCCAGACATTGGTGTTTGGCATTGTTTTCACTCTTCAGCGTCGTTTCCAGTAGGTTTGAGTTTCTTTAATATCCGTTTCCTAATTAGTCTTACAGGTATATCAGCAGAGGCTTCAGTTGCGATACCTGAGAACGCGAAAGAAGGCAGTGATGTGACTTTGTTCTGTAAATACGACTTGAAAGGAAGTAGACTATTACATGTGAAATGGTTTTTCAACGGCGAGCAATTCGTGAGTAATTAACGCCATCTTTGGTCGATTGACTCTAATTGCCTTTTTCTTATTTCCCGATTAATTACTGCGTCACAGTATGGCTTCGAAAGAGTCGGTCGTCCCCAGCAAATCTACTACACACTACCCGGAGTGAATGTAAACGTGAGTCCAAGTCAATTGAGTGTCTAATCTTGTACTTAGCTGATGAAAAAAAATTAATAGCTACTGCAATCGAGTGAAGAGAAGGTCATCTTGCAAAAAGTGACCCGTGACTCGTCAGGACTGTACAGGTGCGAAGTGACAACTGAGCGTAGCTTCCAGCCACTTGTAGGCGAGGGAACAATGACGATCACATCAGGTACGTTATGAAACATACCATACACTTAAGATAAATGCAAGATGACTTTGATTTGTTTTTGATTGTTGCATTACGCATGGCTGAAGCTTCTAAAGATAGCAATTATTGTTTTTTTTCCTTTTTTCGTGCGACAGCGACATCTAGCGGACTGAAAAACCACAGATCGTCGGCAGCAGCGCCACCTAGGAAGGGAACGTTCTTCCCTTTGTTTTATCTAGCGGAGAAATGTATCACAGTAACGACACTTTTATACTATATGTACGCCATGGTCAACCTATTCCAAGGACTGCAAAATGCCTGAAAGTCAGAGGACGACGTTTATCTGAGACATGTATAAATCTATGAGACATATGAATGAGAGGATTGCTAGTCATTTACGAATGAATCTATCACAATATCGAGTAAAATGAGTAAAAAGGATTCACTTTTAGCCATTATTCTGGATGACTTGTCAAAATGGGGCTCAATCATGGACGCCATGAAGGGGAAGCGGTCACAGTTATCGTCTATCTGGTACTTCGTGCACTGGACATTGACGAAATGTTCTACAATGTTCATGAGGACGCGAGTGAAGTACAAAGCAGTATTCGGACCTGAAACATCGCCACAGAGTTGTTCAATCATGGCAGCTTGCCTGGCCTCGAATTCGACAAATGTGCAGCAAATGCCAGCAATCAAGTGAGTCCGCGGCAATTGTCTCTTAATCTCAAGCAGCCCTTCGGCCAAAGTGACTCTCAATTTAGCTGATTGCCGAACAAATCGCCTCCTACGGGCATCGTCGTCGAAGCAACGCCTATGCTTACGAAACAAGGTGATACTGGTTGCATTTGAGCAAATGGCCTCTTCGAGTCGTCTCAACTGTTCTAAACCAATGTCCAGAGCTTGCCGGCCAACTGGACTCAAGCACTCCGAGTAACTAGTGACACAAAAATGATGGCGTCTCTCGCACAAATCAACATCAGGTTCAGTGTTGTATTCGGAAAAACCCAGATCACAAAATGCATTCAAGCACCTCGAGGCCTCTTGTCGCTGCCGTCGACAGAAATTCGAAGTATAAATAGAACTGTTCAATTTGATATCTAAGGCACTATCGCAGAGCGCGAAACACAAACAAAGAAGATACACCACTAGTCTACTCATTCTGAGCTACTCTAAAAATGGCCGAAGCTGATGGTAGTATTTAAAGAAAATAAAAAACGCGATGGCGACCTTGAAAGTTATAATACTTCACCTCCAGGCCAAATATTTCTTGAAAAGAAGAATTTCTTTAATGGCACAAATGTGGGACAAGATTCTCGATACGATAGTCAACGTAGTGACACCAGATTTTGATATTCTTCAGCCTGTGGTACTAGTGATGGTCAGTGGTCAGACATCTTGACGACGGCTTCCTCTGTCGGAATATGTTGAATCAGTGACACGAACAATTTTCTGGGTTCCGTAACACGCATCGGCTAATTTGCACACAAAGAACATGCAAATGAGCGAAACTAGGATTCCAATGCCAAGTATAATAAGTATCCAAGTCAAGAAGTCCATTGTAAGTTACTAAATAGTCAACTAATTTGTAAAGGTGCTCAGTGTGTTTAGTTTATGTACACGTACAGTATTTACAAGTCGTTGGAAACAAAGAAAGCTCACCGACATACTACTATTCCTACTATTAACATGACAAAAATGGGCGTTCGAGATACCATAACCTAGTGAAGCCAATTCCGCATTGGTCGCCATGACAGTTATCATTTACAAGCTGAAGAGTACTTCTCTGTATCAACAGTGTCCATGGCCAAGTGTCGCTATCTTGCCTTCCATGACATGAAGCGTGCCGTTGCGCAATACTTGGCAAACAGGTTGGAAAGTGAAACTGCAACGTACGCGTATCTCTCGCACTGAGCTGTCACATACATGTATTTGCATATAGTTTTGTCATATTAATGTGACGGATTTTCATTAAAATTTGCACAGAGGAAATCCTTTGTGTATGCGCATATAATTATTAGTATTATTAGCTTTGCAAAGCGGAATGCGATAATGAGACAAGGTCAACTGCATTCCAGCAATTAAAATCCACATTTCCAAAGCCAGATTGTCCAGTTGGTGACAGTTTTGAAGTTGCAATGGCGACACTTTGCTTCACTAGTTGTTTACTGACTGTCTGTGCCTCGTTAGCGGCGGCAGTTAGTCTCAAAGAGTGCCGAACTTGGTACACCGAAGCTCAGGCATGTTCTAACAATCTCTTTTCCTGGAACTCGGTTCGCGTGAATGACACGTGTCACTTTTTGCGTCAAAATGTAGATTGTGTGGCTAAGTACACCAACTGTACTCAAGTGATCGACCGAGTGTTCCTCATTAACGCCGAACAGCGATTACGCCATCTAGTGGACTACCTGTGCATCGGGAGTGAGCTGATGCTGATGGAACAGCATCGCAAGTGCTATGAACAGGATGCCAGGTACGAGCTGCACACCAGTTTCAAGACAGTTCTACTAAATCAACTGTCAGCTGGTCTTGATTACGCTCGAAAGGCCAATGAGACGCAAGTGTTTGCCGCCGTTTGCTGTTCCTTTGCATTCTTTCACGAACGAATGAAGGACAATGTCAAAGGTCTCTGCTTCGATTTGAATGGCTCTGACAGCTTAGAGTTTACTGACAGAGTGAACAGAAAGTTAATTGATTCCATAATTGAGATGGACTGCGAGTCGTATGAAACAATCAAAAAATGCCATTACAGTGCACCAGCTGAAAAAAGCCATTTGGAGGCCATTTTTAAACGTAGGACTATTAAGCAATCAAATGAATCATTCTTGTTTGTTCTGATGCAAATCATAAACGATAATTACATGTAATTAGCAAAGATAATTAATTCGTCCGCACTCAGGAAATGGTCCCTAAAAATACCCCATGCGAACCTCTGTTGAAAGTAAACAAGCAGTCTGTGATTTACTCTAAATTAGGCCGTAATTAGAAGTCTTTTCATTAACCAATCATGCTCAAAGCAATAGATTACGATGACAAGTCGAAGAGTCTTAAAATACTTGACCAAGTGTTATTGCCTCATAAAAGAGAATACTTGGATGTCAAAGGCACCGAAGATGCTTGGAACGTGATTCATTCCATGAAGGTTCGCGGTGCTCCGGCAATCGCCATCGTCGGCCTGCTCGGACTTGCTGTCGAAATGTCCAGAGATAGAAGCAATTTAGCCAAAGAGAAGCAACACTTGCTGACCTACTTAAATCTGAAGACGACTTACCTGTGCACATCAAGACCAACTGCGGTGAACATTCGAAAAGAGAGCGATGCGCTGGTACAGCTGGCCGAGCAATTGGTAAACACAGAGAACGTTGACGGTGAGGTCATGTTTGACAAGATAATAAGTCACATTGAAAAATTGCTGGGCGACGACCTCATGGTGAACAAACTATTGGGTGATCACGGCGCGAAGTGTTTCATGGACACCATTAGCTCAGAGCGACCGCTCAATGTGCTTACTCATTGCAACACAGGTTCGTTGGCCACTTCGGGCTATGGAACGGCCCTCGGTGTCATCAGGAGTCTCTGGGCTTCGGGGAACCTGAGCATGGCCTACTGCACCGAGACGCGGCCCTACAATCAGGGTGCCCGGCTCACTGCATGGGAACTGGTGCAAGAAGCCATCAATGGAACATTGATATGCGATGACATGGTTGCCGCTCTGATGAAACAAGGAAAAGTAGATGCCGTTGTCGTTGGTGCCGACAGAGTGGTTGCCAACGGTGACACTGCTAACAAGATTGGGACATATCAGATCGCAGTGTTGGCTAACTACCACAAGGTTCCTTTCTATATTGCATCACCCTTGAGCACCATCGACTTCAGCATGGCTGATGGTTCTTTGATACCGATCGAAGAGAGACCTCAGGACGAGCTCAAGTACGTCGCTGGTCAACTAATTGCCCCACTTGAGATTAATTGCTGGAATCCGGCTTTTGACGTTACTCCGGCTTCCTTAATTAGTGGCATAATAACTGAAAAGGGCGTCTTTAAACCTGAAGACATCAAGTCATTACAATCTAGTTAGTAAAGTGTTTTCGGCAAAACTTTAATAACTCGTAAAAAAGAACAAACCGTGAAAAAAGCAAGTTTTGTACGCCGAGCTTTATTTTTGAAACACAAAACTTTAATTGTTGTTTCCCGAGAATGTAGAGCAACAATATATAATTATTCTTCACGTTCTGGTCATTTCATTGGCTACTTTGTTCCCTCGAAGGCAAAGAGGGAACCAACCTCTAAAACAAAACCAGACAGCTGATCATTAAGGCGTGATGTAATCGTGATTTGAGTTTTTCATGAAAGCGGCAGCGAGAGGGGGAGAGAGAGCGAGGAGGGGGGAGAGCGAGATATATTTATGAAGTTTATGCAACGTTGGTTGCCTTGGACTGCATTCATGACTAAATAGCGAATTACTCTGGTCACGTGACCATACCCGCATGTTGCCACGGACAAGGCGAGAGGGAGGGAGAGAAAGAGGGAGAGAGAGGGAGAGAGCGAGAGCAAAAAGTAGGCAAATTCATTCTCAATTTCCTTTTTTGCCGTGCTTTGTGCACTAAACAGAAAAGAAAGTCAGTATGAAACGTAATATTAGAGTCACATGACTGGACTAGAACTAAAAGCTTCTCATATTGTCATATTGTCACAGAGTGAAAGTGTTAGCACTTCCCCATGAAGGGAAACTATTCGGCTCATCATTGTGCAACTTGATTCAGTGGTTTCTTTTTTCGACCGAGGTTAACAATCAAACTCCTTCCCCCTTATCTTTTCGAGTAGTGAGTGACTTGTTTGTGCAACTGTGATGACATCACTCAGTGTGACCACAAAAAAGTCGTTAATCATGTGAAAGGCAACTCTTCTCCCATTCATCTCCAGGGGCTGTTCAATTAGTCGCTCACTCAGCGATTCGGTGCGTTCTTGAACATCTAGTCGACAATTGTGTCGAACAATTGAAAGTGCGACACAATCAGTCCCGAGAGGGAAGAGCAAGAAGAGAGCCACAGAGCCGTCCGTGAGTCACGTAGCGACACCTCGCTCACGCAGCCACCATGACCGTCTCCTGGCGCCAAGACCTGTTCCTCAGGGATCTGTTTCCGGTCAAGTTGCTGCTCTTCCTGCAAGCCGCGGGTGACTTTGCCGTTTATCCCTTCTTCACGCTCCACATGAAGTCACTGGGCATCTCTCTGACCGAAATCGGCATCCAGTTCGCCCTGACGCCCATCGCCACCCTGCTGGCCACACCGGTCATGGGCATGGTGGCCGATCGCATCGGTAACTTCAAAGTCATGCTGGCCACTGCCCTGGTCCTGTGCGCCATCATGGCCAACTTCATTGTCATGATACCCAAGATACAGATGGCGCCACAGTGCTCGCTCAATCAAGAGACAATCAAGTTAACTTGTCCCGGAGCTCAGTCGGATTCAAATAGTGATCCCTTCTGATGGACATTCCGGACTGCTTTCAGCGCAATCAGTCGCTGATCCAGTTGGCTGTCAATTCAACCACTGATAACAATCAGGCAATGAATTACATACTGTTGAGCGATTGCTACGTTGACTGTTTCCCGAAAGTCAGTTCGAGAGTTCGAAAGTACTGTCTCACCGACAAGTCGGACAAGGAGAGTTCTTGTTACAGTTTTGCACCGGATGCGGAATCGGATCAGTTTATCCGGAAGCACAAATTTGCAATTGGACTCAACGTGCTCAAAAAAGACCTCAACAATGGCTCTAAAGGCATCCAGGCTCGATTCTACGAAGTTGTTTCCGACTTCCGGTTCTACAAGAACATAACCTGTCGGTCACTTGGCTGTGAAATAAGATGTCCAATCAAGCCGACAACAAGACTCGGTGAAGCATATTCGCAAAAAAATGTCCAAGATCCGGAATCGAAAAGGTTCGTTTTCTGGTCATATCTGGTAGCACGAGTAGCTCTGATTGTCATCATTTCCACCGAGATGGCGCTCCTGAAAGCCGCCATCTTGACCATAGTGGACAGAAATGACACCGAATACGGCTACCAGCGGGTCTGGTCCTCCCTGGCCGCCGCCGCAGTGCCGCCCCTGGCGGGCATGCTCATGGACAAATTGCGGGCCTCCGGTGACCCGGACGCCTACTATCCTTGCTTCTACGTCTACTCGGGCTTCAAGGTATTCATGGCCGCCGTCGCCCTGTCGGTGGACATGAAGTGCAAGACGCCTTCCGTCGAAATCTGGGCCCGAGTCACCCAGCTGATCAGGAACAAGGAGGTGGCCATCTTGTTGGTGTTTGTCACCATCATTGGCTCCATTTGGGGCTTCATTGAGACCTTCATTGTCTGGTACTTGCAGGAACTGCAAGCCTCAAGGACCATGATTGGTTTGACCTTCACCATCAGCGCCCTCTCGGGGATTCCGTTTACAATAATGGCCGGTTGGCTGCAGAAAAAATTCGGCCACGTGCCCATCTTGATAATCGGCTTGTCGGCCTATTCGATAAGGTTGCTGGGATATTCCTATGCAACCACGGCCTACCAGGTGCTTGCCCTCGAGACGCTGGAAGGCATAACGTCCAGCTTGGTCATCGTCATCATCACCACCTACTCGACCGTCCTGTCGACCCATGACCTGGTGGCCACCATGCAGGCCACATGGGCCGCCTTGCACTTCTCGGTGGGCCGGGCAATCGGGTCGGGCACCGGTGGCGTCCTCATGGACAACTTGGGACCAGTGGTGACGTATCGCATCTACGCCTTTGTCTGTGTCTTGTCCGCCATGACATATTTGGTCATATACTTAAGATGGCTGCGCAAGAAGGAGCTCGAGAGGAGACGTGATGGCAACAAAGATGGCAAAGAAGATACTGGTGTCAAGGACTTGTCCTTAGTTGCTGGTGATGTTCATGTAGGTAAGAATGGCGAAATCATATACTCGCTCAAATCAAGTGGAAAGGAAGATGATGGCAAGGAGAAGCAAGGTGTCGTCAACGAGGCCATGGATAAGACTGAGTGAATGGAATTTGTAAATATTTTCGTACTCTTGATGCTTTCCTAATTGTTGGTGCTGAATAAGAAAAAATACACAACAATTTTCTAAAAAAGGTTTTATGGGACTCAAATTGTTACTTAAGGTTAATTTTTCGGGATTTACATAAAGTATATTATATCAGTCAAATTTTGGCTTCTCATATAATTATCTGAGCCGGTAACGCCATCTAGGGTGCAGCGGCGAAAAAAAACAGCTGAAAATTTGACCGCTTCATCAGATTAGTTTCTTTTTGTACCTTAAGACATCCTGACTAGCTTCATACTCATAAATCAGATCCGAACAGTCCAGAGATTCAAATCGCTCCCAAGTGTTGTCCTCGTCGTCATAGAACTGCCACTTGACGAAGTACTCTACCACAAAATGGCTTCCTTTTGAAATTATCCGCTTGTTCAGCACCTTCTCCACTGTGAAAGTAACTTCCTCGTCGGCCATCTTTGAAACTGGAATCGATGGAAATCAAGCGACTACTAGCGTTGACAGTGAAGTAGAGAGCGAACGGAGTTGAGAATGAAAAGCCGCAAGAAGATGAAAATCGGGGACCGTTTCCAAAGTGCGTCCAGTTGAACGTCAGTGTGAACTTCGATTCGAACAGGTGGGCTGTTGAAATGTCAAGCCTACTGGCCCACTGGGATTTCAATAGAAAACAAAATACCTGTGGGCATATTATTGCACGTGATCAAAAACCGTCTTTAATGGATCAGTAACAAGCACAGAAACGCTGCGAGCGTCAATACCACAATTAATGAGAACAATAGGCTTCCCAGTCGGTTGAGAAGGCCGACATTGAAAGAGAGTGTTTCGTTGAGACCGCACTTTGCTCGCCGACACAGTAAGTAGAACGTAACAACTCGATAAGTGATCAAGTGAACGATCAAGGCAGCCACGTTGGTATTCACATTGCTCAAACTAAGGTCATATTTGTACATGACGACACTGATATGGTCAAACCAGCCCGGCAATAGAGTGCCATTGCATCTGTTTCCGTAAAGTGCAATCAAAGACGTCTCCATAGTGTATTTCGAAAAAGCTAGCTTTTGAACATAGCTCATGAAGGTTCGCTTTGAGAAGGTTATGAAGAAGCCAGAGAAGAGGATGTTGAAGAGCAATACAGTGACGCCGAACAAGATGGCGCTCACGTGACTCTTCGGAAACATGGAGCCGACCACGAGGGCGACGCCTTGAGCAGCAAAGGCAGCCAATGCTTGCACAAAGACGTACACGTGAAACCTTGACACACCATCGCTCGGATAGAGCCCCACTTGTCCGGTCGCATTATAGATGTACAGTGTGTACACGTAGACCAGGAGGTACAGAACAGTGAACTCTTGCAGAGTTTTGGCCCAATAGTATGCTCGAACATTGTACCATCCGTTGAACTTCTCGCAACTGAAGAGCGTTATTTCTTTAGGAAACATCAAGATGGTCGGCAGCATCGCAATGAAGATCAGAAATATGTTCGAAAAGAATATGGCGGACGCGTTCTTTCCCACTTCCGTTTCCTCGCGTATCATATCCAGCATTTCGTTTCTTGTGAGCAACTTGATGCCAATTGGATATAACTGGAAACACCCGTCATCTTGGCCGACAGTTGGACCATACATTCGGCCGATGACGAAGGCCATTGTCATTGCTGGCACAACTCTCATCGCAAGTTCGAATTTCTGTCGAGCAAATCCGGAAATCAGTGCTCGCCAGAACAAGTGCCAAGTTTGCCAAAATGACCACTGGATGTTCGAAGCGTACAAGTGATCGACTTTGTCCATGAACTGGTATTCGACATTCGCCAAGACGGAAGCATTCGCATTGTATGCAGTATTTTGAAGTCTACGGATCTTGAAATAAGCTGTGTCACTTAACTCAGATACTGCATCGATATAGACGCTTTCCTGTCTCATCGGAGGTCCGCTTGAGCTGGAGTTCGCTGTCGGGAACTTTGAGGTGACAAAGAGTACAAGTGCACCGGAAACAGATCAAGCCTTTCAGGAACCGAAGCAACCTTGAGGTCGAGTGTGTTAAAATATTGTAATCTGAGCTGTGATCACTGTCTTCCAGATCTTGCGAAGGCTTAACACTTGCAGCTTCGACAATAACATCAGCTGGATTGTGGCCATCGGAGCAATCAAGACCAAAATCGACGAGATGCTGCTTGAAGACACTTCCTGCTGGTCCTGAGTAGATGCACTTTCCGACCACTGTCAGCACGTACAAGTGGTTGAACAGGTTGAGAAGCCTGTAGCTGGGCTGGTGTATGGTCACCGCTATGGCCATCCTGTGGCATCCGTCCGCTGAATTCCTGTCTTCCAAATCACCAATTGCAAAGCTCCGAAGCTGCTTGATTACTTTGATGCTGGCATCACTATCAAGACCACTTGTGGGCTCGTCGATAAACAAGATGTCCGGCTTGACGTCTCCAACCAGCTCTTGAGCGATGGCCAACTTTTTGCGCTCTCCGCCACTGCATTTTTTGACTCTTGTAGAGCGACAGAGTTCTAGACCCAGCTTTTCTATCAGCTGCCCAACGTCAGAGAAACTAGTTTTGTTGTCCTCATTTGAGTAAGTGGCTGTGGTATCCAAGTCTACGTCTCTGCGTTTTGTCTTTGACTTGAAAAAGTTGGTCTTGTTCTTTATCATTCTGGCATAAAGTAAGCTTTCTTCAACTGTAAGGGTCTCGAGCAAATGGTCTTGCTCGTTCTGAGATATGAAACAGGCTCGCTTGTGATTGTGGTTTATCCATATGGATCCAGTTTTGTGGGCCGTTGATATGCCGTAAAGAGCTTTTAACAGAGTTGACTTTCCGGAACCGGAAGGGCCCATGATGGCCGCCAGTTGTCCCAGCTTGAAATAGCCATTGACTTCATTCAGAATGATTTTTGCTCGGCGCTCATGTAGACGAAGTGGGCCAACTTTCAGCTTTGACGACTTGACTTTGTAGACGGACAATTTGTCCCAAATGATGGCCAGATCCGGTTCATTCTTCGTATGCTTGACGTGCTGAGGGTGTCCGAATCGTCAATACTAAGAGTCGTCTCATTACTGTAACCATCTATGCGAACTGTTTTTCGCGGGCTTTCGGCATTTTCATCTTGTTCATTGATGTCCACAGAGTAGAAAGATTCGTTGTCACCTTCATCTACATTTGAAAGATCGGCAGGCTCGGTATTCTCGTAAGCTAAGTTGTCCATAGGAAAACTAAGGTGAACACTACCAACTGTTCGTAACCACCACTGCTTTTTTGAGGCATAGTGAATCTTGATGAATCTCACCTTCAATCGGCACACTGAATTAGAGCACAATTGATTGAGTCAGATGCTTTCTATTGTCACTGAGACAATCACTTTGCCTGACTCATCGACCTATGAAACGAATAGATAGCTTGCTCAAACATCTTTTGAGCATATACGCAGCTGACATCACAGTGATCAGCATCATGATTACATGCAAACGTGGCGCCCGTTGATTTTCAACGGGATCTTTAAACGAATCGATCAGGAAACTTAATCCCATTTCTTTACATAGCATCAGAAAGCTGAAAAAGTTTGCTCAGCTGATGCATTCATTTTTAGACAGCGCCATCTAGGATGAAGAATAGAAGATAAATCTTTGCTCTTGTCAACAACGCTCAACGCTTTCCACAGCCGGGTCAACAAGTTGTTGACAACACTCTATCTGGGTTTGATTTAAGATGGCTGTTTAATGGATCAGTAGAAGGGCAAGAAATCCGCCAAGTATTGCTGTAACGGTGACAGAGAATAACAAGCTACCAAATCTGTTGTAAAAGCCAACATTAAACGAAAGTGTCTCGTTCCATCCGCACTTGGCTCGCCTACAGAGTAAGTAGAATGTAACCACTCGATAAGCGACTAAGTGTATAATCAAGGCGACTACGTTTAGATTCACGTCGCTTGGGTCGAGGTCGAATTTATACATGACCATGTTGATTTCGGTGGCATTTGAGGGAAGAATTGTGTCATTGCATCGGTTTCCGTAGAGTGCAATCAAAGACGTTTCCATGGTGTACTTGGAAAAGGCCAAATTCTGAACGTAGCCCATGAAGGTCTCCTTCTCGAAAGATATGAAGAAGCCAGAGAAGAGGTTGTTGAAGAGCAACACAGTGACACCAGACAAGATGGCGCTCACGTGACTCGTCGCAAACATTGAGCCAACCACGAGGGCCACTCCTTGGGCAGTGAAGGCGCCCAAAGCTTGGACGAAGACATACAAGTGGAACCTTGACACACCATCACTCGGATAAAGCCCTGGCTGTCCAGTTACGTGATATATGTACAGTGTGTACACATAGATTAGAACGTACAGAACGGTGAACTCTTGCAATGTTTTGGCCCAGTAGTAGGCTCGAACATTGTAACATCCGTTGAACTTCTCGCAGCTGAACAGGGTTATCTCTTTCGGAAACATCAGAATCGTCGGAAGCATAGCGATGAAGATTAAGAAGATGTTTGAAAAGAAAATTGCAGAACAGTTCTTCGCCCAATCGGTTTCATTGCGTATCTTACTCAGCATTTCTTCTCTGGAGTAAATATCGAATCCTATTGGATATAAAGTGAGACAAGCATCTTCTTGACCTACGGTTGAGCCGTACATTCTTCCGATAGCGAATGCCATGCAGAGAGCTGGCACAATTCGCATAGAAAGTTCGAATTTCTGTCTCGCGAACCCAGTGATTATTGCTCGCCAGAACAAGTGCCATGTTTGCCAGAATGACCACTGGATGCTCGAAGCGTACAGATAGTCGACGCTGTCCATGTACTGGAAAGCCACTTCGGCCACCACTGACGCATTCGCATTGTGAGCAGCATCTACCAGTGCTCGAATTTTCAAGTATGCTGTGTCACTCAACTCAGAGACTGCATCAATGAAGACACTTTCTTGTCTTTCCGGAAATTTCCTGAGCGAAAATCTTCCACGAGGAACTTTGAGTAGACAAGAGGTACAAGTGCACTGACAACAAAGTGAGGATTTTGCGAACTTATACAACTTGGAGAAGAAGTTAGTGACGATGTTGTAATCTTTACCATACACTCTAGTGTCCTCTCGGCCTTGAGACCAGTCAACACTAGCAGCTTCAACGATAACATCAGCTGGATTATTACCTTCAGAGCAATCAAGACCGTTATCCGTCAAGTGTTGCTTCAAGACGTTGCCTGCCGGGCCAGAGTAGATGCACTTTCCGACCACCGACAACACGTACAGGTGGTTAAATAGGTTGAGAAGCCTGAAACTGGGCTGATGTATGGTCACCGCGATGGCCATTTTGTGATACCCATTGGCCGAATTTCGGTCTTCCAAGTCACCACCTGTAAAGCTTCGAAGCTGCTTGATTACTTTGGTGCTGGCGTCACTATCAAGACCACTAGTGGGCTCATCAATAAACAAGATGTCCGGCTTGACGTCGCCCACCAACTCTTGAGCAATGGCCAATTTCTTACGCTCACCGCCACTGCATTGTTTAACCTTTGTAGACCGGCAAAGCTGGAGACCCAACTTTTCTATCAACTTTCCGACGCTGGAGAAATCGGCGGAAGTGCTGGAGCTTGTGCTAACCAAATTTACAACTTCCGAGTCAGTCTTGGCCTTGAAGAAGTTGGTTTTGTTCTTTATCATTCTGGCATAAATCAAGCTTTCTTCAACTGTCAAGTTCTCGAGCAAGTGATCTTGTTCATTCTGTGAAATGAAACAGGCTCGCTGGTGTTCGTGATTAACCCATATGGATCCAGTTTTGTGGGCAGTTGAAATGCCGTAAAGCGCTTTCAACAGGGTTGACTTGCCGGAACCGGAAGGACCCATGATGGCCTGTCAGTTGTCCCAGTTTGATGAAGCCGTTGACTTCATTTAGGATGATCTTCGCTTGGCTCTCATGGAGACAAACTGATCCGACGCTGACTTTCGATGGCTTGGTCTTGTAGACGGACAATTTGTCCCATATGACAGCTAAATCAAGTTCACTGTGGCTTATGATTGATAAACTACTAGCATCGGATTCTGCAATACTTATAGTTTCCGTAGTACTGTTGCCTTCGATTCGAACAGTTTTCCGCAGATTCGCGATGGTTGCGACATGATCGTCAATGTCCACCGAACAGAGGGACTGGTCGTCCTCTTGATTCAGAACGTCCAGTGGTTCAGAGTCGTCGTAAGCCAAATTGTCCATTAGAGTAGTTAATGACAGCAGCTCGACAGGTTTAAAGTCATTGCTGACTATTCTAGGTTGCACTGACAATACTTAGAAATCTGACATTGAATCGGCATTGAAAATAAAACAATTAATTGAGTCACACTTTTTCTATTGTCACTGAGGCATCAGAACTGTGAAAAGTTGCTTGCTGATCATATCACGAGACAAAACTAGCACAAAATGGCGGTATCTACAGAATTTTGACTGAATTTGTCCGGAGTGAGCGAAGCTGCTCTGAGAGTGACCAGAACATGACATTTCAGTCAGTGGTCAGCGAATTGTGTCCTCCTTCAGAGGTTGCCCACCAACAAGGGCAATGTTGCTTGAGAATTCGATAACGCGATGTCGGCAGTATCGCCGACCTTTAGTACATGTACTTTTTATCGCGCCTTGTCCAGTAGATCGGCTAGAGAGCTGACATTCTGCCATGACTACTTGCCAGCGCCATCTAGGGCGAGTTATACTTTGAAATTCATTGTACAGGTGACCACAGGAGTTCTTTCTACAGAGTCAATGTGGTCACTCTTTAGTCAGGTTAGTATCAGTGCACTCTGATCATCAGGCGCTGAACTTGTCAACTTGAACCAGCATTAAAAATCATGTCACAATTAAATGAGTCATACATATTTCCTATCGTCAGTGAGACAATCACTTGATGTGACTCGATCTTTTAGGACTATTGTCAGTGATAATAACTGAAACATCGCTCAACGAGACCCGATTATGAAAGGAGCTTCTTTAACAAGTATACGAAATTAAAAAATGGTTAATCGTTAATTTTTTGAAGCGAAGTGATATCATAACTTGGACTTCAGTTGAGGAGACGCACAAACATCAGCTGTAGCCACGGTTTTGCCAAACTCATCTTGATACGGCGGTGTTGCATAAGTGGGCTCGTTTTGGGTCATGGCTTCGAAGAGATGCTCATAGATCTTGCCATCCGAATGTCCGAGTACTGAATTTAGCACAAAATCAGGTGGGGAGTAGGTGTCCACTAAGCTGACCACTTCATTCTTCAACTCAGCGCAAAGGCTCAAAAGCTTCGACCGAATCTGATCTATCAGCTGAGCAGTGACTTGACCATCACTGGCGTGACAAAGGTTCACCAGCTGCTTCTCGAGCGACCAAAGAAGGTACAGGTGACACATTTTGCGCAAGACATCCGCTTCCGGTGACGCAGCTGCTCCTTTCACGACGTCTTCGTAGAAAGATTTGGCGGCATTCACTTCGTAATAAACGATGGCTAAACTTCGCATATAATAAACATTCGACTGCGTTTTGGCTCTGAAATTATCGCCGCCATTGGCTTCCAGCTTGGACTGTAGAGCATCATCAGTGATTCTTGTCAAGTAACTCGCCAATCTTTGGAACACTTGAAGCAATGACTCAATGTCACTGACATCCACTTGCAAGTCTTTCAAACTGCTATCGTATTTTAAGAACTCACAAGTTGCCATCGATGTGTCAACTGACTTCCCTTCTAGTTTTTCCTGATACACCTTCAGAATGAAATTACTCGCTTGAGGCAATAGAACATTGTTGTCGCCTTCATACGTCAAAATAGGTTCCAAATCATTTTTCAAGTCACCAAGTCGAGAAGCCTTGAGATAGCCGTGACCACCACAGGCTTCCCGGGCCTCCTGGACACCGTCTCGAGCCATCCAGCCACTGACCGCTTTGCCAGCTGAGCTCAGAGAGTGAATCTCAGCTCCTAGAGCATCCATTTCGTCAGAGGCTCCGCCTCCATAGTGTAGTTCGCCGATAAAGTTCAAGAAGTTGTGATAGAGACTTCTCTGGAAGTGATCGATGACATAACAGGCAGCAACGTACGGGAAAAGTCGCCATTGGTGAGTCGGATACTCGAGCAGAGGCCATTCCTCTTCGTCAGTCGGACCAAATTGTTTCCTTACCGCCGCATACCTGATGGCAATGGTTGTGGCCAGCTGTAGGCTATCACATGCTTGACCTATTATGCCGATCCGTCCGACAGACAAGGTTCCCAAGTTGATACCGTGTCTGCGCTTCTTGCTTGCCTTCGCCACATACTTTCCCTCCGGTGTTACATCAGCATACTTGTTTAGCAGGCAACTCTTCGGAGCGCGATAATTTTTAAACTGAATCCATCCGTTGTCCAGGCCATTAAGTCCCATTTTCGGACCCATGTCACCTATGGTGACACCCGGATACACCTTCATAGGTTTTTTGGTCACGAAGTGGGACAAAGAAGGTATGCAAGACCATGACACACACCATCCGGAGAGTAGAGCTGGGCAAAAACATTGCCATGAGTGGCTAAGTGGGCTGCATTTCCTGACCAAACTTTCGTGGCTTCGATCTCCGGAGTGTTGAAGACAAATTCTTGTCTAACCGGATCAAATGTTGCTCTTGTATTGAAGCGCTTGGTGTCAGATCCATGGGCCAACTCTGTAATTACAAGACAACCAAATGCTTCGTAATTGATGGCATCGGTAACAAATTGCTGTTGGCTCTCTGAGCCCGACAACCTGGCTGACGTGATGAAGGTGTCCCTAGCTGATGTTCCTTTGATGAGCAAACACGTATCATACTGGTTGATTGCTTTATGGCAAGGGGCAATTAAAAGAGGATTTGTATCAAATTTGTCCGCATCCATGAACTTCAGCTCTTTGGTCTTGAGAAAACGAAGAGAATTAAGCCGTCTTTGTTCGGCACGACTGGGTTCATCCCACGGTTGTCTATGAAAGAGAGGTTCTCCCTCCATGGCCTTCCATATTGCAACCTTGGTCACCAACTCGTCTTCACCTTCAGTAATCAACTTCAATCGCTTCCAATTAAAAGAAGATCTCGACCGATACCCTGACAAAGGTCCATCGGGCCAATCACTCAAACAGGAAGTGGCCGTTTCTTCAATTTGATTCATGGCTGATTACAGTATTCACAGTTAACAAACCGTCATCCACTCTACACTAAAAGGAAAGTAAAAGTGAATAAAGGCAATTATACAACTGCAAAACTCTTTTACGTGAAAAGGAAAATGAGCCAAGGTTAACCATTGCCAGCAGCTTGCCACGAGAGAGTCCCAATTAACTTTCCTTCGGCCAGTCTAGCCCAGAGTCGGCCAAAATTCCAGTTTGCCATTTTTTGACTCCCACAAAAATGGAAATGGTGTCGCAAGCAAATCACGGTGAAGAACAAATAGACGTAAACAAGAAATGCAGAGTAAACAGTGCACAGAGAAAATGCGGATACTGCGCATGCGCGAAAATTCAAGCTTTCGCGCTTCAACTGAGTTTAAATTCAGTATACGCAATTAGTGGGCAAATTACTTATTTTAATAAACCATTTCTTCGACTTCATACTCAGTAGCAGAGGCTGGCATTTTCTCATAATCATGCATTTGATCCAGTTCAATTAAAACGTCATCTCTACTGAATTCCATTGTTTCAGAGGTATCTTTGTTATCTTCATGTGCTGTCTTTATCTTGAGTTCTTGTTTTGAAATTAGATTATTCCTAATTGATATATCTTTAGAAATTGAGCACGAACGGTTAAACCAATCGAGTGCCAGCAACTTTGCTATTGGCGGGAAATGTTCTTCTAGAACCTGCCATTGCAGTACATCATGGTGACGGTCATCCTCAGTTTGTACATTGTCCATCAGGGACTGATTGCTTGACGAACCGAAGGCGAAGAACAATGACGAGTTTTGAGATCGTTGATTGGCTGAACGCAGTTCATCTCGAGTATCCTGGTCACGTATGCGTGACAGCGCCACGTTCACCGTACTGTTTGCGTGGCAGTCATTGATTATCACGAATATTCCAATGTTATCTAAGAGTCGCTCGTAGTCCACTTGCTTGAGTGGCAAGAACACATTTCGAACTTGTCCTAGAACATTGGCCGTCAACAACAGAGTGAACAAGCGGTTCAGCCAAACCATGATGCATCCCAGCTCGACAATTTACTTGCTCCGTAAATTGCAATTAGCCAGCATATTTTTCTCCCTGTTAACAGCGACAAGGATAAATGCCAGCTGCCAAGTCTAATTGCTGCCTTTAGAACTACATCATATGATTAGCTGACGAGTATAGAACTAGACATCGGGGCGTGGTTAACTTTGCAACACGTGACCTTTGGTTACAGTGAACCTCGTGTGACTCATGTGACTTTTCGGTTGACTTTTTCTTTGCAGAAAGTCACGTGACTTGGACTTTAGTCACACCTACTTCGTTTATGCAATTTTAGCTCAGAGCGAAATAAGTTGTTATGTAAGCAAAAATTTGCAAATGTTGCATCGTTTTTTTCTCCCCCTTGCGGCGAAGGTTGCATTTAAGTTGCAAGGCATTCTTGCCGTGACGTGAAACTGGATTAAGGATTAACGTTCGGTTAGTTAACAATGAGAATGCCAGTTGGACTTCGCGAGAAGCTTTTAACATTCTTTCCATTCCTAGTCACCGCAAATACTGGAGCTAGTTAGGGAGAGGGAGAGATAGAGGAGAGGGAGAGAGGGGGATAAAAATAGTTTCGGCATTGCTGTCTACTCTAGAAATTTCACTATTTTCAATACGTAGATGTACAGCGAAAAGCAAAGATAGGGGAGACACATGTCAGCGTGAGTTCTATTCATGTGTGTCCATAGAGAGGGAGAGAGCGAGAGAGGGAAGAGGGAGAGAGGCCGCCGACCAGGGTGTGCTTCAACTTCGCGCCTTTACTTTCAACTTTTTCTCCCTCTCTCCGGTTGGCTTGAGAAAATTTATGATAAATTATTATTATTTTCTATTCATTGGCCGGATATATGAGAATAATTTATCGTGTCACGCAAATTCAATTGCCGTCTCAAATGTAACCGCTTCTCCTTCTCTCTCATGATGTAACCGGAAACTTGGGTGTCTTTGAAAGACACCGAAAAAATAGATGACACCAAAAAATTAAGACTTGCCTTGTTAATGAAGGGAAGCGAGCTTTTATCGACCGGGCGCAGACAAAGAATAAAAAGTTGTCTTCGCAGAAGCGGTCGATAGTCGACCAAGCGAAGCAGAGGGGAAGCCGGAGCAGCAGCGCTTCCATGTCTGCTCAGAATAGTCGGCACAAAAGTGAGTGAGCTTACACTTCGTCAGGGCGGAGCCGCTCTCGGGCTCCTCTCAGCTGAAGTTCTCTCTCTCTCTCTCTCCTTCTGTCTCGCTCTCCCTCTCACACGCGCTTCTCGGCTCTCTCTTCCTCCCTCTCTCTCCCTCTCTCCCTGTCGCCCTCTTCCAGTTTCGCGTCCAGCCTCAACTGAACGGAGTGAACTAGCGACAGAGAGGGAGAGAGAGAGAGAGAGGGAGCGATAGATTTGCGCCCGCTTTGTGCAAACCGCGTTCCCGAATGAGTCATCGGCGCTTGTCCCTAATACTGGCGTTCTGAAGCTTCGGCTTCAGGGTTCTGTGATCTCTCTCTCTCTCCCTCTTCCCTCTTGCTCATCACTTTCTGAGAGAAGAGGAGAGAGACACTGTCTGGTGTTCCACGGTTTCATCATCATACAGAAGATGAAGACGTCGTTAAGTTAACCGTGATTAGTGAAGTGTGTGTCTGTGTGTGTGTGACTTGAAAGACACAAACAACACGAAAATGGCGCCACAATCTTGGCCAGCTGTCGTCGGGCCCGCCGAGGGCAAGGGGCACAGTGGCGTCCAGGACATGACGGTCCTCTCTGGGCTGGACGAGCAGGGCATCAATGACAACCTGCGGACACGGTATCACCAGGATTTAATCTATGTAAGTGAAGGCAGAGTAGAGCAAAAAAGAGCAAAGAAGGCTTCGCTCGGCAATCTAAAGTTGTAATGAGTGCTCTCGAAAGAACGAGTGCAGCTGCTTATGTATGATCTTCAGCAGGAGAGAGGGAGAGCGAGAGAGGAGGAGGAAGAGAGACCTTGAAGGCACTGAGAAGACCATTTAATTGCACTACACTGACAGTAATATATCTTATATAGCTGGCTCTAATATTACTCTACTCTGTCTCTCCCTCTCTCTCTCCCTTTCCCTCTCTCCTCTTCTAGACATACGCAGGAACTATACTGGTTGCAGTGAATCCCTACAAAGAACTCTCCATCTATGAAACTGTGAGTGTCTCTATCTATCTCTTTCTGTCTCTCTTGCTCTCCCTCTCCCTCCCCTCTCGGCTTTTGCCTTTTGATGAATCCCTTCTTTTCCCTTTGGTATGAAGAGAGAAAGGGCAGAACTAACTTGCATCGAACTTTGCTGTCACGTTTAGTTAAGCTCGACATGTACAAAGATGAAGGAGAAAGGAAGAGAGGGAGAGGGAAAGAGGGAGAGAGAGCGAACGAAAGTGACTCGACTATGACTGACATCGGCCATTGACTTCCTATTTTTTTATCGCTTTCCACTTTTTGGCCCAAAAATCGAACTAACCATTTGTTTTAATTTAATTGTCCTTTGAACCTTTGGGTCTGTGATTTTTCTCTACTTCGCATACTAATAGAACATTTCGAACGTCATTAGTCAAGTCGGTCCTGTAAATGTAATAATGAAGGCAACGTGCTCTGGAATGCCAAGCATTGTACAAGAAAGAGGAGAGAGGGAGGGAGAGAAAAGATGATCATTGAGCACCGAATAATGGAACCTTTACTTGTGAACAGTTCGATCGGTTGCCTTTCCCTTCGCTGCTTCTCTCTGAACACTAGAACTGTACTAGAACGTTGAACAACTCGACACTTAGGACTCTTGTTCTATGCCATTCTCTCGGCGCAATAGTAAACAATTGTCTGGCTGAAGCTAAACACCGACAAAGGCAAAGAGACAGTAGAGAACAGTTCAAGTTCGCGAGAGACGCCAAAAAAATACGTCCACCGTTTTCAAGTGCCTTTTGAAAGTAATTCGAAAAAGATGAATAATTCACGAGAATAGAACTTTTTCGCCATCTTGTCTCGAAAACCGAGCTCTAAATCTTTCTCGTCTAAATTAATAACATGAATCTATGGATATTACCTAATGCACTTTACATGTAAACCTTCGTTCTGGGTCCCGATGTACCAGTTTCCTCCTCTCTCCCTTTCATTGCTCACTTTCCCTCTCTCCCCTCTCCCTCTGCTCTCCGTGCTCTCAGTAGTTCACTCTCTTCTCTCTCCCTCTCCCTCTTGCTTGTCAGTGTTTCCCTTTTGAGCGTATCGATACAGGAAAAGAAAACAATCAAGTCTAGTACAGTATAGATTTTTCGAGGTCACCGGCATTCCCTCTCACTCTCTCCCTCTCCTCCTCTCCCCTCTCTCGGCTATCTGACTGTTGACTGTCCCCACTGTCGGCCCATTTTTAAGTATGTTTGTTCTATTTTTTCAGGCGCCAAGGTTACGCCGATATGATTTATGTAGAGCGAGCAAAGGAATCTGTGCATGTTGCCCGTAATTTCGATGAATATCGCAGCACAGTTGATCGAATAGAACAGTTCTAATATCGAACTTGCCGAGGTAGCGAAACGAGAGAACTGTATGATGAATGGTTCGATCATGTCGAAGCTCTCAGTAAATATTTAAACAGCTTGGCAACTTTGCACACACACGCCAAGATGCTTTTCCATTTGTGGGCATCTTTGTTCTTAGAATTCCCAGGACTGTCTCCTCTTCTCCCCTTTCCTCCTCTTCTCCTTCCCCTCTCCCTCCCGCCTTCTCTTGCACTTCCCTTTGCTGACTCTGAAAATCGTTACTTTAATGGTTTCCCGAAAACTACATCTTTTCTTTCACTCAAGAAAAAAAGAACAAGTTCCATTGTTCTCATTGTTTTTCTCTCTCGCCTCCTCCTTTCCCCTCTTCCCTTCTCCCTCTCCCCTCTTCATCATGACAGGAATGGGTCTTCAAATACAATGGTCAAGGCCAGAAACTATCGCAACAGGAGCCCCATGTGTTCGCCATTGCCGAAGCTGCATACAGTTCCATGCAAACGGACACCAAGAATCAAGCTTGCGTCATCAGCGGCGAATCAGGGGCCGGGAAAACTGAATCAACTAAATTCATCCTGCAATACTTTTGCATGGTGACGTCAAATCAGTCCACTTGGATGGAACACCAAATACTCGAGGCCAACACCATACTGGAAGCCTTCGGCAACGCCAAGACAGTTCGAAATGACAACTCCTCTCGCTTCGGCAAGTTCATCCAGGTTTGCTTCGACCCCCGATACCAGATCAAGGGTTGCATCATCCAAGACTACCTGTTAGAACAGTCTCGCATCACCTTTCAGTCCACCGGCGAGCGCAACTATCATGTCTTCTACCAGCTGGTGGCCGCGGCCCAGTCTTCGGCCGAACTGAAGAACCAGTTTCTGGTTGAAAATGGCGAAACCTACGAGTACCTGAAGCAGAGTGGATGCTACAAGTTGGACGGCGTCGACGACACGGCCGCCTTTGACAACCTCCGGTTGGCCATGTCTGTCCTCAACATGCCGCAGGAAATGTGCCACGGCATCTTTGCCGTCCTGTCGGCCATTTTGTGGCTGGGCAACATTGAGTTTGAAGAGTACCAGGACGGCGAACGGTGCAAACTGAAAGCCGGAAGACGAAGAGATTTTGGCCACTGTGGCCACCCTGCTCGGCCTGGATGCCGTCAAGCTGACTCAGGCCACTCTGCAGAGACAGATCAATGTGAGGGGCAACATTACGGAAATTCCTTTCAAGTTGCGCGAAGCAAGAGAATACCGACACGCCATGGCCAAGGCTCTCTACTCTAGAACATTTGCCTGGATTGTGAACTACATTAACACTTGCATCAGCCCGGGCAAGGACCAGGAGACGAGGTTCATTGGTGTTCTGGACATATTTGGCTTCGAGAACTTCTCGGTCAACAGCTTCGAGCAGCTCTGTATAAACTATGCCAACGAGAAGTTACATCGATTTTTCAACCACTACGTGTTCGCCATTGAACAAGAAATGGTGAGTGGAGCTGCCTTTTCTACTTCAAGCCTCCTCTCTCTCTCCTCTCCCTCTCTTGCTCTCTCAACCCATTTAAACGAAGCTGCCCTCTCGAAGGTGACTCGGAGCAAAAAGGCCATTTTTAACCTTTCACGGTAACTGATGAAGGAAAATGTACTCCCAGTTCCGAGTTGGCCATTAATTAAGTACGCTTCGCTTGCAGGCTAATTACTTAACATGCCTTTCGTGTGAAAGCTTCAGTGGTTCCATAGTTGAGGCCGAATTTTTGAATTATGCCAAAGCGCGCCAAGTCGTCATTGTAGTTAGTCACGCTCGGCTAGAGCTTAGTGTATCGTCGAATTCCTCTTCTTTCCCTCTCGCTCTCCCTCCTCTCTTCCTTTCTCTCTCCTTCCGTGAATGGTGCTCACTGTGTTTGCTTTGTCAATAATTGACCAGTGTATTAGTCATTCAATTACCGTTACAGAACTCGAATGTCCAGTAGAATATTCGAACGTTCACTTAGGACATTGCTCACGAAATAGACGCGGCTACTTTCCTGATTAACTGGCCGCTTAAATTCAATGTTTAGCCGCTTGCTAGCCATGCCTGACGATAAAGTACAAATGTTGATCTCTCTCTCCCTCCTTCTCTCCTCCTCCTCCCCCTCTCTCATTTTTCATGACGTCACTCAACTCGAAACACCTAATGTCCACATCAACGTCAAATCCTCATTGGAATTGCATGGCATGTTCCGTGTCACGAATATATACACACATGATGGAAACAGTATCGCCAAGAAGGAATAAATTTTGCCCACATCAACTTCACCGACAATACGCCATGTTTAGAACTATTAGAAAAGCCGCCAAAGTGCATTTTTCGCTTACTTACCGAAGAGTGTCGCATACCTAAAGGAACGGATACGACTTACGTGAACAAGTTGCACAGCGAGTTCGAAGGGAAGCCATGTTACGTCAAGGGTGACGATAGGCGGCGCTGGGACCTTGAGTTTGGTGTGAAACACTATGCCGGAAGTGTCACCTACACGGCCGCCGGGTTTCTGGACAAGAACAAGGATGCCCAGCAAGATCAGCTGTTCGACCTGATGAGTGCTTCCAGTAATGTCCTTGTGAAGGATCTAGTCAAATTTCAAGACCTACTCGGCTCCACTGCGGCCCGGAGTCAACAGAGTGCCAATTCGAATGGTTCTAGTCAAAATAAGGCCACGAGTCAGAATGGTGGCCAAAGTAATTCTAGTACACTGCGATCAAATGGTTCACTAGGCGCAGCTTCCGGTGCAATGACCCTTTCGTCTACCAACACCTCCAAGGGCAGGCCAACCGTTGGCGATGCCTTTCGTGTCCAACTGACCTCCTTGGTGGACATATTACACTCCACTAATCCCTGGTATGTTCGGTGCATCAAGCCCAATGTCCAGAAAGTGGCCAACTGCTATGACAACAAGCAAGTCACCTCGCAACTGCAATATCTGGGCATGTTGGACATCATTCGAATTCGAAAGGACGGTTTTCCTATTCACTATGTCCTAAGTGAGTTTGTTCAGCGATACAAGTGCCTGGCTCGAAAAATGAAACTGTCCACAGTGGGCAATGCCACGGATGTGTGCACCAGAGTGCTGCAAGCTCTCCAGCTGCCCAAGAGTGACTGGCAAATTGGTAGCTCTCGTCTCTTCCTTCGTGCCAGTTGCCATGAACCTTTGGAGGAGCAGCGAAGCAACTTGCTGAACACTTCGGCCCTTGCCATTCAGAAAAGATGGCGCGGCTTTGTGCAAAGGAAAGACTATCTGAGGCAACGTAATGCCGCCATTAGGATTCAAGTGCATTTCCGGGGCCACAGGCAAATGTTGGCCTATTTGCGCATGAAGAGGGCCGCCGTGACCATTCAGGCCTTTGTGAGGGGCATGTTTGCCCGGGAAGTGGCGGACGCTATGCGGCAAATGAAAAAGGTGGACGAGGAGATGCGAGCCCGTGACCGAGAGGAGCAAGAGCGCCGCATACTGGACGAGCAGCGTAAATTGCGCCAATTTAACAATTGCGACAACAATTCGGACGACACTTACGCTGAGTGTGACCCGCTGCCCGGCCTTCAGGTCAGGTGTCAAGATGGCCTCAATTCAATGACCTCGCTGCCTCAGTCGGATGACGGCAAGGGACCGATCGATGATTCTGTTCTGTAAGTTGAAATGTTCTAAGGAATGTGCTCGAGACTCTCTTTGCTACACTCTTTGGTCTAGCGTTAACAAGGCAAACGAACTTGCGTTGACGTGTGAATTCGGTTCAGAACAGTTCTCTGTATGTTCTTTCCAGATATATTCGCAAGATGGGCTCGTTCATCCCTTCGCGTCGTGACTTCATTAAGTGTGATTTAGCAGTCAGAGGGATTAGTGTTGACATTTTATTCGAACTTTCCGTCATCTTGTTTGATCCATTAAGCACAGAGAAAGAAAGAGGAAGGAGAGAGAGAGGAGAAAGAGGGGAAAGAATTTATAGGTTGTTGAACCGGATATTTGCTTGACTCGAAGCTCAATTAGTGGAGACGTTGACTTAGAATAAAGAAGTCTTTAGAACTGTTCGCTAAGCATGTTAGAGCCTGCAAAGACGAACACATAACACTTCAGGGGCGCCATTTTGAAGTCCATAATATTGTCGTTCGTACCTTTCACATTGTCGGCACTTTATACTTTGAGCGGCCATTTTAACTTTTTGCACGAGCATTAGCAGTCACAATTGGCAAGTGGTGCTCGAAAATGGAATGTCGTACATTCTGTGCACTTTCAAAACATTCTACATTCATGTGTCATATTTATCTAGATGACATCACGTCACGTGATTCACATGTGAAATTCAGTCTGATGCTTATCATCATCTTAACTTTCACTTTGGCTTGCCGATGCTTATCGAATCTTGAACTAGATCAAGGAGGATGATATAAGAGAGACGAGAGAGAGAGAGCTCTTTTTATCGTGCTTAGGTATTTAGGACTCAAAGTCAAGGAAGGCATTGATGTGTTCTGAGGTTTTAATCATGATTAGCGAGTTGGTGATTCATGAAATTTGATACATCATTGCCGTTGAGAATGTCTTCATCGATTGCACAATTGCTTCAACTATCAAACTTGCCTTTCAAGTTGCTCTCTTCATTTTGAATAGACTCTGCTTCATCCCGCTCTCTCTCTCTCTCTCTCTCTCTCTCTCCTCTCTGCCATTCTTCCTGAGTCCTCATTGACACACTTAGCAAATTGAAAAAGCGTATAGAAAAGGTTATGCATTAATGTATTGAAAGGGAAAATATGAAAGCTGATTTGTCTCTCTCTCTCCCTCTTTCCCTCTCTTCTCTCTCCCTCTTCATTCTTTAAAGTCTACTTGACTTTGTGAACGTTGTGCATAAAAAATGCTTTTACCTTTAGTTATAGACAGTCTTATTAGAACATACCTGACAAGTCTCATTAAAATGGACGGCGAGAAGCACTTGCTGTTCCATTCTTGCTCTTGCCGTCCAGTTCCCCTCCTCTCGCATTTCCCTCTCTCGCTCTCTCCCCTCTCTCACTCTCTTTCATTGTCTCGCTTGTATTTCACTTTCTTTCCATGCAAACTCTATTCTAATTCTCATATTATATTATTCGTCAACTTCATGTACTATGCAGCAAGCTGTTGGAACAGCGTTACGGGTAAATTAACTTTCTCTCCCTCTCACAGTTCTGTCTCCTCTCTCTCTCCCTTTCCCTCCCTCTGTTATTCGTCTCTGTCATTCTATGATTTAATCTTCATCACCGAGTTTTTCATTTTGTTTCAACCATCACTGAGTTCTCCGCCGTTAATCCTTTCCCTTGTTTCAATGTGACCGAATGTGACCATTGTTCTGCCTCTGGTTGACCATGTGTTCTAAACTGCTCTCCTCCTCCTCTCTCTCCCTCTCTTGCAGTCTTGCTCAAGAGGAAGTGCAGAACATAACGAGAATGATGGAACAAAGCGGCTTCCTTCAAAGGAAAAGTAAGGCCATTTCGGGGAATTTTTCGGCAGCCCTGGCAGGCCTTCAAGCGTCTACGCAAGGAATGTCCTTTGACCGCCTTTCGACCGGAACATCTTCGTCAACTTCGGAGAACAGTTCAGAAAATTATGTAGACCTGGACCGAATGTTTGCCTTTCTTAGTGAGCTGCAGCTGGACAAAGCAGCTGGTAATGGGCAAACTCCGCCAAGGAAACCGGAACTGAGTGAATTCGATCGTCTAATCCAAGACACCGAAGCGGGTCTCAATGAACTGGACGACATTAAAGGCAAAGACGAACCGCTTCCGGCTCCGCCTCCGCCATTGCCGTCCGTCAACGAGGGACACAATGGGCACGGCTTGCCACCAGCGCCACCGCCGGCCATTATCGGCTCTCAGCCACACCTAATCAACAACAAACCTACTCAAGAGGTGGCTCCCATAGTGGTCAACGGCAACCAAGTGGACAGCATGCGTGACCGTCAGCCACAGCCTCACGACTCGCCCCTGTACGCCTCCTTGCCGGCCATCTACAACCACCACATTAGCGGCAACCATAATTCAGTGTCCGAGCGAACATACTCATTTGAGTACGGTGAAACCGAGTCCCGGCGGCCCCAGCCTCCTAATGGCATTGGCGATCGATCGGACAGTGTCCAGGACGCCATGATTGAGAGTGACCTGGACTCTAGGCGCAAGCAGCGCGTCGAGCGTAAATTGCAGCAACTGCAAGACGAGAAGAAGCCTCTGGACGGCCATCAAAATGGTGGCTCGGACGAGGTGACTAATCACAGGACATTCGATATGGCCGAGTTTGCCGAGAAGTATTTCAACGCTCATGTTCGCGACTTCGGCGGCTCTTCCGTGATGCGAACGTTGACACTTACACGGAAAAAGAAGTCTGAGGAAAATGAATTGGTGTCCAAACAGGAAATGCTCTCCTTCTCACCATGTAATCTCATTCCTACGAGTCACATACATATGCACGATCCCGAAAATGCTGTCATTGCTTGTTCCATCTTTAAAGACCTGTGTAAGTATGTGCAAGGCGAACTCAAGGCCGACTCGGAACAGCGATTGATCCATGCCATCATTGGCAAGGGCATCGAACGCGAGGAGCTGCGTGACGAAATTTTTGTCCAGTTAGTCAGGCAGTCAACCAACAATCCGTCACGTGACGAGACTCTGCGCCTGTGGGTCCTCTTCGGCCTGGCGTCCGCTGCGTTTCAGCCTTCCAAGGTGTTTGCGAAATACCTGCAGAGCTATCTCAGGAAGCACCTGCGAAAGGATGCCGCCATTTCTTGCTACGCCCAGTTCTGTCTGGACAACATAATGCCCAAGACGGCCACTGCCCAGTCAACTAGAAGGATGGGACCGTCGAGCTTGGAGATAAATGCCGTCAAGTCGCTGTCATCCCTTGTTTGCCGCTTCTATTTCCTTGACGGCCGAACCAAAGCCATTGACGTTCATCCCTCGGACACGGCCTCTGACGCTATGGCCACTCTGGCCAACAAGATTGGCCTGCGCAACCTCGACGGCTGGGCCCTCTATGAGAAGACGCCCGAATACGAAAAGGTCATCCGGGGTTACGACTATCTGGCCGACATCATCAGTGGCTGGGAAGTGTATCAGAAAAATTCAATATACGGCACCAAGTATGGTACGCTAACCAAAAATGGCCCCCAGATTTCCGGTTCCGAATGCAAGTTCGTATTCAAGAAGCGTCTCTTCCGTAATACGAGAGAAATTCCACATGACCCTGTGGAAGTGAACTTGCTCTTTTCGCAAGCTGTTTACTCTGTAGTTAAGAAAGACGAATTTCCGGTTTCGGAGCGCATTGCCCTGCAACTGGCCGGTCTCCAGGCGCAAGTGTCTCTGGGGGAATTTGTTGAAGCGAAAGGAATGGACAAGTACCTAGATGTGGACAGTTACTTAGCTTCTCGAATTCGCAAGGGCGGCACTTCGGCCCGAACCAACATGGACTGGGCCATGAAGATTGCCGAGGCGCACCGGATGTACGGCACGGGCAAGTCTGACCTCATTGCCAAGGTTTGGTACTTGTCGGTGGTTATGCAATATCCGCTCTACGGAACCACTCTGTTTGTCGTTCAGTTCAAAGGCTATGGCCAAAGTTATGGCCAGCATCTGCAGCTTGGCATAAATGCCGAAGGCGTCCTCCTCATCAATCCTAATGAGAAGCAAATACTCAACGCCTACAGGTATAATGACATCGAAGGCCTGAACCTGTATCAAGGCAACGAGAATTTGATTACGTTCAAACTGATCAAGACACTGACTGAACAGCAAAAATTCTTCACCTTTGAATCGAAACAAAAGGAAGAGATTGCTACTCTAATTGCAAGCTACTGCCCCAGCCTGAGCAACTGGATGCGAAAGCCAGGCCAAGGGGCACCGGTGGAGAAGCCAGTGGCCCAGCCCACCAACGGTCAGCCACCTGCGGCCAGTGCTGGGCGTAGATTGCTCAAAATGAGCTTAGAGGACAGAATGAAATTCCACCAGGAATTAGTGAACACAAGGAAAGGATTAATTGATTCGGGAAAACTGCGCAAAGCGCCGGAAGAGAATGTCAGCTTTGTCAAGTCAACTCTGCGCCGCTTGAACCGGAACAAGACAAATGAAAAAATGAAGATTGATTACGCCGCTGAATTTGAGTCTGAACTGTTCAGACCTTTCCCCCACTCTTTCTGGGCCTACTCGAAGGCTCCATTGCAAAACAGCATCATGATTATCTCGGACCCGGCAACCGAGAACGATGCCATCAATAACTTTAATGCAATCCTATCATTTTCTGGCCTTGCTCTGTGCGGTCAACACGAGGCCGATGGTCAAGTCAATGGCACCAGCCATGAGCCCAGTGGGCAAGATGAATGGGCAAAGCCCAACGAGAGAGACCCTACGCGTCTTGCGCAGAAAATTATCGAACGGGCAGCCAAGAGGGAAAATTCGGACATATTCAAGAATGAGTTCTTTCTGCAGCTAATCAAGCAAACCACTGACCATCCGGAGCCGAACAGCAAAGTCAACCTGAGACACTGGCAGCTACTTGCCCTTGCTTGCAGTGTAACATATCCCACAGATAGGCGTATCTTGGCCTACTTGCATGCTCATCTCCGGAAGTGCACTCTGGACGAAGTCACTGAAGAGGGACAAATTGCTCAATTTACTCTCAAGAACCTACAAGGAACCCTCGAGACTAAGGGCCGAAAATATGCACCTTCAAGAGCCGAGATAATGTCGACCATTGCCTGTAAGCGCATCTATGCTCGCATTCACTTCCTCGACGGCCAGTTTCAGGCCGTTGAGTTCGACTCGTGTGCCACCATTGCCGAAGTTCTGGAACAAATTCAACTCAAGATTGGCCTCAGGCCGCGCTGCCCCGGCTACTCGCTCTACCAGCAACTGGGCACCACGATTGAGCAAGCCTTGCCCCCGGGGGAGAAGGTGGGCGACGCACTGGCTTTCTGGGAAAAGTGGCACGATGACAATGCCAAGAACATCCGCCGGAATCAGCATTTCTTCATCTTCAAGAAGCACATTCTACTTGACACTTGGATAGACATGAATGACCGCATTGAAAAGGAACTTCTATTTCATCAGGTCGTCCACAGCATCAGGAATGATAGGTTTCCAATAAGTGAACAAGAGGCCGTCATGTTGTGTGCCCTGAAAGCTCAATTAGAATTAGGGGATGTCGACCTGACGCTGGCCGACTACAGAGCCCAAATGGCGGCCTGTCTGCCCCAGAGGCTCATGGCGGCCATATCGCCCGAAGCTGTGGTCACGCAGCACCAGAGCATGCGCGGCATGGACGCCAACATGGCCAAGCAGTCTTTCTTTAATCTCATTCAAAGTTGGCCATTGCATAGAGCGACCATTTTTGAAGTTACCCAAACTTACACGTCTTCCTGGCCCAAGAATCTCTGGTTGGCCATTGATCAGAATGGAATACACTTGCTGGAAATTCGATCAAGAGTAAGTAGCCGAATCTTTTTTGGATCTACAGAATTAAGCTGATGTATTTTATTGATTTCGCTTTACAGAAAGTGCTCACTAGCTGTGATTACCGCAACATGGTGGACTATAGTCCGCAGCAAAATAGCTTGATGATCGTTGCCATGGGCAACAGTCCAGCTGCAAAGACTGTCAAGTTCATCTTCCTCACGCATCAGGTAAGAATGCAATTAGCTTGCCAAACTGTCGAGACTTAATCATAATTTCTAAATTGCAGTGTCTACAAGTTGCTCAACTAATCAGAGACTACACTCAGGTCTTGGCTAGAGAGCGTGGCGTAGGTCGTCGCAAGTCAGTGGAATTCGACCTGTCCACCAAGTCCGTCAACGGGCCAGTCAAACAAGGGAAACCAGTGCCACCGCCTCGGCCATCTATTCAAGCTAGACAACAGCACACCATGTTTGTCAATGCTGCTGGTCAGCCAATTGCAGTGGCCGACAGTTCGGGCCAAATGCTCTATTCGAACCACTTTCAAGTGCAACAGCAGCAATGTCAGCCCGGGGCACAAATGGCGGCCATGTCGGCCGCCCAGCAGCAGGCCATCTACTCGCATTCCTCCTCTATGGCCAATTTTCAGCCCACTCATCGGCGCTCTAGGCCCATGAGTGTACTGTACAAACCACCGCCACCTATTGTTGGTCAAGCTGATCAAGTTTAAACCTATACTAGTGCTCATCTTTCTCTCTTTTCTAACAATGGTGCTACAATTGTGTGTAAAATATTTCCTAACTTGTAAAAATTGATTGTATTTCAAATCATGACTTGTCTCTTGAAATGTGGCACACTTTTCTAATCAACTTTTCTGATTTGTATTGTATTTGAAGTCTGTACATTTACAGTATTTATACGATTTTCGATTGTCGATTATTGTTTTTTACGTTATGACTTAACTGCGATAAAAAGCTTAGCATACTAAAAAAAGATGTCTCATGAAGCTGACTGAAGGCTGCTCCAGGTTTCAAAACTGAGTTCTTGAATCCTCACACTAGGTGGAGTCACAGTCTGGTTCACAGTTCGAATCTTGTTCAACTTGGCTGAGCACGTTCAAAGCGAATGATGAAAAACAAAAATGGTAAAAACCTTCAACAAAAAGTGAAATACTTTGCTTCTTCATCCACGACGTCACAATTGCGCTGTCATGGCGTCCATTAACCATTTGAACGTCTAACATGATCGCGATAGCGTGTGAAACATTAGAAACCATATGGCAGTAGAAATAGACAATAGGAATTTGAAGGAAGTGAGATATGATCATAGTATTAATGAAACAGGTGAAAATATTTAGACGATTGTTTCACGTTGTAGCCTAATAGAGCTATTCAGTACTTACCATAGCTAGTATCATCTCATTCCCTTTCGATTCCTCTAACTACATTCTATGTCACAGCCATTCTTCCAAACAGTTTAAGATTTGCTGGAGGCATGATTGATAAAAACGTACCTTGTCAAGCTACTGCGAACTTGTCAGAATAAACGCAACAGCAAATATCGCATTTATGGTCACGCAATACAAAAAAGGACCAAGAGCACTCCATTACTACTACCATAATATACCTAGCTATGGTAAAACTGGCCGACTCAAGTGTGCTACAGTATGGCCCATGTTCATCTCACCCATTGAACTGATGTAGTCAGCTTATAAACTGTTCCGAACCCCTTATCAGCGTAAACACTATAGCAAACATATGACGCACTGTCAATACTTCCGGTGGCCCGTGGTACGTGTAATTGCGGTCAGACTGCCATTTGCGCATGCTCATGCGTTGCCTGAATATATCGGCAATAACTGTTACCATCGGTTCTGGTTCCAGTTTTTCTAGAACCGCTGACACCTCAACTATCGCTTACTTGGAACCTCACGGAACATCTCTCAGTTTGATTAAAAGTAGAGTCCATCAGTAGCTGCCGCCACTAAATTAGTGCCATGAGACCTTTCTGTCATCAGGTCTGATCGTGATATACCCAGGGACCACTTAGTCATGGCTACTTGCGCCGAGTTCATTGGTCGAATTCTACGATTTCGAACTATCTGTAGAGAGCTTCATATTTCCAGTAGAATACTCTCCATCTTATCTACGTCACTGGAAAAGTTTTTTCGCTCCGTTTCGGTCCAAAAAGGACAATCAAGTGGTTTGACATGTTCAAAAATGAGCGCCAAAAACAAGAAATCAGCGCCGCCTAGTGTACGGCGTTCGACGACTGCGCCAAGTTCGTGCCTGAACATCTCGCTAGAAGCACCGAATTCTGAACATTCGGAAAGGACCAAGCCTGTAGCAGCAAGCACTAGTTTCCTAATCTGTAATGTTTCAATCGCTGATATCTCTACTTCATCTACTTCCAGTGGGCGTCTATGTCAAACAAAGCCTCTGATAAGAACTGTGTGCGTAAACTATGGTACATTTGTCAGTCAGCCAGTGATCAGTTCGCTCCGTATATTACTAGTTGTGCCAAACCATAAGCGTGACTGAAGTTAATTCTTTGGTCACCAGAGAACCTTTAGCGTAAATTTAGTCGTTCTCAGGAACATAGCTTTTGTACCCTTGTTTGGAGTGTCGTCAAAATGGCCACCGATGTCTCATATCGCATTCAGGTCCAGATTAGCGCTGCTCCCAACGGAGACGAAGACACTGAAATATATTACAAGGTAAGCTTCGGGCATGTTCACTGCATCTGTCGTCTTCAGTCTTAGAGTCTCGTTTCAAAGCAAACTCTGAAAAATGCTCCTCTTTGTCACTTGCAGAGAGACGGAACCAGATTCGAGTCGGAATATACTCTCAAATTTCTGGTCGAGACCACATACGAATTCATCATCACGATAAAACCTTCGCTGCCACTCAAGTAAGTTCTGTCGCGAACTATCTTTCAAATGCATTATACATTCCAAGTCTTCCGAGAGTATTGCGCATCCTTTTCAATGTTGCAGATATTTTCGCATGTTCTTCTTTGACCAATCTACATATGCTTCCCAAATGTCACCAGTTCGAGGAGACATTTCTATTTTCGGTCTCTTTCCAATTTACAATTCCATGGCGTCTCATAGATGTGCCGAGAATTTTCAAATTGATTACCAAGCTGTTGCTAGACATAATCGTAATTAGCGCTAATTGACACTTGTCATGTGCAGTGACACTTAAAAACTGACAACGATACATACCTGGAGATTTCTCAATCCTATCAATAATTCAACAGCGAGGAGCAAAAGAAAACACCATTCCGTTGATTCAGTTCAACCTTATTTAGTTTTTGTAAACCGTCGATCTCTAGGGGACCGTCGCATTAGTGCGATGAGGCGATGCTTTTTTTAACGCTCTCGCTTCCAAAGACTCCATTTTGTCTGCTAATTGCATTTTACGAATTCATGAAAAACATGCCTATTTCGGACTTTTTCTCAGTACCTGATAGGTTACACTGGTCGATAGCTAATCAAAGCAAGGTCAAAGATGGACGAGTGTAGTGTTCGCGCGCTGAAGTAGGCTTGATCAGGTCGGAAAATTCGGCAGCACTTAAGGGAAACGGAATAGGACATAATGTCCGACTGGGACTCAGGGAGCGTGTCCAATCTAATTCCACGAGTTTCCAGTATTCAAGTACCTTCGTCGACGGTTAGTGATGAGACCAGGGTCGTTAGAAGCAACGAGATTGGCCAAGAAAACAACATCACACGCCAGCTGCACCCAGACTTGATTATTCAAGTGCTGTCCAAGTTGACCATGAGCGAACTGTTCAGACTGAACAAAGAATGCAAAGCCAGTTCGACGTTGGCCTCATATGTCCGAACAGCTTGTCTGAGGGAGAAAGTTCTGGCCTTTACAACAGGTTACACCGTGCCCAGGGTTGCGCTGACCTGTCATATCAATCATGTGCCCAACGTTCGAAACACAATTTTCTGGTGGACCAATATGGACGTGTTCACTTCCTCCAAGACAATCAGGCAATCGGTGGCCATCGAGTATCTCAAATGCTTCCCAGGCCTGGAGGCCATCATAATCAGTGGCGTAAGCTTACGAGGAATGGCCGTTCACAAGTTCATGTGGTTGCGAAGGATACATCATGTCGTAGTGCACGAATGTCCTATTCCCTCGAGCCTGAAGCTGAACACTCTATTCGGCGATGCCATCGTGTCCGGCGGCCATTTGCACTACCTGAGGCGTGACTGGACAAAAGGGGTTTCCTTTGAAATATGCAGTCACCCAGGGACGAGCTTTGACTACAAGGTCAGCGTTGCATGGTATCCTCAGATTAATTTTCGCTCAATGATGGACACGATCGAATGTAATCCCAGCACTGAGCCCTTGGCTTTGGACGGCGTTATCAATGACGTCTACAGTCAGCCTAGGATGGCGAACACAATTGCGTCCAATGTGTTCAAGTCACTGCTCACGACGCGAGCAGCTGCTCTGGCGTCTCTCGTACTTCCGGCTCCGCATTAGTACAGCTGGGAATTGGGAAATTCAAAGGCGAACTTGAATAAAGTGTCACCTTTAAGGGGGTGTCGTATTACAGATTCATGAATGGCCTGTTGATCAATATTTATGGAAGCAACATTGAGCCCTGCAGTAGGGATTTACGAGTTCGCCATATGCTATCTCCTTTGAACAGTTCTAAACCAAAGTTGACGCAGGAAAAGGGAGAGAAATCGATTTTCACTAGAATTTGCATTACACTGCATGTTTTCTTTCGTGAAATCTTTCCGGCAATGGAACAAAATTAATTAGGCCTGCTACTCACAAGCGCTAATTGCTAATTATTGGCTGCAAATGCCCAAACATGTCTGTCCTTTGGACTTGCCCATTAGCCGTGACAATCTAATTGATTCGGTGCAATTTGCTTTCCAGGAGCGTCAGTGTCCTGGGTTCGAGTGTCACCTTTGCCGACCATCCGGAGTCGGGATGTTCTAAGTACACCTTCAACTGGACATCCACGAAACAGGACGCCAACAAGAAGAAGGACAGAACCAAGGTTCCGGTGCTACTGCAATTCCAAGATGGCGTCAGTCTGGTACTGCCGCTGCAGGTCAAGTTCTACAAGGTCGAGGACACCCAGCACGTCACCTGGGGGACACCCTTGCATCAGGTGGACTATGAGTGTACCATCAAAGGTGGCGCCACCTATGTTGACATTGTGAAGGAGACTTTTCGGTGAACTCTGCTTCACGCCCAGTTATTTCTATTGTTTTCCTTGGGTTTCTTGACCAGCCAAACATTGCAACAATTAGTAAAACACTACTCGAGTTGAACTTGAAGGTAATACTTACAAGATAGCCCATCTCTAGCCCACTGCGGCCCACTCGCTGGGCGCGGCCAAACAAGGTCACTCTGAGCATTCCATTTTTGAATCTAATCCAACTTGACGATTTAACGGTAATTTAATTCAAACTCTAGTGCCAATCAAGGCAATACCCAATAATTGCTGTCTGTAATTATGAACGTTATTGATTTAGTTTTGACAATCTTGGAAAAGTTTAACTCTATATAAACCGTTCATCTTTCTGTTTGTACAATTTTAACTGTGTGACAATGTGTGTACTCAAACCAATTACCTTGTCAGTTAATTTGGAATAACGGGAAGTTTCCTTGTCGAATAATTGAGTAGAAGTGTCGAAAACTCATTTTCAAGTTTGATTGAGACAAAAATGTAATCAGTGCTAAATAATTTACAAACATGTACATTTTTCTATTTGAACAAATCTAGATTAAGTGTACCCTTCAAGTGTCAACCCTTAGTTTTAAGTCAGCATAAATTGCTTCGACTGATCAATAAAACGTTAAACTAATTAAGCAAAGCAAGTGAACCTTTGATGACAAGCGATGATTAAAATTAATTGCTACATTTATTCTGAGCGACATTTGTTCATATTTCTAAACTCGAGCATGACTAGAACTGTAACATTTTCATTGCGAAGCAAGAAAAAAAACACTTTATACTATGTGATGTGCGATATGTTCAACAACTTGACAAGTATGCATATATATTACTTTCGTGTCAAAATAGGGTTCTCTCTCCCTCTCTTCCTCCCACTGTGATTTAGCTCAAGGCTGATTAGCAGCACACTCGTTTATGTAGCAAGGAGGAGTGAAAGCCTTGGGATCAATGATGTCGAACAGTGAGAAATAGGTGCCCGTCACACCGGCAAAGGTGCCCGAGATGACCATGATGGCCGCCATGGCGTAAGTGCCGCCGGATATCCGGTGCACCGGCCAACTGTGGTCGGCGTCCTGTTGACGGCAGAGACAAATGTAAAACAGTGGCGGCATGATGAAGGTTTGCAGGGAAGCCGTGGAAGCGCCGATAAAGTTGAGTATTTTGCCGAATCTGGGAATGGTCATGCCGACAAACATGGCCGCCAGGGTCATCAGTGTCCGGCATCCGCTTCGTTTCCAGTTGAATGCTGCAAAGAGAGTAAGTGTGAAGAGACCGGAATTGGGACATAAAGAGAGCCGTAACTTACAGTGAGTTACACCAACAAGATTTTCAAAGCACAGATTAAGCGGATTAATGACGATGAGAAAGGCGCAGAACACATGGCTGGCCATCAGGCCATTGATGGCCGTGGTCAGCCAGTCATTTGGCAAATTGCGCAGCACATTCGATTGCACTTTAGAACCGAAGGCATGGTAGCCGGAGACGGAAACTGTGAGATACATGACACACATGAGGCCAAAGCCAAAGACACAGGCCAACGGGAATCTTGTCTTGTCCTTCATGTCATTCTGGAATGTGGGCAGGGCACAGGCTCCGGCCACGCTGAACATCATGGTACCAATGGACAACAGGTACGACTTGGCCGTCGGTGGGTCATATGTCACATTCACACCAGGATTCGTGATGGCTGCATAGGTGATCAACACTGAGCTAATGGCAGTGGCGCCCATTGCAATTACAGCCACGGGCCAGAAATCAGCTGGAGAGCCGAAAAAGGTCAACGGGAGCAGCGTGAAGCCCACTATGATGATCCAATTACAGAAGCCAATCGAAGGCAATAGATTGTCGGTTAATGACTTGATCATTTCGGCGCACAGCAGTAGTAGCACCACACAGCCACCAAATAGCTGGACATTCATTACGAAGGTCATGAAGGTGGCCATTTTTGGACCAATCGAACGGAAAGCAATAGTTGAAAAGGGAATACGAACTTTCTCCTTATACTCAGGCCATCTCTCTTCTAGTATTAGCCAACTTTTCCCCAGGTAAATCCCTGAGAAGGCAGCCACCATGCAATTGAACGCAATCAATCCTGCACCTGTCCAGCCTGTGAGCGTAAACCATTCAATTAGAACCAATGACCTCTGGTTTAACTTTAGCCGATAAGTCGAGCCAACATTACCTGTTCCGGCCAGCGCCTCGGGCAGTGCAAGGACACCAGTGCCAGCAATCTCGCCAACGATGAACATCGCAGCCCCAAAGAGTGATAGGCCATGACCCAAATTTGTAGAGAGAAGACTGTTCGATTCAGTGTACGTCTTGACCTGATTTGAGTTTCTCGATGAGGAGGCTGACTTCGTCATACTTCAACTATGGGTCTGCTGAAGTTCTGAGTTGATTGTTCACGGCTATCCTATTCATTGGCACAACTGACTTCTATTGACTGCCGAAGTTAAACAAAGAGTAACTATGAGGCTGTTCTTTGCTTTGCACGAGAGTGGAGTTTAGCATAATACAATTAACCATTGCAATGCATAAGGCTGAAAAAACAATGTTATCAGATATGTCACACTCTTTACACCGCACTAGAGTAGACTTGCTTTATGGCTGATGACTGCGCATAGCGCTTAATTGCTTCACTGATTACCACATGACGCTAAAGATCGTCAGAGTACAGTTTGTCCAGCATGGTTCGCGATAACATTTTCTAGCTTCTAACTTTTAGTCTCGCCGTTGATAATGCAATCGTTTTTCTTTTTTGCTTTAGTGATCTTTCAGTACACTTGAACTAATGACAAGATGAATCAAACAATCAAGTCCACTTTGACTTTATTTCCGGATGTTTCTCTTCAGTGAAGGGAAGCGTGATGCCAGAGAACCTTACCACGCCAAGGCCAATGAGACTGATGCCAAGCAAGGAAGCCATTATCAGTCTTCCCTTGGATGTTTGCTTTAATTGTTGTTGACATTCTTTAGCGTGGCTCCTTGTTTGGTAAAGAACATATAAACCGAGACATGATAGTCCAGTTCCACCAACTAGGCGACACTCGAGACAATCTTCGGCTTCCAGCGGTTTTCCAGCCATCCCGGCATCGCTATTCCCGGAAGCAATCTGAGTGATTCTGCTAATCACCATGATTCCCAGATAATGTATCAATTACTTAAACATCAGTATCTTCTAAAGATTGAATGTTGCAATGCATGCTCTTGTGTTGCGAGACAAATTCCAAACAGGGACCGTTTCCATAGTTCGGCCGGAGACTCGGCCCTCTCGCGTGAATTGCTATTTGAATTAGATTTAGCATTCATATCAAGTTTAAGGGCTTGAGTGAAAGGTTGAAAGCAAACATGGATCTAATTAGCCCTGTTCTAGAGCCACTCGACATTCCCGCTCGCTATGTCATACCTAACTTTCAAGGGGACAATTTGTTGATTAGTTCGTATATCGTTGATTTCGAACAAAATCGTGATTGTGATGTCATGTTGGCTTGTAATGACTCTGAACCTATTTACGCCCACAAGCGAGTCTTGTCCTGTTATTCAATGTACTTTAAGAAAGTGTTCGAACAAGTTCTACCAGAAATGTTCAATTATACTCGTGTCTATGTTGTACAATTGTCGGAAAAGGTGGAAATGATCAGGCTGTTGATTAGACTAATTTACTACGGTGACACTCAAGTTGAACCGAATATGAAAAAGAACTTCGAACTGATTCTGACCAAGTATGACGTTGATGCCTGTGAATGGAAGTTAGTTAAAGGTAAGGCTTGTTCTAATTGGTTCTCATGATGAAAAATTCTAATTTTTCAGCAACACGGCCAAAGAACTCGACGCCCTTGTATGGACATTCCTTCAAGTCGCCATGTTTGAGTAGCAGGAAAAGGCTGAAAAATTCGAGCCCTTTCAGAACTTTCAAGTCTAATAAGAAGTTGCGACGAGACGCACCATTCGCCAACCTTTCAATCGTCGAACTTGTTTCTCAGAACGCACAGTCAGTTATGAGTAACTCTGAATCTCCTCAAGACTCTCCCAACCAATCAAGTCCAGGGCCAGCTCTAACTGTGATTAAGAGCGAACTGCAATCTCTGTCAACTGATCTGTCGAACGATGGCTCGAGTTTGAGTTCAGCGGCCAATAGTTCGACACCTTCTCACGGTTCGGCCACTCAGTCACCGGCCACCGAACCGTCGGCTTCCACTTCCTCCGGCTCGTCATGTTTCAAGATGGCGGCCACCTTGCCCGAAGGCTACTGCGCCATATGTTCTAAACAGTACAAGCATGCAAGTTCTCTATTGCGTCACATGAACAGCAAGCACAAAGACGCAACTGGACTGTATTACGAGTGTCACCTTTGCGGCTTGCACTTTGCTAATTGTGTTTCAATTCAAGACCATTTTCTAAATGATCACGACATTGCCGTTGACTTGACGACCAAGAAGCTCAGAACTCGAAGAGGTCCCAAGCCCAGGTACACTTGATCGCAAGAACTGGACTGCAAATCACATTTTAATCATGTTCTACTTGAAGCTACAATTTAACGATGACGTAATGTTTTCCACAAAAAATACACAACAAAGTATCTTTAATTCCAACACACTTTTAAACCGAATCAAGTGCAAATTCAGTTCCCGTCGCCAAGTTCCCCTATTCGTTGCCGTTCCGTTTCCCGCTAAATTTGTATTCGAAAAATTTCACCCAAATCGCAATTAAATGTTGAAATGTCATCAGACTGAATTGGTTTAAACTGATTCACTCACATGATTGGCGGATTAAAGGAACCAAGTTTGGCCGTATTTGCGTCCCGATACTTGAGAAACTTCATCAAGTCGTACAAGTTGTCCGCTTCGGTGAACGCTTTGCTGGTTGACCGCTTGAAGCTAAATTGCAGCAATTAACCAGTCGGCTCTAATTACATTGTTTCAACTTACAAATGACACCTGTAGTCATTTTCGTCACAATCAAATGACTGATAAGGGAACGAGTTCACAGTCACGAGCAGAGTGACCAAAATGGCGGCCATTGTAATCTTGTCCATGTTGTGCAGCGTTTGGCTAACAATGACGTACAAAGTAGAACTATTACCGTCGAACTCAGTTCTAGAACAGTCAGTATTTGCACTGTGGACCCTTAAATTTATAGGCAGGCAAAGGGTAGTTAGTGTGATGAAAAGTGTTTCCCCTTTTCGACCCTAAAGTGCGCAGTGGGTTCCCTTTGTTCTTTGTGTTCTAAACAGAATAGTCATCTCTGGGCATTCATCTTTTATCTAGGTGTATGCGAATAAAATATGAACTGTTCAAGGGGTCGTGTTGCCATGGCAACCCTTGCCATTCACCAGAGAGGTTCATACAACACCCCTCAATGGCAGGTCTCTCTCTCTCTCTCTCTCTCTCTCTATTCCGATCTCGAGAGAGGGAGAGAGAGAGCACTTTTAATTAACGGAAATAGTTTTGCGATAAAACTTTTCCCGAATTTCATTAGTATATAACAAAAAGAAAATACAATAGTAAACTTATCTGACATCTAGATATGAAGAGTCCTTTTAATTTTGAGTCCATAATTAATTATGGCCACTGGTGACAAAGGCCTAGAGTTGCGATGGTTTTCCGTTTCCGTTTCCTCTCAGCTGGGAATGTCTACTTGTCACGTGATACGACTGAATGAATGATAGATGACAGAGTGATTTACTAATTCAGTGGAAAAAGCTCATGAATACGACAATGTCAGCATTGGTCAACAGTTAAATGTTGAGAAGTTAGTTAATTAATTACGTGATTAAAATTCGCACGAAGTTTTTTACAGAACTTTTATTTTTATACCTAGATTTTGATTCGATAACAAATTCAAGGACATGTCACTTAATTGCACTCATAACTGCGTTTGTCTGTCAAAATGGCAGTGGTGTTCATCAGCTAAATGGTGCAGTGACGTGCTAATTGCTCACATCTAAATCAAACAAGTCAAGTGCGACGTGAGCTTGACAGTCTCGACTCTTTAAAAGCGTGAGAAGGGAGAGAGAGAGGGAGAGAGAGAATCCGGGATCATATTGTTGAGCTGATTAAGCTTTTAATTCAGTTTCAGTTGAATTCCATTTACTTCGCCAACTTCAGTTGATTGAAGTTTCGAAAGCAAATCAAGTGAAAATGCGCTTGACGGTAATTGCATTCCGTCTACTAATTGTTTTCTGTGCCACACTTGGCTTCGCCTTTGCCGTAAGTTGGCTCCTCTTAATTTCATCCTTAATTGCTAATTAACGTTCCCGTTTGATTGTTACAGTGCATACAGAACGAACAGCCATGTAAAGCTAATGACCAGGTTAGCATTTGTTGCTCAGGTGTTTGTCAACTGGAACCGGGCTGTGACACGGGATACTGTGCATTGGGTCCCGGTTAATGGTCAAGGGACCGTCTCCGAAGTGCCCTTGCTTGTTGGCTATAAAACTGTTTTCATACTAGCTGAAACTTTGCAGCTGCCTAATTTTCCTGTTTTAAACCTAAATCACTGTCAGGGAAGTTTCAAGTTTCCTTCTAATCATGTAATATCAATTTTCACCTTCAACAGTAAAACACACACATGTGTTCACGAATAAACAATACCGATCTTCGATAACACGTCCCGGTTTCACGTGATGGTCTCTCTCCCCCTCTTCCGCCCCCCTCTCTTTCTCACTATCGACCTCTTGATGTCGATTGTCATAATTGGCATTTGGGCTAAAAAGTTAGTTTCCACTTCAGTGACGTTCAATATTTAAACACACTATCATCATTTCGAGCTGGAGGCCGTTTCTTTATCTGGCCACCTTTTCAACTCGAAAGCCATTGTTATGCAACATAAACTGACTATAAGGCATCTGAATGGTAGTCAGGGAAAGAAAGCGACGACGCATGCGCAGTAGCGCAGAAAAACTTAATACCCTCGTGACATTGATTTGTTCCCAATTGCAGTTTTGAAAAACGTGCCGAATTTTCCCTGTTTGCGAGAAAGCTGCGTATACGTGTTGTCGACACCTTCATTCGTATTCCAGTACATTGTCCAGAGTAAGTGCCCTTCAAAGTCTACCAGTGTTGAGTTTTCACAGTGGTAAACAATGGCGTCCGATGAAACCCCGCCCACTCTAATTGAAGTGTCTCTGAGAGTTTAGAGTTTTCGGTGCGTGACTCATCTCACGAACCAACTTGAAGCTTTTTGATAGACAGTCTTGATATAGCTCACTAGTAATATTATTTGAGAGTTTTTCAATACTTGAAAGTATTTCAATACTTAAAGTTGTGCCCCAAGCTGCAGTGCGAGAGTCTTGCCGCTAGAGGTCGCCAAGTGAACCCCTAGTTTGAAGAGATACTCCTCCAGTTCTTGTTGTCTCTATGGAGATGATCGGAAGGAAAGAATCATAACTTCTCTCAGAAATCTCAAGATTACTGCCAGTTGTCTCATTAGGCGCTCCTTGTTACTCTGGTTCAATTAATACAACTTCTTTTTTCAAAACAGGAAGTGCTAATTTTCATCCAATTAAGTAATTGGCTGTGACTAATTGCGTCAAGCGTTTCCAATAATCCGCAGTCACCATAGCAACGGCAGATCTAGCGTTTCGCCACTTTGCGTCTAAATTAATTCTGTCGGCTCGTCACGACTTCTCAAAAATCCAACCAGAGTAGATAAAAAAAACTACAACTAGACAACCGTGACCATTAAAAGCGCCAACTCATCGCAACACGATCGAACCGACTAGGATTGAACTCATTAGCGAACAGCGGATACAAGCAGTAGCGCCACCTGTGCTCGCAAGTCGGCGTCTAGTAGCCCGGCTGACAACTGAACTGACAAGCCTTCAGTGAGTGTTCGCATCATCTTCATGGTGAGTATTCCCATTGTCTCATTGTTTAATTCAGTTGTCCTGACCTATTGATTTTCAGCTATAGTTTCTGGGTCACTGGAAGGTGGCCTTTGCAATAATTATCTGGTCAACCGTTCAGAAGCATGCGGTCCATCATAACGAAATGGAAGCTGAAGGTTATCTTTTCTGGTCTCGTCGCCCTAGCTCTGTTCACTGTCCTGGCTTCATTTTTCACAAATCAGTCATTTAAGAAGCAACTTGACCATGATCGATTCTCTATTCCCTATATTTTCAATTGGTTGCCCAAGGAAACTGGACTGGAACAAGCTGCCTGTATCATGCCTGTGCTGTCTACTAAGAGCGCCGAGCTGGACAAGGTTTACGCCGAACACAAGGGCCGAAAGAAGCCCAAAGTTGATTGTCGCAAAGAGAAGGATTGGGTTGCCTATGACAATGGCGTACTCACTCTCAGCAAGGAAGCACTGGCCAAGTACGACTCTATACAGTGCGATGTAACCTACGTTCAGCGGGTAGACGACTTCCGTCAGAAGCGAGGGCAAACTGTGAAGTGGGATTCCCAGGTCAGTACTACGTTCAAAATGGAACACGATTTCGCTTGGGTGGAATGCCAATCAGGGAAGACTTTCGCTCTTGCTTTCTCTTACAAATGGTCAAGTCTGTTTGCCGGTATAAGTCGCAAGGAAACGGTTGTCAAGCAATCTAAGATAATTAACCAAGAGTCGCCACACAAGAAACTCAATATCCTGATGTTTGGCTTTGACTCTGTTTCACGTCTAAATTTCATTCGAAAATTACCTAAGCTTTACAGCTACTTGACCAATGACCTCAAGGCTTTTGTGCTGGAAAAGTACAACATTGTCGGTGACGGAACCACTGCCGCCATGTTAGGAATGCTGGTTGGCAAATATGAAACTGAACTGCCGGAAACGCGCAAAGGCAAGAGTAGTCAGAATGTTGATGTTTATCCTTTCGTATTCAAGAATCTCAGTGAACACGGTTACGTCACTACGTACGGTGAAGATGAAAGTTCAATCGGAACATTTCACTATCGACTCAACGGGTTCAAAGATGAACCAACTGACCATTACATGAGACCATTTCACTTGGTGGCAGAATCAGAACACAAGCGACATCCTACTTTTTGTTTAGGATCAGTACCAAAAATCAATGTTCTCACGAATTACCTTCAGGACACTTTCACAGTGTATCCGGAGGAAGTGCCTAAGTTTGTGTTTGGTTTTCACTCTGAATACTCTCACGGTGTCTTTGAAGAGTTGGTGCTAGCCGATGAACCGGTGACAACTTGGCTGAAGCAACTCAAGACATCGGGAATACTAGATGACACTATTCTAATAGTGATGTCTGATCACGGACATCGTTTTTCATATACGCGAGGAACACTTCAGGGAAAATATGAAGAAAGACTGCCTTTCTTCTCCGTTGTCGTGCCGCCGACATTTCAAGACAGGTTTCCCAATGCTTATCGCGCTCTAACCATAAACGCGCCAGAAAGACTGACATCGCCCTTCGATGTCCGGGCCACGTTTGACAGTATACTGGAAGTACTCAACAAGGACGAAGACATGCCCAAGGTTCACAAGGAACTCAAGCGAGGCATGTCACTCTTTTCCGAAATTCCAGCTAGTCGCACTTGCGAAGATGCCGAAATTTCGGCCCATTGGTGTGCCTGTAATAATTGGGTCAAGGTGGACCCCAACGAAGACCATGTAGCCAAACGGGCAGCGGAAGCTGTAATCAGTGCTATCAATGACCTAGTCAATGAATCTCATCAGCAAGACAAGTGTGTCGAGCTGAAGCTCTCTTCTATAAAGAGGTCGCAGAAAATGTTGCCTAAGAAAGAATTTTTGAAGTTCAAAGAAACCTCTGACGGCGATGGCCGTGTGCCCGATTTTGCAGAAAGTACTAAGGTGAGTGTTCGCAATTTAACTAACCACAATTAACTCTTTCCTTCCGCAGCTACATCAAATTCTCTACGAAGTCCAGTTGACTGCAAGCCCAAGTGAAGGACTATTCGAAGCAACTGTGATTTACTTAGTGGACGGTGATAAATTTGTAGTTAACGCAAAGGAGATCAGCAGGGTCAACAAGTATGGCCTGGATTCACATTGTGTCGGTGAAACATTCCCCCACTTGGCCAAGTTTTGCTACTGCAAAGTGAAGGCGACCAAAGATATCAGTGGCTCTTACATGAAAGTTGTCATGGGGTGAACAGTCATATCGGCACTCTGTGCATTCGAACACCTCCTTTCGCCGAATTAGTTGTTCAACATTTCCTAGTTATCGAATTGATGTCATCAGATTTTTTTGCTGCAACTTATAATATAATTTCTCACTTGTAAATATGTTTAGTCTTTTGGTCTCTATTCAATTAAAACATAATATTTCGCTCAATAACGAAATTAGAATCAGATTAACTAGATGCAATTAGAGACGGTCCCCTAGAGAAGTGAGTGCAATGGCAACAAATGCGCTTCATAAGCGTTTGGCTTATTTATGTCAAATATCTGAATTAATGTCGAAGGATGGCTCGAACGATTCGAACAAAATGTCTTCCTACTACGGCCACGTGTCCAGAGAAATCAGTTTGAAACATCAAGTGTCCAGCTGTGGCTGGAGTGAGATGAAGAGACGCCGGTGCAACTGTTGCCATGCTTACCTTTCGTTTCCCGGTTCAGCTAAATTTGCCGTCAAAAAGAAACGTTTCACAATGGAATGCCAGCAATGTGGCGAAGTGAAGAAGTACAAGGTCAGCAATGAACGCAAAACTTACTATGAGAAGCAAATTTACAAAGAACAAGACAAGGGGAGTCAAACGTCGGCAACCTGAGCCTCGTTTCCGCCACTTGCCCTTTTCCAGCCGTGCCCCTCTGGAAACCATAAATCACAATTGCAAGCTTTCTTACAGCAAGCAAGAGTAACCACACTTGCCCTGAGTTCATTCACAACTTGTAGTCATTACCCATGAAAGTTGAAACCAACTCCAGTAAAGAGCGAATCAGTCAAGCTAATTAATGCATTGGCAGGTCCGGTGACTTGTGCCTCTCTGTGGCTTAGCTATGAGCTAGTACATCGTTAGTTCTTTTCCCAAATTGGAACGAGACAAAATTTGACAAATTATCATACTATGCCGTCGTTATGCAAGTGTGCAAACACATTGCTTCATTCACTTCACCGGTCACAAGCCGGACGGTAGTTCTGAAGTTTTTCGTTCGTTGCGTGTTTCTAAGTCGGCATGAAAGTTCCCAGAGGTACGTGTTAGTGCAGCTATTTCAATAAAATCTGTTATAGTTTATATTGCGCAATAGGGAAAAGGCCAGTCATGGACGAGACTGCGAAGAATGCTGCCAGAGAACGAACCAGAGTCCGGTCCCTTAGGAGTGGCTTTCAAAAACTGCAAAGTTCTATACCTTCAATACCTGCGGACACGAAGCTGTCCAAGCTTGACATCTTGATACTGGCCACCAACTACATCGCCTACTTGGCCAAAGTTCTCTCCGAACCCAATCAAGACTCACCGAACCCGGTTCAGCTCGAAGTGTCCCATCCAAAGTACTTGCGACCTGTCAAGAAATGGCCGATGCGTTCTCGGCTCTACGTCTCAGACAAAGTAGAGTCTACCGACTCATCAAGGTCACCCTCGTCACTGGCCTCCACAGAGGACCACCATCATGGTCATCAGCTGAAGACTCTGGCCCACAGCTTCGGCCATGACTTGACCCAAGAAATTGTAGAATGGGACTTCCTGGGAGACATTTCACTGGAAACAAATAACTTCATGCAGATTTGCGAAGAAGTGAACGTCGACGGCTCGCTCTTGAGCAACATTGACATTGAGTCGCTGATGAACTTGTGAAAGAACGGCTCGGCTCAGTACTTGATGACATAACACAACGTAAGGTTTCCGGACTTTTTTATGTCATATGCTGACATAACTCTGATCTTTGTAACTAGTATGACCAGCTAAATTATATCATCTTCTCCTGTCATCAAAGATTGAAGATGCCGTTAACGACAAGACTAGACGCAATTAAGCGATAACTGAAAAGCCAGTGTCCAGGGAGTTCGAATTTGAGCATTTGCGTAACCTTTCATTGGGAAGCTTTCGAAAAATGGCCGAAAATTGTTTATGAATAAGAGATTGCCACCGAGAAAATAAAACGTATCTCTCTTCACTTCCTGTTCTCCGTCTTGGCTGAACATAATCGCTGACACCAGTTAATTGACAAAGAGAGCAAATTATCATTTTTTGCACTTCCTTACAATGAGCTTAACTAGCAAGTTTTCTCCACTGATGAAACAACATTACATCTATGTCTTAATCGTTGTGCGTGTGCAATATTTTTTATGCTCGTATATTTATGCATATCACAGATACGTTTCAACGGCAAGGTATAAAAGGTGTCACCGGAGCGGTTGTGACTTCAGTGGTTCAAGTCCCTCCTAAGCTGATCAGTTCGAGTTAACTGAATTTAGAAGGATCAGTGATTTTGCGGGACGCTTCAGAGAGACGGCAAACTAAATCCAGTTGTAACTTTATCCTCTGAGCAACCAAATTAGAACTTCTCTTCGGAGAATGCTGTTCACAATCTTCCTGGTGGGCCTCATGGCCTCGGCGTCCATCGCCACCAACACCAAGCCGGGCAAACCGATCCGTAAGTTGACCACCACCACCGGCCGGGAGAACCGGATTTAACCTGATTGTCCGCCACTCTGTCCAGAATTCGCCCCTGGCCAGACCTATGTTTACGAGTACACCGCCCGCCTCCTGACCGGCATCCCCGAGCTGGCCGACCAGTATTCGGGCTTCGAGATGACCGCCGACCTGGTGCTCCAGGCCCGCGGCTCCCAGAACGAGGTGGACATGAAGCTGACCAACGTGAAGGTTGGTAAGACCAATGACCCCGTTTCCGGCAGCTACGAGGAGGACATTGACATGGTGCACCGCTGGAACAAGGAGTACCAGCGCGAGCTGACCAAGCCGGTCCGCTTCGTGCACCAGCAGGGCAAGGTGGCCTCCTTCCAGGCGGAGCGCAACGAGCCCGGCTGGTCGCTGAACATCAAGAAGTCCATCCTGTCCCTGTTCAACCTGAACCTGACCCCGGACAAGATCATCCGAGCCGCCGGCCAGCAGGGCAACCTGGTGCCCAAGCCCGTGTCCGCCGCCGACCTGACCTACTACGGCGTCTACGAGCGCGGTATGGGCGGCATCTGTGAGACCGTCTACGAGATTGACCAGTCGCCCAACCCGTACGACCAGCACCCGGAGGAGGCCTTCGTGCTCAACGTGACCAAGACCCGAAACTATGACAACTGTCTGACCGAGCCCATCTTTGTCAAGGACAACTTTGACCTCCGCGGCTGCCCGGCGGTGTGCCGCAAGGAGCGATCCTTCTCGGCCGTCAAGGGCTACCACCCGGTGCCCGATGCCGTCACCAACCCCTACACCACCGGCTGCCAGTGCGGCAACGAGCCCGAGGCTTCGCCCGTCGACCAGTACAACTTTGTCAAGTACAACATCTCCCTGGTGGGCGCCGTGCCCATCATCCAAGGACTCTGGTCCGAGGGCAAGGTGGTGTACAACACCTTCGGTGACAAGATCATGGTGGTCACCCACCAGAACGCCACGCTGTCCAAGCTGTTGCCCGCCCGCCAGGTGACTCTGCCGGTCATCCAGAACCCAGTGCGCCACGAGGAGCTCGGCTACCGAGTCTCCCAGCCCCAGATCCCAGCCGGCCCCAAGGCCCTGCAGGACATCCCCTTCTACGCCATCTACGGCCAACCCGATGTCCCGGAGCTGGCCTCCAACCTGCCGCCGCTCTTTGACAACCTGGCCGCCGAGATCATCGCCGCCGACCCGTCGGCCTCCAAGGACTCCATGCACCGAGTGGTCCAGATTGTCAACTCGCTGGCCGTCATGCCCGCCGAGGCCCTGGAAGCCCTCTACAAGGAGATCGCCCAGGCTGGCCGAGACGAGGACGCCAATCAAAAGCAGCAAATCATCCGCAAGCTCTTCCTGGACGCCCTGCCCCTGACCGGCACCAACGCGGCCGCCAAGCTCATCAAGCAGCTCATCGTGTCCAACCTGGTGGACACCTACGAGGCCAAGCAAATGGTCGAGGCCGTGCCCCAGAACATGTTCCTGCCCGACGTGACCACCATCGATGCCTGGATGGTGCTCCTCCAGAGCCCCCGAGTCCAGGCCCGCCGCCACCTGAAGGCGTCCATCGGCATTGCCTTCGGCAAGCTGGTGCGCGAGGGTTGCGTCAACGTCAAGCACCAGCCCGGTGACATCCCGGACGAGAACACCGTGCAAACTGGTCTCCGTAACCGCCAGGCCCAGCGCGTCATTGCCGCCGCCGAGCCCCAGTCGGCCCGCCGACTGGCCAAGCGCTCCGCCCCCTGGAATGCCGTCTTCGCCCAGACCGTGTGCTCTGAGCAGGACATCCTCCGCTACGTCAAGGCGGGCGCCATCTTGCTGGAGCGCGCCAACACCTTCCACGACAAGATCATCGCCATCGAAACCTTGGCCCACATGGGCGTCCCCGAGGTCCTGCAGGTGCTTGAGCCCTACGTGACCGGCACCGCCTCGGCCGCCCAGCTGCCGGGCTACCCGCTGGCCGCCGACGAGGACCAGGCCGAAGAGGCCAACTTTGTGCGCATGAACGCCATCTACGCCCTGTCCCACATCACCGGCGGCTACCCCAAGCAGGTGCTGCCCCTGGTGCTGCCCGTCTTCCGGGACATCAATGAGCCCTACGAGGTCCGAATTGCCGCCTTCACCATGCTCATGCTGTCCGACCCCGAGACCCAGATCCTGGAGTCCATCGCGGCCGAACTGCACCGTGAGAACAACAAGCAAGTGACCTCGTTCGTCATCTCGGCCTTCGAGAACATCGGCAACCTGACCACCCCGTGCTACCGCTCGGTGGCCGACTCCGCCGCCGAGGCGGCCGACTTCGCCCCCGACAGTGACCTGGGACTCCAGTACTCCAAGTTCATGGCCAACGACTACTTTGACGAGGACCGTGACTTTGGTCTCTACAACTTCGTCGAGTGGACGGCCAACAATGTGTCCTGGGTGCCCCGAGCGGCCTACTTCTCGGTGGGCCAGGTCAATGGCCCCTTCAACGACGAGTCCGTGGTGGTCGGCTTCACGCAAAAGGGCATGGAAGCCATCTTGAACCGCATCGTGGGCAAGAAGGGTCTCCTCAACGACATGCTGGAAAGCCTGAACGCCAAGAATGACCGCCGGGTCAAGCGGAACACCGACTCGGTGGACCAAGCCCTGGCGGCCCTGAAGGACAAGCTGAACTTCAAGCCCAGGACCGACGACACGCCCAAGGCCACCGTGTTCTTCAAGCTGTTCGAGTCCACTTCCTACTATGCCCTGGATGACCAGTACGTCAAGCAGCTGATCGACGAGGCCGAGGACACCCTCAAGGACTGGGCCCAGCAAATCATCGACGGCTACTCCGGCCACTTTGTCAAGCTGTTCATGCCCGCCTCCCTCAACAAGGTGGTCCCGTCCGAGCTGGGCATCCCGGTCATCGTGGCCCAGAAGCACCCCCTGATCCTGTCCCTCAAGGTGGACAGCGCCAAGCTGGACCTCACCGTGCACCCCAAGACCCCGTACCCCATCGGCTTCAACATCACGGCCCAGCTTACGCCACAGGTGATGTACTCGTCCATGACCTACGTGTTCGGCGTCTCGCCGGCCTACCGGGTCGCCTACGGTACCCATGTGGAGAAGACCACCGTGGCCTCGTTGCCCATGGAGATCACCGTGGGCCACATCCGGCCCAAGAACCTGTGGACCGTGTCCCTGATCCCCAAGGTGCCCCATGAGGTGCTGTACCACAACTCCGAGGCCAAGACCTTCATCACCCGGGCCAAGATCGCCTCTGCGCCGACGCGTGACTGGCTGGAGGACTCCAACACCATCAACACCATGGCGGCGCCCTTCAAGCTGGAGAAGCAAGTGGGCCAGGACATGCTGGGCCTCGGCCTCCGTGTCCAGCTCAACTCGGAGGACGAGTGGCACAACCAGCCCTTCTGGAACTCCGAGACCGCCAAGCAGGAAGGCCTCGTGGCCGCCCTGGTGGAGGAAATCCGCAACCCTGGCCTCCAGGCCCGGGAGCTCCATGTGACCCTTGAGGCCGACGACGAGACGCCGACCTACGGCTTCGACGCCACCTTCCGCTACAAGTGGACCGCCGACGAGGAGAACATCTCCGATGACGACGACTCCGACGAGTCCTCCCAGAGCGACGAGTCCGACTCCGACGACTCTGACCACTCTTCCTCCTCCGACTCCTCCTCTTCCTCCGAGTCCAACTCTTCTCGCTCTCGATCCAACTCGCGAAACTCCAAGTCTCACGGTTCCTCCGAGTCCGACTCCTCAGACACCTCGGAAGACTCCTCCTCCGACTCGGCCAAGGACTCCAAGTCCGGTTCCGACTCGTCCGACTCCTCCTCCGAGTCCAACTCAGTGTCCGACAAGGTGCGCAAGGCCCGCAAGATCAAGGGTGTCCGCAAGCCATCGGGTCACATCCACGTCCACCGTCACTCTGGCGGCAACTCCGACTCCTCCTCGTCCTCCGAGTCCGGTTCCAACTCTTCCGGTTCCAAGTCGTCAGCCTCGCTGTCCGCTTCTTCCTCCTCCGCCAGCTCCAGCTCCTCTTCCTCCGAAGAGTCCGAATCGTCGCCCGAAACTTCCGAAGAATCTTCATCCGAAGAGTCCGACTCCTCGTCCTCCTCTTCATCGGAATCCGACGAGTCCTACTCGGCCGAGGAAGCCGTCTTCGACTACGAGGACATCATGGAACTCATCACCGGCCACGCCATCAACGAGAAGAACATCAAGAAGATTGCCCTTCACCTTATCCGCAAGACGCGCTCTTCCTGGATCTGGGCCTGGGATGAGGATGAAGAGAACGACTCCTCCTCCTCTTCTTCCTCCTCTTCCGACTCCTCCTCCGACTCGTCGGACTCTTCCTCCGAGTCGGACGACTCTGACTCCTCCTCTTCCGACGAATCCGAGTCCCGAGACTCCGCCTCCAAGGCCGTCTCGCGGGCCCAGTCTCGCCAGAGCGACGAGAAGGACATCATTCCCGCCTTTGAGACCCATGACTTTACCGTCACTGTCACTGCTCGTGGTCCTCGTCCAACTTACCTTGCCATGAACCTGATGGTCATCCAGACCTTCGACCGCCGCGCCCTCTGGGTCAAGGCCAACGGTAAGATCAAGACGCCGCAGGGCATCTACATGGAGATCCCAGACCTGTTCTGCGCCGACGCCGTGGTTGCCTTCCCCCAGATGCCCGGCGAGTTCTACTTTGACCAGACCACCCAACAGGAGGCCAAGGCCCGCGTCAAGGCCGAACTGGGCTGGGGCCGCCAGTGCCACACCGAGGGCGGCATCCTCATCACCGGTCAACTCGAGAAGACGGAAGACCAGATCTGGTCCGCCGAGAACTTCGCCGTCCAAGATGGCGCCACCGGCCAGCATGTCCAGGACTGGTTCTACGCCCAGTGCCAGGAAGACCGGGCCGACGGTAAGCCCGCCTCCTATGCCTGTGAGCGGGCCATCATCAAGGAGTCCTACTTCAACCAGCTGACCCTGGACGTCAAGTACAAGCACATGCCCCAAGAGGTCAAGAACTTGACCCGAAAGCTTGACCTGGCCATCAAGGTCGCCCTGTACGACAACCTGGAGGAGAACGAGTCGGCCGACAACCCCGAGGACCAGCTCCGCCTCGTCGCCCAGTACAGTTCCAAGGTGCCCGACGTGCCCATGGTGGACATTGAGATCAAGAAGCCCACTGAGAACATCAAGTTCGAAAAGATCTTCGCCCCCTACTTCCGCCCCCTGTCCACCCTCTTGCCCATTGAGGAGATCTACATGAACCTGTGGACCAACTATGAGAACACTCGTAAGACCACGCCCACCTTGCCCTTTGATTCAGTTGCTAATTACCTAATTGTCCACCGTAGCCGCTTGTGTTGTCATGGAGCAGGCCGTGCGCACCTTCGACAATGTGACCTTCGACCTTCCCGAGACCAACTGCCAAGTCCTGGTGGCCATGGACGGTTCTCCCCAGGAGACCTTCGCCGTGTACGCCACTGAGCTTGACCACGCCTCCAAGACCAAGAAGGTGACCGTGCTGACCGCCGGCATGGAGATCAAGCTGCTGCCACCCCAGCAACAGGACCTGATGCAGATTGAAGTCGACGGCCGGGTGACCGAGCTGACGGCCGACAAGCCCATCTCCTTCGGTTCGGCCAACGATGCTCTGCGCATCACTCTGCGCAAGACCAAGTCCGACGCCGTGAACCCCATTGCCGTCATTGAGAACCCCGACGACGACCTGACTGTCATCTACGACGGTAAGAACGTCAAGGTGCTGCTCGAGGGCAACCAGTACCGCGGCAAGACCGTCGGTATCTGTGGTAACAACGACGACGAAGAGGAAGACGAATTCGAAGGCCCGGCCGAGGCCATCTTTGAGGACTCGGAGGACTTTGTCAACGCCTACTCCATGGCCGGCGAGCACTGCGAAGCCGTGCCCCAGGCCAAGGGCTATGTCCGCTACCCGAGGGACGACGAGCGCAAGCAGGCCAACGCCATCACCCACGAGACCACCAAGCACACCCGACGCAACCCGACGGGCCAGACCACGGTCATCACCAAGCAGACCACCGTGCCCGTCCAGGCCGGTGGCCAGCAGCCCATGCAGCAGCGCAAGCCCTGCGAGTCCATGCGCACCGAGTACGTCATGGAGGGAGACATGGTCTGCTTCACCACCAAGCCCATGCTAGTGTGCCAGGCCGGTTGCCACCAGGTGGCCGCCGTCGAACAGGAGGTCTCGTTCCACTGTCTGCCCAAGGCGTCGCCCTTCACCAAGGCCCTCCAGGCCGAGGCTGACAAGAGTGTCCTCCGCCAGTTGGCCAACAAGCGAGTTGACTTCAAGCGACCGCTCAACGTGGCCAGCCGGTGCCAGGCTTAAATTGCTTGCCGACAATTAAGAACTGCCGCTGCTCCAATTCTTGACATGTGCAAATCAAAGTAGAATTGGCAATTATATTAAGACAATTTTCTTCCTTCTCTCTGTATCTTCTTTTCCTTCTTTCTCCTTTTAACTGATTTGAATAAATGCTTTACTGTTAGTTCAGAACACTTCCAACGGGGTCACTTGATTCAGCTCAGGTAGAATATTGGCTGTTTATTCAGTTGGATTAAAAAAGAACTATTGGACAATTTTTGAGTGATGACGAAAAAATTTCACAGAAAATAACTGATGTAAAATCGATATGGTACAAATTTGACGATTACATACTTTCTCTCATAATTGGTTCTCTTCGTCTTTTCTTGTTACTTATTTCTCGTCGAAAGGTGCTTCAGAACGAGTTCTTTGATGCAATCGATGCTCATGTCGGCCTCCTTAGACGAGAGGCCGGCTTTCTGGAGGTAGAATTTGAGAGAGAACGCCATCTAAGGGGAAAACAGTGCATGAGTTGATACTGTGTTCAGCTGATTGATCGGGCAATTACCTTGTTAACTAATAATAGATCTTTGCCTCTGATTCGATCAATCATGCAAAAACTTGTTTTCTGTCCGTCTAGATAGGAGCACAATATTTGTACCCTGTGCAGTAAATTGCAGCGCAGTCGGTCTTTCCGCACTATTCTCGGCAGGAACTCATATGGAACTCGATAGTTTCCCTAAGAAGCAAGAAAGTGTCCCAGTTAACAGCTGCTTGTCATCAAAGAAAATGGCGACGAGTGACTTACTTGTTGGTTGGTCTCTTCGCTGACCATGAGACACTTGAACTTCGACGGTAGAGTGTGCTTCTGAGCCGGATTTATTGATCCAGCATATGGACTCATGATGAAAGCAATGAATGGCATGTCACCTTCCTTGAACAGCTCCTGGTACTTGGCTTGCGTCTCAAGGTCGCGTAAACTGGGATTGGGCACGAAGGTCGGATGAGAATGGTACCAGCCGACGACGGACAGTTCTGAGGCTCTGATCTTCTCTGAAGCTTCAGCCTGCGACACTGGGTCCATCTCGCACTGTAGGTCCGTCGTGTTGTCAGTTATGCTTCGACAAGGTTCTGCACTCATGACAATTAGACACTTCAAGGTGTGAGAGTAGAGGCCACCCAGTAGTCCTATTACTTCCGTTTGAACGCAGTGCGCATGGACATCAATTACGACTAGGGCTTCAACGCTGAAATCTAACGTAAATGGTGCATCGATCTGGAATTGGAATGAAGAAAGCCTCAAATCAGTGACTCTTTGGCACGGAAGTGGAACTCTTACCGCGTCCTCGTCACCATACTTATCACAACATATTAGTTTGAATGGGTTCGAATTTGGTCTTGTTCTTGACGCTTTCGGTGTGCCTGAGGTTCGCTTCTGAGTCGGAATCACGCTAATCGCATTGTTAATTGCCGAATCGGTCGGGTTATCCAATGAACCGTTATCATCATTCGGCACGACTGGTTCGTCGTCCTCTTTGTTGTTCTTCTTCATATTACCTTGCTAGCATTTATGACTACAGAATTATCTCTAATTCGAATGAAAACAACTGAAAAACACTTGATATAATTAAGTAAAATGGTGAGTAAAATGCATTTGACCGAAATTTTTCAAAAATAAACTGAATGTGTTTGTTGTCTATGGCAACCGGCTCGCTAGCGGAAGACGTCCCTAGATGGCGCTACTAGTAAAGTAAGGACAGTGTCAAATCTGTGTCACTTTATGCAACAGTTCATTATCCTTTTAATCCTTTCTTATCCAGGCTCACTGCACATTCAGTGATTAACAGTGGAGTCAAGTTGAATGACAGATTTAGAATTACCTAATTTTACTAGTAAAGTGAGTTATATTTTAGGATACAAACTCTAAATCTCAAATGAGGGTCAAAAAGTAGTTATATTGGATTCCCATAAATATACCATTCGAGTTATTTCAATGCATATTTCGTCACATCTTACTTGCTGCTCGGAAGCCATCTTGGAAGTTCAATGGTGGTCAGTCGTGTCGCCGTCTATCTTCTACGTCTAAAACTACAGTGATCACTGCATAGAGAAACATGAAAACGGTGTGGAAAGCAAGGGCACACCAAATATAGCTGATCACTGGAACCATCGTGGCCGTTGTCCACTAGAATTAGAACAAACTGAGACTTGATTAAATTCTGTCCTTTCGAGCACAATTAGAAATTTCAAAGGAAACAGTCACTCACAGTGTGGAAGCTTGTTCAGTATTCACAGCTAGAAGCTCTTGCACTCACATCTTCATCATCGGAAGGTAGACGTCAACTGAAGCTAGAATTTAGTCAGGAATTGTGTCATCGCGAAGCAGGTTGTTGTGTGTTGATGAACCGTTGGTTGCCCTACAGCCCGTGAGGAAGAGAGGGAGAGGGAGAAGAGAGGGAGAGGGCGGGAGAGGCAGAGCCAAACATCAGGTCAAGTTCAATGCCAAGGCAACGGAGTAGACGATGCGAAAGGAGAGGGAGAGGCGAAAAGAATAGATTTGGCGGAAACCGGTTTCCAGGTTTTAACCAATAAACTTCCCCAGCGTTCCAATCGAACTGTACAATGGGAATCAAGCGGAAATGGTGGCTGAATTTATCTTAACCAGCATCCTGTTTACTTGCGCTAAAAATTCATATAATCAGGTAACTTTCATATCAAGTGAGCATTGCAATTAAAAAGGAAAGTGTAGATTTGATTTTGGCGCCGCTTGAACAGATGGCAGAGCGACAGCCAATGAGAAGGCAACACGACGAGAATGCTTTTATGATTCGTTTCTCGCTTTCTGCATTTTTATATGTTCATCGTTTCACTTTTATATTTACTGTTCATCTAATTGTGATCAAATTTTGTTCTCGTAATATTTTCAATTAACCCTTTCCTGTGAGGTATGGAGGGCACTCCAGAGCTTAGGAAGTTCTCTGTGTTCAGGAAGTACCTTTCACTTTGGGTGTTTTTACTTTCTTACAGCTGTAATTTTGAGCGTAAGTTAAATTGTGCAATCGAGATGGAATTTAAGTCATTTTTGTTTTCCTTTAGTCGTGAGATGTGGGACGTATGAAGAAATTGAGAAACATATGGAAGAAGGGCGCCATTTACTAGCTCAGGGTTTATATAATGATGCCTTGACTCATTATCATGCTGCAGTTGGTAAGTTGTGAACTTGCTCGAGTTAGTTCACGTGTCTAAGATACTTTGTTTTTAGAACTGGATTCGAATTATATGACTCATTTTAGAAGAGCCACTGTCTACTTGGCTCTCGGTAAACACAAGTCAGCTCTAGAGGATCTGAATGAAGTCATATTGAAGAAGCCCGACTTCATTGCTGCAAGACTACAACGCGGTTCTGTGTTGTTAAAACAAGGGCGACTTGACGAAGCTCACATTGACTTGGAATGGGTTCTGAGGCAAGATCCTTATCACGACGAGGCTACTCACTTATACACCATGATTGAACCGTTGAAACAGCAAATACAGCAAGCCTATCTCTTGATGGCTGATGCTCAGTTTGCTGAAGCCGTTGAATTGTTGAGTGGTCTCTTATCGGACCTGCCGTGGGACGTTAAGCTTCGAGAGATGAGAGCTCAAGCTTTCGAAAAACTCGGTGATATAATGAGTGCAATTGGTGACTTACGTTCAACCACAAAGATGCGGGCCGACAATACCGATGGTTTCTTGAAGTTAAGTAAACTTCATTATGAACTCGGTGAACCGGACGAATCTCTGACCACCATTCGCGAATGCTTGAAGCTTGACCCCGACCACAAACTTTGTCATACACACTATAAGAAAGTCAAAAAGCTTGTAAGTCAAATCAAGAACATGAACGAATATGCAACTCAAGGCCAATATAACGAATGTGCCGAAAAAGCCAACACGGCTCTGAAGACTGAGAAAGATGTACACCGGGTGGTTCACTTAATCAAAGCCAAGAAGTGTCATTGTCTGAATAAGGTTGGTGAAAAAACTTGTCGGTATCTTTTTAGGCTAATGTTGTTTGCCAATTAGGCGGGTTTATCTGACGAAGCAATCACTGTATGTACGGAAGCACTCAAGCTAGACGACCAGGATGTCAACGCACTATGCGACAGAGGTGATGCCTATCTGAACAATGAAAACTACGATGACGGTATGTAGTTCACCCTATCTTCCTGGTTGTTAGATAACTTCATCCTGTTCACTACACAGCCTTCAGTGACTACCAACGGGCGCACAGCATTGATCAAGGACACAGTCGTGCCGAGGAGGGCATGAAACGGTCTAAAAAACTGCAGCAGCAAGCTGGAAAGAGAGATTATTATAAAATTCTAGGCCTGAAGCGAACGGCGTCCAAGCGCGAAGTGACCAAAGCGTACAGAAAGCTGGCTCAGAAATGGCATCCGGACAACTTTCAAAGTGAAACAGAAAAGAAGTCGGCCGAAAAGAAGTTCATGGACATCGCAGCTGCCAAGGAAGTGCTGTCCGATGACGAGAAGCGCCAGAAATTCGACATGGGCGAAGATCCCCTTGACCCTGAGTCTCAGCAGGGAGGCGGTCATCCCTTCCATGGTGGCTTTAATCCCTTCGGTCAACAAGGTAGCGGTTACTCTTTCAAGTTCCACTTCAGCTAAGTGCGCACCAACAAAGTCTAACTTGGTAGGTTATTATATTGTCTGAACTTGAAGATGAGGTGAAGCGAAAATTGAGCCACATTGGCTTCTAATTTAAGTGTCATTAGTTAAATGTAAATTATGTACAAAGGCTAGAAAATAATACAATTTACTTTGCCTTGGACATTAGAGTCAGCAATTCTCCAAACATAGAAAAGTTACATAACTTCGTTCATATTCGAATCCAAACTAGCGGCCAAATCAAGTTTCATCACTGCGTACCCACTTGGCTCTTTAGCTGAGTTTCCGAAAATGCTAACTAGTTCCGGATCACCATCACTTGCTGAACTGTCGAAATCGGTCAACGGCCGCTTTATATTCTCTGTCGAACTCAGCAGCTGCTGTTCTTCCTCCGACGAACTGCTAATGAGGTCAATGTCCAATGAACTATCGGCGAACTTGCGGTTCATTTCGGACATTGAGATGGTTACGGCGTTCGACAAACTACTGGGAGCAAGCTTTCTCAGCAATGTCGATCTGGGTTTCGAGGGCGATGCTTGCCTCTCCACAGCTGGCTGTGGAGTGACAGGACTTTTCGCATAGAACACTTTCTGCTTCTTGTAAAAAAGGAAACTTGAATATATGGCAGCAATTGCGATGAAGACAATGATGACGAGCAGAGTTGCGGCGATTATTTGCTCGATAAGATCTCGAATAGTGAATTCAGTCACAACTTTGACAGCTGGGTCACCGGCAACTGTCGTGGTCAAGTAGGAATGGCGGTCACAACTAGGTTTCCAGGGATGGTCCCACAGTCCATAGCCACCGCACGTGGTGGAACTGGGCCCGGTGAGGTTGGCCGGTCGAGTTTCATTGGCTAGAACTGTGCACATAAAGTGCGCCACTGTTCCTTTGACTGCGAACCGCTTAGTTGTGTTCTTGAACGATAAGATATTGTCGTAAGTGACCTGAGGGTCATTCTCGTTTTCGGCATCAACCACGAACAGCTCACAAGTAACTGTATGTCTCAACAGAACGTACTTTGTCATCTCATCCTCTAATCTCCTCCTTTGATCATCTTCCTCCTTAATCTTAAATTTGCTTTTACAGTATGGCTTTTCATATGTCCAGCTGCCATCTTCAGTGCATTCAGTAAGGTTGGAACCAATCAGAACCTCGTGGTCATCGCATGTGAAATAAGCAGTAGTGTTTATTGTTGGCACAACTTCACCACCTGAAATTAAGTGTTCTTGATACTCGACAGCTGGTTCATCCGTGCTGGTTGTGAATGTGAACGATTCGCAAACAGTAATTCCAGTCAGATTCAAAAGCGGAAGCTCAGTAGTGACCGTTGTCGTCTCGCCAGTCGTCGTCTCGGTGTACAGGTCAGTCACGTCTTCGCTCGCTGGACAACTCATGGTGGTCGAGTTATACTCAATTAACGTGAATCGAAATAGATTACACACTTCATTTGTCGCCCTGGACCCAAATGTTGCTTCCTTTGAATTGATTTGAACATACTCTTGCGTCTCATTGGTATATGGCTTCCAAGTGCGGCCCAACTGTGAACCCAGTGAACCAGTTTTCACGAACTGCGACCACATCCGTATCATCCGTTTACTCACATCAACATCGTCTCTTGAATACCGCTGGGAATGTCTAAGCGGATGACCAAATACAAATGGCTGCTCGGATGAAAAGGGCACACCCATCCACTGCGCCCAGGGGGCAGCTCGAGACCTTTGGGCAAACTCGTAAACGTAGACTTTTTTACCAAGCTTAGAAAACTCTTCGGCCAAAATGTTCACTGGACACCCGACAGCGGCGTCGCCAAAGGCTCTGTACATTTTCTGAACTAAATCAGCGGTAGAGCCGCGTTGTTCGCCGTCCGAGAAAAAGTAGTCGGCCATGAACTTGATAGATTGTTTTTCTTCTATTCCGCTCCGCAAACTAAACAACCGTAAGATCAGTTCTCTTAATTCCCGCAGAGTGGCAATGATAAACTTGATTTTTTGTGGCGTAAACAAATCCGGAAACGACAAGACCAGCGATAGAGACAATTCATCTTGATTGGTTCCAAACAATACGTCATCCAGTTCACTGAACACAGACATGGCCTGAGGGCTTCTAATTGCCTCAAAGAAGCTCATAGAAGAAGATAATTCGCCATCACACTGATTAACATCAAAATGGTGCTCATCATTGGCAATCAGTTGCTGCTGAAAAGCAATAATCTCTTCGGTCGACTTGTCAGCCAAGCAGCTGACTGTTCGCCCATAGGTGGCGTTGTAGTCGCAGCCAATTTGTTCCAAGAAGAGGCGACTTGTTGCCAAGCCTTCTCGCAAGCCTTCGTGTGACATGGTTTCTTGAAACAGAGGACTTCCGCTCTGGATTATGGCTCGCCGGAAGTAGGACTTGTACTTGTCACTCAGCATGAACATGCCCACAGTGACTGCCCCTGAATAGTGGCCGGCCAGAGTTATTTTTTCGGGATCGCCGCCAAAGTAACGGACATTCTCTTGAACCCATTCGATGGCCTGGGCACAGTCGTAAATTCCCATATTTCCCGGTATATCTGGAACATCCGGTTCAAGAAATCCGAAGGCCCCCAATCTGTAGTTGAAGGTGACCACTACGATGTCACCGTGACTTGCCAGGACACGGCCATCAAGTTCGTCAAGTGCTGCTGTTCCTCCCTTGAATCCGTTACCTTGCACGTAAATGAGAACTGATTTACTTGCTTCTTCGCCCACCGTTGGTGTCCAAATGTTAAGATAAAGACAATCCTCAGACATGTGAAGTGTAGTTAACGTTCGGGATAATGTCGTGTCGATGCCGAAGACCTGTGGACAATGTGGAGTCCATGTGTCAGCCTTTAGCGTGCTGGCCCACTGTTTGACCGGCACTGGTCTGCTAAATCGGCGTGAATCGACGGGAGGCTCGGCGTACGGTATGCCCAGAAATGCAACCACTTGTTTGTTCATCGCTTGACCTTTGACCCCTTCAATAGATCCTGAATTAGTGGTGACCGTCACTATTTCTTCAGCTTTAACCGGAAGTGGAGCAAAGGAAACCCTGTTTGGTTTGAAGTCGAGCGTTAGGACACGTGACTTGTAACGGCTCTGAACCTGCTCGTCAGTCTCTGCACCAAGCCCAAGTTCCGGAAGAATGGTAACCCGAGACAAATCAATGGTTGGCCTCGATGTCGTAGTACTTGTCCTGGATTTCCTGGTTCCCTTAGTCCTTCTAGTATAAGTGGCCGCAGTGGTGACTTTCAGTTCAGCGAAATAACGGGGAGTAGTCGTTCGCGGTCCTCTCATGGGCTCCAAATCACTGTCCGTGGATTGGCCAGTGGAAGCTGGGGCGTGACTACGCTCATGATAATGGTGCCACATTGGCGATAGGGCGAATGGAAATGCACGATTAATGGAGACACAGGCAAGTGCGACGGAAATGGCGACGACGGCCAGATAAAAGAATGTCCAAACTCGGTTCAGATTCAACATTCTTGCAGCACTTTCACTTCACAACTTGCAACTCAAAAGCTTGAAACTTCAGCGATGGCCGAACTAAATGAAGAAGTAGAGATAAATTTTTATTCTTGCCTTTCATGGCCTTGGCGTGACCAACTATTGTCTCATCGTTAGCTACGGTCCTTCCCTCATTTGACTACTAAATTAGAAGTGAGAAGAACACCAGCAACAATTAAATGTGGAATGTATTGACAATTCGCTATGAAGTCTTATTTTTTGGACTACGTGAAGTGTTTGTGCTGAAAGTTGAAAACTCCTCTTGATGGTAAGTGTTACGTAAGAAATTCGGAACGAGCAGGTGTTCACTTTAATTGTGCCGCGAAATTCTTTTAGTTTTCTACTTTCACTAGCTCTCCTCTCTCACTCCTTCCCTCTCATACCGCTTACAAGAAGAATGCACATCGTGCACCTTGATAGTCACGTTTGCGTCATTCAGATGCTGGCATTAGCTTAAATCACGCTGCAATCCGGCTCAATTGAACTACATTTGAGCACCAATCTCAAATCTTCAGTATCGGAAAATGCTTTTAAACACACATATCAGACCGTTTAATTGTTCAGATCGATCTAGAAGGCCATTGACAATCTAATCAAGCATGATGAGTGATATTTCAGATATATTTCTAGGCTATAAGCCTACGCAGTTAATAGTTGGTTTTCAATTTAACCAACATGGAACTGTTCAATAAGTTGGTTTTGGTGGCCTTGGCCATTGCGACAGTAAGTGAATCACTTTAAACCATTCGCTTAATGAGTGTTAAAACAGATTGTCAACAATGTGTCCACTCAAAGTGGCACTGGTGTCCAAGTGGTCAAACTAAACGAACGAACCAAAGGATTCGAACTGAACGAGACTGCCCTGGAGTCCGTTCTAATGCGACCCGAATGTGCCGACAAGCCGGTCAGCATTGTGTCCATTGCCGGGGCAACTAGGAAGGGCAAGTCGTTTATGCTGAACTTCTTCATCAAGTTTCTGAACGTCAAGGGGTGGACCGATCCCACTGGTTGGCTGGGAGACCCAGACACGCCCCTCCAGGGCTTCTCTTGGCGCGGTGGCGTTGATAGGGACACTTCGGGCATTCTATTGTGGTCGGTTCCCTTTGTTATGAGAAATCCCGATGGTGAAGATGTTTGTCTCTTGTTGATGGATACCCAAGGGGCGTTTGATGGCAAGCACACCATTGCTGACACGGCGGCCATCTTTGCCATTTCTACAATGACGTCGTCGGTTCAGATATACAATCTGGTCTCTGACATTCAGGAGGACGACCTTCAGCACCTTGAACTGTTCGTCGAATACGGTCGACTTGCGAACGAGGAAACGGAACTCAGCCCATTTCAAAAGCTCATATTCTTGGTCCGTGACTTTCAGTTCGGCGACGAGTTTGTAATGGGCTTGAAGGGCGGGAAACGGTTCTTGGACCACAAGCTCGAATACCAATTCCTGAAGGACAGGTTGGACCAAGTAGCCCGAGTTCGAAAGAACATTCGAACTGCTTTTTCAGAACTCGAGTGCTACACGATGCCGCATCCGGGAAAGGTAGTGGCCACGACCAAGGACTTTGACGGCCGTTTGTCACTAATGGACCCCGAATTTGTGGATCATCTAGGAAAGTTTGTTCCACACGTACTGAGTCCAGAGAACATTCTAGTCAAGAGCATCAACGGACGTAACCTTACGGGAAGGGAACTGGTCGAGTATTTCAAGGCCTATGTTAGCGCTTTTGCAGGTAAGTGGCACATGCCTCTCTTCACACATGTCCTGACTCGAGAACAACCTAGGTGGCACTCTGCCTGAGCCTCAGACCATCATGGAAGCTACCGCATATGCTGGTCACCAGGCGGCAGTGGCTGACGCAAAAGAGTTTTACCTGATGAAAATGGACCAACGGTTTACTGGTGACTACACTCCAGTGCTGCCATCTGAGTTCGATTCCATTGAAGCTGGCATTTCCGCCCAAGCCATAGACCAGTTTAACAGTTTCAAGAAGCTGGGTCGGAAAGAATTCACTGACCAGTTCAGACAAAGGTTGCTAAAAACTTTGTCCGACAGTGCGATCAAGTACAGAAATAGCAACATGTTCATGATGCAAATCGAAGAACAAAGACAAGCCACAGAGGCGATGAAGAAGAAATACAGCGAACTAGAAGAAGCTAACAAGCTACAGAAAGAAATACGCGACAGAGAGTTGAAGCAGCAAACTGCTCTCGGCAAGGCTCTTGACCACTACGTGACACGAATGTCCGAAGGGACAAACGGCGCTCAGTACATGAACCCAGCTGACTTGGACCAGTTGCACTTGCGCATCTCTGCCGAAGCCGAGTCCGTCTTTCGTCAGCACAGTGATGACCTAGCTGGCCTTGAAATTGCTCGCCGAGAAATTGAGAAGAATTATGCGAATGAAAAGCAAAAGAATGACCTGAAGCTGAAAGCAACTGAACTGGAGGCGTTGAAAAATAAATCGGAAGCTGAGATCAAGAAAGTAGTGGAAGACAGAGACAGAAAAGCCGCCGAAGCCAAAGCCGAGATGGACAGACTAAACGCCGAATACCAGAACTTCAAGAACATCAGGGACAAGGAAGTTAGCGAACAGACCGCCATTGGCCGAGCCCGGGCCAACTACATGGCCAGGCTTGAGAAGGTTTTCAACACCATCAGTCGGAAACTAGAAGAGTCGTACCTTCATGTGCTTCACGTTCGCGCTTCCCAAGAAGCTGTCAATGTCTACAACAAAAATGGCGGCGACACCACGGGTCCAGCCATGGACAAGCTTCGAGAAGAGCTGGGAAAGATCTACGAAAACTTCCAGCAGCGAAACGAGAACAAAGGCATTGCGCACCAGCTCAAGCTGCAAACGGCACAGCAACAGAAGGAAATTGAAGAGCTGATGAAGAAACAGGAAATCATGGCCCGAGAGCTAGAGGAAATGAAGAGCTTTGAGGTTTGATGTTGTCAACGTTTTGAGTGAATAAGTAAATTAGTGTTGAGCACTTGCGTCTGAATTCATTTCCGTCTAAATCGGTTAGCATCAGTCTTTCCATCCAAGTCAAGGCCACTTCGTCGAACTCTTAGTAACAGCTGGTGTGACTCGTGGCCTCTTTCGGCAAAGTTGTAGTCATCGGAGTAAAAATGCAGCTAGCCATGTGGTCCTGTGTTCTGATAGCATCATGGGCTCCTTGTCTTAATCGTCACCTAAATCTTGTTTAGTTGTCCCTTCAAGCTATCTGTGACTATCTATGGTTATAGTTTTTATAGAGCTAGATAATTTAGGCTTTCTGGCCAAAACAATTTACTTTACTGTTTCGTTGAAATGTAATTGTAGTCAACGTTCAGAAATGTGGTCTCTGTGTCAAAGGCTTTTTCGGGCTCTTTTTCTCTCCCTCTCTCTATCATGGAGCCGACAAGAGGACTGTGCATCGTGACAAGCCATTCCAGCGAAGTCAGCTGTGGAAAGCTGGGGACCATTGAATAATCATCGACAAGGGCTCAAACAAGATTTACAGATCGCCAACTTAAAATTCATCTCTACTCAGAATCACCTTTCGATTTACGTGCACCTGGATGATCACTTAATTCCAATGTTGGCATTAGCACTCCGGTATGAGTGAACCACAGTTTGGAGCTAATCGCAAACCCTTGACATCATAAACAGTGTTTTTCAAACTCAAGGACACTTCACGTATCGAACCATTGTTCGCATCTATCTAGGAGCCCATTGACAATTACTTCAAGCATGACGAGACATGTTTCTGAGTATGTTATAAACGCAAGTAACAGTTGACAGTCAGTTTAATGAACATGGAACTGTTCAACAAGTTGGTCTTGGTCGGCTTGGCCATCGCTACAGTAAGTAGATGAAATTAGAACATTCGCTTAATTAGTGTTTTACAGCTAGTCAACAATGTGTCCACTCAAAACGCCACCAGTGTCCAAGTGGTCAAATTGAATCAAGGAACGAAAGGCTTCGAACTGAATGAGACTGCCCTGGAGTCCGTTCTAATGCGGCCCGAGTGTGCCGACAAGCCGGTCAGCATAGTGTCCATCGTCGGGTCAGCCCGGAAGGGCAAGTCATTCATGATGAACATCTTCATCAAGTTCCTGGTCGGCAAAGGGTGGACCGATCCCGCTGGTTGGCTGGGCGACCCGGATACGCCACTCCAGGGCTTCTCGTGGAGCAGCGGCTCCGCGAGGGACACTTCGGACATTCGATTGTGGTCGGAGCCCTTTGTCATGAGGAATGCCGAAGGTCAAGATGTGTGCCTCTTGCTGATGGACACTCAGGGGTCGTTTGATGGCAAGAACAGCCTTGCCAACCCGGCGGCCATCTTGGCCGTTTCCACCTTGACGTCATCTGTCCAGATCTTCAATCTGGACTCCGACATTCATGAGGATGACCTTAAGTACCTTAGTCCACTAGTTGAGTTCGGTCGACTAGTTGACGACGAATTTCAACTAAGTCCCCTTCAAAAGCTGATTTTTTTGGTCCGTGACTTTCAGTTCGGTGACCAGTTCGAATACGGCTTGAAGGGCGGTGAACAGTTCTTAGAAGAAAAGCTCGAGTCCAAATACATGAAGGGCAGATCGGACGATGTTGCCCTGGTTCGAAAGAACATTCGAACTGCTTTCTCAGAACTTGAGTGCTATCCCCTTCCGTATCCGGGAAAGACAGTGGCCAGGTCAGAGGACTTTGATGGTCGCTTGTCACAAATGGATCCCGAGTTTGTCACTCATTTGAGACAATTTGTGCTGCACGTTCTGAGTCCACAGAACATTCTAGTCAAGAACATTAATGGACGTGACCTTACGGGAAGGGAACTGGTCGAGTATTTCAAGGCCTATGTTAGCGCTTTTGAAGGTAAGTGACACATGCTGCTATAAGTAAATTGTCCTAAATTGCATACAATTTAGGCGGCACTCTGCCTGAGCCACAAACAATCATGGAAGCCACTGTATTTGCCAGCCACAAGGCGGCAGTAGCTGACGCAAGAGAATATTACGTAACGAAAATGGACCAGCGTTTTACTGGTGACTACACGCCGGTGCTGCCATCTGAGTTCGACTCCATTGAAGCCAGAATGTCTGCCGAAGCTTTAGAGCAATTCGAAAGTTTCAAGAAGTTGGGAACGATAAGGTTCACTGACCTGTTCAGACAAAGGTTGCGAAAGACTTTGTCCGACAGTGCGAACAAGTACAGAAATAACAACATGTTCAGGATGCAAATCGAAGAGCAAAATCAAGCCACAGAGGCGATGAAGAAGAAATTCAGAGAACTAGAAGAAGCTAACAAGCGACAGAAAGAAACACGTGACAGAGAGCTGAAGCACCGCACTGGTCTCGGGTCGGCCCTTGACCACTACATGACGCGAATGTCCGAAGGCACGAACGGTACCGAGTACATTAGTCCAGTTGATTTAGAACAGTTGCACTTGCGCATCGCTGCCGAAGCTGAGGCCATCTTTCGTGAACACAGTGTCGAACAAGCTGGCTTTGACGTTCTTCAGCGTGAAATCAACAAGATTTATGCAAATGAGAAGCAAGAGAACGCTTCTAGATTGACTGAAAGGGAATTACAGGCATTGAGAGCAAAGACAGAGGCTCAGCTTGAACAACTAGTGCAGGAAAGAGACAGAAAGGCAGCGGAAGCGGAAGCCGAGATGGACAAACTCAAGGCCGAATACCAGGAATTTGAGCAAATCAGAGACAGGGAAGTTGGCGATCAGAGCGCCACTGGCCGAGCCTGGGCTCACTACATGGCCAAGGTGGAGAAGATCTTCAGCACGACCAGTTCTAAAGTAGATCCTTCGTACCTTCATGTCCTTCACGTGCACGCTTCCCAAGAGGCCGTCACCATCTACGTCAATCATGGCGGCGACACCACAGGTCCGGCTTTGGAGCGTCTTCACGGGAAATTGGAAGAAATATTTGAGAACTTCCAGAAAAGGAACGAGAACAAAGGGCTCGAGTGGGAGCGCAACCAGCACATGGAAGAGCAACAGAAAATCATTGAAAAGCTGTTGAAAGAACAGGAAGGCCAGATCCGAAAACTCGGGCGATAAAGGGATTACAGGTTTGACACTGTCCAGTTTATGATTGATAGAATAAATTGGTGTGTAACCACTCCGGTCTGAATTCAGTTTCTTTTAAACCAGTCAACATCAGTCTAGGCCGAGGTCAGTCCAACAGCACTTTCTGGACCACTTGATTGAACTCTTGATGACAACTGATATGACAATCGTGGCCACCTTCAGCGATATGGTAGTCATCGTAGTCCGACAGAACGATGCAAGCCATGTAGTCAGTGTGTTCCGGCAATATTATGGGGTCCTTGTCGCCGTGAAGGATGAACACTGGACACTTGATCTTTTTCAGTTCTTCCGTCAAAATGTCTTCGTAGCTGATGAAACAATCAACAAATCGGTTCCACAGGGTCTTCAAACCGTCTTCACCATACAGGTTTTCCATTTCAAGTCTCTTTCTCGTACTCCACTTCATTGGGTCACGGATGCTGTTCAGGTACTCACGCTCCTCACGCGTGACATAAGCACTACAGCCCCAGCCAACTACTCTCTTTACATTTTCGGTGTAATTAGCAGCCATGACTAATCCGATGCGACCACCATCGCTGAAGCCAACAATGGAATACCTTGAATATCCTAATTTCTAGAATGGTTCTGTCAACATGCTGCTAGTTCTTGTTCAAATTTACCGCCATCAGCTGTTGACAAGTGTCAGCATCTGTCCAGTAATGGCGCTCAAAGCACTTGTCCATCGGTGGTCTACTCTGACCATAACCCGGAGGGTCGACGCTGACCATCGTGAACTTGTCCTTATCAAAGCCTTCATGCTGTTTACTGAAGTGCGTTTCAGTCGAGCCTGATTAGAAGCTTGTTGCCTTAATTCGGTTTCATTTAACTACAGAATCTCACCCAATGCACCAGGAATTAAAAGTAAAACATGTTCACCGGCTCCGCGAATTTCGTAGTAGATGTCACAGTCGTTGATTAGAAGTTTACCTGACTTGAACGTCTCGTCAGACATTCTACAATTCTATGTAAACAGTAGGCGTTCAAAAATGCACTCTAGTTGAGTGTTGAAAAACAGATGGCGCTACGAGAGAACCAGAAACTAAATTGCGTCTACTAACGCCATCTGCGGGACGACTTACGAATAATTCTGGAATGAGCGACAAATATCAGCCGGTCGTCTTTATCTAACAATTATTAAACACGTAAGCGATGGAAAACAATCGAAAAATCACGCAGCTTGAAAAACGGTGACGTCAAGGGCTCTATAAGTGAATTCAGTTCTCCGGTCAGCCTTGGCAGCAATGTGGACACCGTAATCTGTGCCATGTGGCCCGATGAGGCACTGCCACTGGCCGCCGTACGTGGTGGTCAAGTGGTCACAAATGAACTTGGCGCGGTCATTCAAGCTGCTGTGGGCATCAATGGCGCTGTTAGTCAAGAAGATGGCGTTATCCAACATGTGATCGGGCATGTTTGCTACTTGAACAACGGCTCCTGTCCAGTGGGCGCCATTCACTGGAAAACCTGAACACAAACGGTGACCATTTAGGCGATGAACTTAATTTACTTACACAACATGGACGCCAAACATATTAAGGAAAATAGAACCACTTCTTTTCTAGCCATCATGTTCAGTACGAGTACTTAGTGACAATGAATGGTGCTATTGTGCAAGAATCACCGCTAGAGATCGAAAGTGTCGACACAATAGATTTCTAATCAGTGAAATCAAGTGACATTACCTCAGGACAAGTGTGAGCAATCTTCTCTTGTCGAAAATGCACGGTAGGAATTCCCGATTGGAAGTATTGCCGAACGTTGTGACTGTACAGTCAAACCATGGGCAGCTGAAACGCGCCAGTTTCAATTCGTTGGCGCTCTTAATTCTTAAATTAACCTAATCTCTCAACTATTTGATGACTGATTTTCTCCTAATGGCTGAATCTCGAAGTCGTCTTCTCGCTTGTGAACGAACTGGCGAGGCTTTGTACAGAACTTCGAGATAATCAGCAACTTGACCGCTTCGGCTAGAAGATGCCAGATGGCGCTCTCCGAGATACAGTTGTCCATTGCCAGAGTTTCATCTCGATCAAACATTTATATTGCAGAGAATATACAGAAAATAGAGAAAATCACTTGACTTGAAAAACAGTGACGTCAACACCTTTAAAGGTGAACTCAAGAAACCGATTGCCTTTGGCAACAAGGTCGCCGCCATTTTTGTCGCCGTGTTGCCCGACGATGCATTGCCAATGGCCGCCGTACGTGGACTTGAGGTGGTCACAGATATATCTGGCCTGCTCAGTCGAATCCTTGTAAATATTAATGGCTCTCCTTGCTCTCAAGATGGCATCGTCCGTAATTTGAGTGGGCAAGTCCGCCCGTCGGACATCAACGCCTAGCCAGTAGTCACCGTTCACCGTGACACCTTAATTAAGCCACTCTAATGAGAAGGAAATGATAAGAGACAACTTACAAATCACGGATGCCAATATCAAAATGCGAAACAGGAATCGATATGTCCTAGTCATCATGTCCTGTTCACTTAATGGCAATGAGTGAATTAAAGTGAGCTAAATTATTTTAGACAATTAATTTGCTTTGAGATTGAAAGTAGTTGGATGTTTTTTCACTGCCATTTTTTCTTTGACAATTTCTATTGTCTCCCTAGAATAGAATGCAAATGATTCGGAGCGAATCTACAGATAGAAAGCGAAGATAGCGCTCTAATCAGTGAATTCATATTTTATTTTAATTCAGTTGGGTTGGCACCATTGATAAATCAATTAAGGTTTGAAAAATGCAGCTTGAAATGCGTGACAAAATGTCAGCTTTGATTACTCGACCGCCGACCAGATTTGTCGCTGACAGAAATCAGTTGCCTGTGGATAGAGAATAAATTCGATTAGAGCGAAGTGCGAACTTGTCGAACATCACGTACCTTGCAAGCCTCGGCGTGAGCTGAGGTGTGACACCAGTAAGTTGGCCCAAAGGTACACTTGTGACCGCCGAGCAAGTGATCCTCACCACTGATGAAGCACATGTCAATCGACTTGCAAACTTTTCTGGGGTTACCAAGGCGACCAATCATTTGCAGAAAGTAAGGTCCGTACACTTGGATCATGGTTCGGCACTAAAATATTCCGGTTAGAACCTTTCGACATAAACGAAGAGCTACTACCTGTGCTTGGCGATCACCGCTGACAAGGTCGCAAACTCGAGTTGCAAAGTGAGCGATGTCCTTCTCTACCAGGTCCATGCCGAGCAGAGTGTCCAGAGTTCGGACAACTTCAACGCAAGTGTCACACTTCTCAGCATTCAAAGGCTGGAGAAGCTCGAATTCAACCTTAGGACTTTCTGGAATAAGTTCTTCGCTCGTTTCCGGAATCAGTGGCATGTCCACACCAAAATGGGCGGGACACATTTTGAGTGTCTTTTCACAGAGCATCTTGGGGTCGAAAGCCTCGTCAGCCAAGGCTACGATGATCTGAGGTCCATACTTTCGAACATAGTTGACACAGGTTTGCTTCACTTGCGCGTTCTCTGTTCTGTCACAGATGTTCTGGATGAACCAATCGTCCATTTCCTCCTGTTTGTTTCGTTTGCGCAACTCAGTTTGCAACAATTTAGCAAAGGTTTTACATTCAAGGCAACTCTTCATGTCACTCTGTTCCACAGCCACGGTTTCCATATCTTCCACTTGAGCGCAAACCATGAGCAGTTGACAGGCAAGCTCGGGGTCACTGGCTTGGCGAAGTGCAATTATGATGCGAGGGGCATACTTTTCCATTTCCGCTTCGCACTGGGCTTCGTGGTGATAGAACACGGGACACACCTTGCTGAGAGCGTGGGCAAAGGCTTCGTCCGTATAGTTGCCGTTCAGTTCTCGGTGAATATATTTCATTATCTGTTTACAGGCAAGGCAAGTTGGCAAAATGGACATCTCTTCACGCTCATGGTCAACATCAGCAATTTCGTCCGACACAACTACGGGTTCAAGGACCGCCACTGGGGCATCAGAGGGAGGGCAGAGTTTCATGTTACTGCAAAATGCATTGGGATCGTCCTTGTTTCTGAGACAGTCCATTATCTCGTCATACTTGTCTTGTAAATATTGTTCGCATTCGCTCAACTTCTCCTTGGGAACGGCCACTCGACATACTTGATTAAGAGCGGCAATTATGCTTTCTGAAGTGCGATTGTCATTTAGCTGCTCGTCGAGCCACTGAGCTGCCTTCAAGCAATACTCACACACGAAGCCATTACCTTGTTCAGGCAAGACTTCCGTTTTAAGGACGCTATTTGCTTCGACATTGTCACAGGCACCAACTAGATTGCAAATCAACTCAGGGTCATTTTCTTGCTTCAGTATGCTGATGATCTCGTCAGAGTATTGCTTCACAAAGGCTTCACACTGTGGCCTTTGCTTGGCGGTGAATATGCGATCGCAAACCTGGTCCAAAGCCTGGACAATGGCCTCTTCAGTTTTGTTGTCCTTCAGCTCAACAATGGTCCACTGAGCAACTTGCTTACAAATCATACATTCCAAGCTGCCTTCAAAAGGTGCTTCGTCATCTTCTTCTCCGATTTCAACGGGCTCGTCAGCGGGTCCAAAGTCACCGTCAAGCGGCAGGCTGCTACCAACTGGATTAAGAGAATGCCACAAGAAACTGGTTTAACAAATCGTCTGCTCAGTCAAGAAAATGAATTCGAACAATAGTGAACTATGAGAAAGTGAAACACTTACGCTCTAATTTGGTTGACAAGCAGAGACAAGCCCAGAGAACTATTAATAAATTGATACTTTTCGCCATGATTGATCAAGTGACTCCACTTTCTTACAAGACGAGTCGTTGTACACAGTGCAGAAAATTTCCGAGTTTACTAACACCCAGAAAAGAAAGAGCGCACTTGAAAGCGAGAGGGAGAGAGCGAGAGAGGAGAGGGAAGAGAGGGACGCCGAGAGGGAGACAGCCACTGATTGGTTCCTCTGAGAGATCAGCTGATCGCAGCCTTTCACTAATAAGCGAAAGGCGCTTCTTTTTGAATGTTTGCTCTTCCTCTCGAGTGTTTACATTTTGTGATTAACTCCGATCGGTTTGATTGCTTGCTAACTGCCTCCGAATATCCTGTAAACAAAATTCCTATCTGTGTCGTTGACTATAAATTTCACAACTGACACAGGATGTTGTTGAGGAAAAGGATTAACCGACGGGACTTCAAATCGAGTCATTTGATCGATTGTTTTTGCTCGCAATTGCTAAATCATTCTCTCCACTCTCATTAGAAGAAACGAATTTCGCTTTTACGATGATCGCGATTACAAACCTCTCTCTCTCTCTCTCTCTCCTCACTGGCCACCATTTTGACCTAAAGCGGGGTGTACAAGAAAAACAGTAATTGCCTCTAAATCCAGTTTGGCTGGCTTGACACACTTAGAATTTTCGCTAGCACAAAGTCACTCGCTTGTCTCATGACGTAAAGGAAGTTCACTGCAAACTCAGCCTTCCACTTGGTTACGTCATGAACGAAAACAACACACAAACTGTGTTTCAGTTTGCAATTACCATCCCGTTAGTTAACGGGGCATACTTTGAGTGTGTTTAGTTTATAGCTTGCTTCAGGAATGCAAAGTAGTTCTCTTTGAGTGCCTAACAAGTGACAGCATTGTAAGTGAATTTAGTTGTTAGTTTGTCAGAGTGATCAACCTGTTTCTCTCGAATGTTTACAAGTGTCATCTTGTCAGTTGGCGTCCATCACTGGGCTCTTGACGTGAGTAAAGAATTAATTTTGGAAACAATTAGCTGACCTGGAGGTAGTGAACACGAAAACGGAAGCTGTCTATTTGCCATCGATGGTTCGATTGCGTGACACTTCGTGACCATCCGAAGAAGGTTTCTCTACTATTCAAATGAAGCGCATCTCTGAGCAGGAACAAATTGCTGATGTGTGTTTCGCTCACGATCAGCTAATTGTTTGCTCGGGGAGAGCGAAAATAGCCGACTAGTTTACGACAACTTCATCCCGAGCTGCTCATAGTTCGACAGTTGAATCACTCTAATCGCAATTAGTTTGTCTTGGCCATAAAACTGCCAAAGAATCTCGTGACCTTTCTCTCTTCAATTTGAATGTAAACACAACGACGCCATTGTTGTTTTATGGAATTATCTCTTTTCCATTCTCTTTGACATTTACCGAGTGGGCTATAATTCTCACGCAAAGCAACGGCCTGTGATTCAAATTCAAGGTGATCCGGTCGGCGGCGACTAGAGAATGGCAGAGCGAGAGGAGGGAGAGCGAGAGGGGAAGAGGGAGATAGCAACGTGCAAGTGCAATGTGGGCGTACTTTCGCTCGTCACTGTCATCATTGCTATTGAATTTTTTCAAATTCTTTTTCGCCAATAATATTATTCAAACCGACTTGTGAAAAAAATCCCCAATTTTAGATGTTGAAAGAATTTACGGATTTTCGGGGAATAATTCCCTGATATAGAAAACTTTGCTCGCAGCACTGCCAAGGCTGAGTGAATCATCGGCTCTAAACTTCCCTGGGAAGAATCACTTTGTTGTGAAAACTTCTCCTACCTAAGTGAGACTCCAAGGTTACCTTACCTGGACATGTAGGTTTACCTGTAAAACTGAAGCTCATTTTCCTCATTACCTTCCTCTCTACCTGATCACCGGCAATCTCTTCCACTGCTGAATATTCAGATGCCTTGCAGTGCTCTTTCTCTCTCCCTCTCCCTTCTCTCTCGTCTCATAACGAGGAATCGCTTTGGGCTAATTAGTAATTAGCGACTGGCCTGGAATTGATTAGTTGCTGAGGAACATGTGTTTGCATCTGTTTATGCGTAGGTGACTTTCGTGACTCTCTCAACCGGAAGTAATTAACATTCCTGACTTCGTACCTTGAAAACATCTTGTAAGCCACAGGTGTCGTCAACTGAATTAAGTTGATTGCCGGACCATTACTGTGATTTAAGACAATGATTTACTCGCGTCATTGCTTCGCCTTGCTTCGTTCCCTCAACTAAATCAAACCAGTTTGCTTGATCACTGACTGATTGTGACTCCTTTCGTGAAAGTGATCATCAAAGTTTTAACAAACAATCAGCCATTAGTTTGTCTCAATCAATCAAGCTGATTTAGTTTCGGTGAGTGAATTCAAGTGACTCGACCCCTTGATGGGTCATTGTTTGCCTTCAATTGGCTGACAGTTAATCGTGTCCACCTACGCAGACCTGATACACTTTAAATTGTCACGATTGTTGACTGGGTCACTAAATCCAGTCAACACCTTTGATTGTGCAAATTGTTCTCGCTTATCTTTGCGCTTGATGACAACATCACAGTTTGCTTTTCGCCCATTGTTCAGGTAAAGGTGTGGACAGGTTTTTTGTCTCTAAGTAGACCACGATGTCCCTTCTTGTCGCTTTAGAAAGTATGTACTTAGAGGAAGAGAGGGGAGAGGGAAGGGGAGAGGGGAAGAGAGATCCTCGCTCTCGTCACAGAGCGAATTGCAATTGGTCTTGATTTTGAATGTCACTCAAGCAGTAAATTGACTTGCTGATTACAAGCTGACAAATCGGTGACAATTAAGCCATCTATATATTTTGTGCTATTCAAGAGGGAGAGAGGGAGAGCGCCATAGGGAGGATGTGGGACAAAGAGGGAGAGGGATAGAGAGGGAGAGATAGAAGGAGGGAAGAGTTCATAACCATGAATAATAAGATACTCGAGTTCATGTCCTGAGTTCATCGAGACGTGACTGAAATGTGATGACGCCCTTGTTATGAGAGGAAGAGAGGAGAGAGGGAGGGGGAGAGAGGATGTTGTGCAAGCCACACTTTGCGCCCAGTCATCATCAAACATATATTACAGGATGAAAATATGGCTTATAAAGTATACATTGAATATACTCACAGAATAGTATCATTTTGTCCCTCTCATAGTTCAAGCACTTTGTTTTCCGGGTTCAGAGAGGAGAGCGGGAGAGAGGAAAGAGGGAAAAGAGATAGCAACTGATAATGCTAGTGTTTTTTGATGAGACCACAATGAAGTAGAAGAAGCAACGTCACGTGACCATTGTCTCTGTCATCTTTCTCCCTGTGTGACTCAGCGGCCATTGTGTTTCCCGCCATTGTGAATGATGGTTCACAATCACGTAAGTATGGCCGCCAGGTGCGTCCTTATCTCTGATAATAAGGAAGTGACATAGATAGTCACTGGCACACAGTAGACGGACTATTATTCTGGAATTTAGGAGGAGAGAGGGAAAGGGAGGGAGACACAGAATAGAGAGACGGCTTTGTTCTCGATGATGTCACTAGGCTTTCAAGTCTATGGGTGTGACTCGGGGACCGTCTCTAATTGCACTCCTCTGGGTCGTTAGTGATCGAAAGATATGTGGATGTTAATTAACGCTCGCATCGGATGGGTTTAGAACTGGATTAGCGAGGCGTACCTGTTTTACACTTGTCACCATTGTCGCCATTTTCATTCCAAAGAGTTTCTTGGCTTTTTCCCAAACAGGAAGCTGGCGCCCCTCTCCCTCTTCCTCTCTCCCTCTCCCCTTTCCTCTCTTCAAAAACCTCAAATCTAGATTAATGACTTGAATTTGTTCACAAAGAGTTGCTATTCGACTTTGAAGAGGAATAGAAGAGTTCAGTAAACTTTGGCCTCCGGTTGCCTTCGAACTGTTCGAACTGTTGAACCTTTGCCCAAAGGTTCAATGTACAAGGTTCACGTTGACTTTCCGGCATCACGAACGGTCTAGAACTATGTTCAGGCAAGAAGGTACAGATCGATATCTTGTCCGAACACATCCGGCGAGAGAAACCTGAGTTCGAGAAGAACGGTTCTGACTATGTACAAGAACGCAGGCTCGAACTCGAACAGTTCAAGGCATTTCCATCGCTCGAGTTCTGAGAGGATGCTTCGAGTTCTTTAATTTCACTTTTCACTTGCCTCAAGATTGCTTGGCATAGATAAGGACATTTCTGAAGAAGTTCGTGACGTCGCTTCCCCCTTTTCAGGACAGTTCTAAAAACGTGAGTTCAGTGGCCCGAGAATGTAATTAAATTCTTTCGAATGTACATTCTGAACACATCGTGTAATTTAGAGGACATTTGCCGCTTCGTGACTCATGATACTTCTCTCTTTTTCGGGAATACGAGAATGCATCAATTTGCTGCCCATTGCGTGCACAGAGTCACCCATTTCCGGTCCCTGACACCGGAAGTCACTTTGTGATCCCGAGTTCTTGACCTTTTCGTCATCGTCTTTCTGGACATTGCGTGAACAGTGATCGATATTCGAACATTTTCCTTGCTCGGTAAGCAAGGTCGTCAACTCAGTCCTTTCGAATTTGATTTGTCATTGACTTGGAATTTGATTGTTTGCTAAATTGCGTTCTGACGAAGTGAAAAGGAAAGCAACTTTCGCGGCCGTCATGTTTGATTGTGACCGTGATTAGAATCGGGAACCGAATTAAGCGATTCATCAGTCTTCAGGGAAACTTTGCTTTCTTCGCTCTCTCTCTCCTCTCCCCTCTTTCCCTTTCAATCCTTCCATTGTTAGCGGATGATTTACAAATCACGTTCCAGGGCCACCGTTAATGGCTGAATAGACTGCGAAACTAATGATGTTCTAAGATTAGCTTAATTCTCTCCAAACATTCTAAGCAAGATTGATTATAGATTATCGAATTTAGATTCACAAAGAGCTCTTTTATCCAAAGGCAGTTAATCAAGTTAATTAACTAAATTAGTTATTGGATTCCCGTCGTCTCTTGATTCAGTTTCATGTCACGGTTGACTCGCAGTTGATTTAATCTAGTTACGAAACTCTGTCAGCCATCTCTGAACCGGATTTCCGGTCATAACAAACAAAACTGAATGAAATTGCATCAAAATTGAAATCCGAACCGGATTTAGATTTGAATCTCGAGCTCAAAAAGCTAAATTGCGGATGACCATTGAAATGGCTGCCAACGCAATCGGCTAACAATGAACTAGTTTCACTTTCAAGTTTGAACAAGTTCACGCAACCGTTGAATGGGAAAACAGATTGAAAGGGAGAGGAGGGAGGAGGGGAAGGAAGGAGAGCGAGAGGAAGAGGGCGAGAGAGGGAGTCAGTGACAGTTTCAACTGCCTATTTCAGTTTGGATTTTGGAGATAATTGAAAAAGAGAGGGAGAGAGGAGAGAGAGAACCTTTGAGTGACAGATTGTCAGGCCTTTGCGTGTGCAATTCTCACAATTAGAACTGAAGTTGCCAGTAACGATGACAGTGGGAGAGGGAGAGAGAGGGGGGGGAGAGGAAGAGAGAAGAAAGGAAGGACGTTGAGACGATTTTATTGCCTCGTAGGTTGATCTAAAATGCTACTCATGATGGCCATTGCTCTCCATGGTGGCAACAATGAGAGGCAGTCTTTGGGACAATTACGTTTTATGGAGTTTGCGAGAGGAGAGAGGGAGAGGGAGAGAGAGAGAGGAGGGAGCCCTTCGTGGACAAGGCTCAGTAGTTCTCTTCACCGTCCATATGGTTTACCGGCGTCCGTCTCGCTTCAGCGGCACGCTTCGAATTATGTCTGTCTATGTATGTCGGGCCTCGCTCTCTCCCCCTCTTCGCTCTCCCTCTCCTCTCCCTCTCTTTGCTCTCTGTCTGTGCCTGAAAACGGAGACCGGATTCAGAATAGAACCGTGAAAATTAGACAACATGGTTGCAGAGCTGGAATTGCAGTAAGAGAATGTGAGCCCGAAAAACGACTCTAACGAGCGGTAGTGAGAGAGGGCGAGAGAGGGAGAGGAAGGGAGAGAGGACGAAAGAGAACAAGGGAAACATTTTGAGCTCTGTACACTTCAAGTGTGGGAATTAAGTTGGAAACATGAGAATACTTTTCTCTCTTTCACTCTGTCACTCACAGACATCAGTCGAGAGCGAGAGATAGTGGAGGAGAAAGGTGAGAGAGGGAGAGAGAGAGAGCAAGAGATACTCCGGTCGCCAAGAATAATGCGATTAAATGGCACGCCTAGATAAGTCGTGTCGTCCTGCGAAAGAGGGGAGAGAGGAGGAAAATCGGGAGAGGGAGAGAGACGCCCGAGGCCAAGTGTCCCGAAAAGTTGAACCGACGGCCTGAGGAAAAAGCAGCGCCGTTCACAGAGTCTGCGTCAGAATCACACGTTCTCTCTCTCTCCTCTCCCTCTCCCTCTCGCTCTCTTGCTCTCCCCTCTCTCCTGGCCGTCGACAGTTGTGTTGCTGGTTGCAGTTTGTTCTGACTGCTTCCCTTCCTCTCATCTTTCAGTTTCTTCTTTGTTTCGTCTTCTCTCCCCCTACCTGCCCACAATTCTTAAATCACAATTCACACAACTGCAATGCCAGTGGCTTAATTGTTGTGAAAATGCATTTGTATTCTAATTCGCAAACTGAATTGTGCTGTTGATTGCAGTTGGTGAACAAGTTGACACCTCGGAGAGCGGACACAATTGAAGACTAATTTAGTACCACGAAGAACTTGACCATCAAAAACTGACCAATTGTTTATTATTCATCGTCTCTCTAACAGGTAACCACCAGCAATTACTAAATCCCGAACCTCGCCTTCTTTTTCATTCTCTCAAATTACAACACGGCCAAGCAACTTATTCGTGAACACCTGGTGCTGGTTAAATAATGGCCAGTGTTGGGAGAGTTTGAATAACTAAACACGAAACTGCTTCTCAAATTGTTTTGTCTCTCTCTCCCTCTCTCGCCCTCCTCCCTCTCTCGCTCTCTTTGTGGGCAACCTTCACCGGTACCACTTTCGTTGTATTGTTAATTTGAGCCCAAATTGTGTTTACACACACTCTCGCAAACCCAAACTCATGTCTTCTATATTGAACAGCGACGGCCATTGTTCCATTAGACGCAGCAAATCGTCGTCACAAGGACACCGACCAGTTCGTAGACGAAGTTCAAGTCGCCCAAGACCAAGTAGTATACTAATCACTACCGGTGATGTACCATATCGAATTTACACCAAGAAGCCACCATTAAGCAAGGTGACCAAAGCTGTTCCATTGGTTGCAACGCCCGTCCATTCGAAAGGAAAGAGACTCCGATTACTGCCTGGATTCTGTTGTTTACAAGCGCCAGTCACTCCGGCCAAGTCGTCACCAGCAACTAATTCGAATTTCAACAGGAAAGAACCACCGAGTAAACCTATTGCCATCGTCGTCAAGACCACTCCCATCTTGAAAACCGTTCCATCTCAGCTTTCACATCAGCCATCAAAGGAGCCGCCAGTTACTTCGTCAAGCAAGATGCCCAATATCAAAGGAAGAGTCAATGACTTCCTCCAGAGGCAGCTCTCCTTCGTCAACTCATCGTCACCGTCAACCGAAGACGACCGCCAGCCTCACAGTCTAGGTGTACTGCAGCCTCGTGTCAAGCCGAGAAGATCTCTGTCTCACCGTGAGACGACAATCAACAAAGCCAGTCCCACTAAATCAAAAGGTCCCAGTGCCAATGAGAAGCGTTCATTTATAAATCGCTATCTCGACGGGTAAGTCTGAAAGGCAAACAAAACAGATTGTCGTTGAAAACTCGCTAACCGCTTCCATCTTTTTTTATATTTGTTTTGTCTCTTTCAAACACATACACACACACTGTTTACGGACGCTGAACCGAATTTATGGCAACACACAGAAACCAGAGACAGCCTCAGCCAGACATCATTTGCGGCAAGACATGCTACGACTTGCCCGTCAAGGAAATCAATCAGCTGTCTCGGCGCATTCTGAACGCCTACACCGGACCCGGAAAGGGATTAACTTGCGTCAACTTGAAGCAAAAAGTGACTGCCTTTGAGCCGCCTCTTGACGCCGACGTTGACTTCATTGACGAGGACCTAGAGGAGAGCCTCGAGTATTTGTCTCTGTCGCACACGGTGACTAGTGCAAGTAAACAAAATGGCGCCAAGCTGTCGGTCGGCAAGGAGGACAGTGTAAACACTGACAAGCGTCAAGTGCACTCGAGTTCCAGCTCTGACGACTCGGAGGAGAGCAACTATCGGCCCAGCAGCGGGGACAGCTTCCATTCGGCGGCCACTTTGCCCCTTGAGCACCGCATTGCCGGCGTGGACAATTGGTTCAGTCCGTCGGAAATTGCTTACGGCATCTCTACTACTCTATATGAAAGTCATCCTATATCCAAAATCAACGCCGGGGACCCCATTGCCGACTCCTTCGGCATCTGTGTCCGCGAAAACTCCGCCATCTTGGCCCTGGCCGATGGCGTCAACTGGGGTGTCAAGGCGTCCCTGGCGGCCAAGTGCGCCATTCACGGTTGCATCGACTACCTCAACACTGCCCTCTACCATGAGGGCTCGAAGGTTGAGAACACGATGGACATATTCGTCAGCCTACTGCGTTCTTTCCAAGCGGCCCACGACTTGATTCTGCAAGAAGATGGCCTACTGACCACGCTGACCGTGGCCGTGGTCAGCCAGCTGAAGAACTCTGACCGCTTCATTGTTTGCACGTGCAACGTTGGCGACAGCCTGGCCTATGTCTATTCCAGGAGCCACGGTGTCCGTGAGATCACTCAAGGTAAAAAAGAACAAGACTATTAGAACAAAATCGATTGTCCTTCGGTTCGCTCTGTAAACATAGACGAACTAGATGATGACTCGCTGTTTCCAGACATCGTTACTCACACTCTTTATGTTGATTGCAGGTTCTCACGACATCTTCTCGAATCGCGACATGAGAGACGCCCTCGGAGCCCTCGGGCCCGTCGATGGCCAGCATCCCGAATTGAGCAATTTGACGGTTGCCATGACGATAGTCGACCAAGGGGACATTGTCTTTCTCACCTCCGACGGCGTGTCGGACAACTTTGATCCCGTTGTGGGCAAGTTTGCCCTTCCCCGGAAGAAGTCGATTGCCGGTGATGTTGCCAGTGAGAACCATCAGCCCGTGAAGAGTGGCAAGAAAGTAGAACAAACTGCGGCTCAGATTCCCTCTAAGTGTTCACCTAGAACAGAACGTGCGAAAAAGGTGGCCGCCAGCGTTCGCCGATCAACTAGTAATCCGGACAAGCATGCAGCCAACAAAGTGCTCCGGAATCAGGCCAACGGGTTGCCCATCGTGTCCGCCGAGCAGAGACACGAACTGACCTCGCTCCGGATGGAAGATGTCCTGCGCAATGGCCTTGGCGACGGTCAGCTGGACTGTTCGTCGGCCAGTCGTCTCTGTGATCTCATGATTGAATTTGCCACCAAGCTGACCACCGCGAAGAGACGCATCCTTGAAGACACTGATCTCTACAACGAGGAGGACGAGTTTGATTCCATTAATCAGCGCCAACGGCGGCGCAAGGTGGCCGACAAGTTGGCCATGGTGCCCGGTAAACTTGACCACGCTTCGGTCGTCGCCTACAAGGTTGGCTTCAGGGGCTCCCTCAGTGGGCAGAACTTCTACGAGACGGCCCAGGACAAGAAGAAGCACAATCTACGCCTGAAGGCCACTCTGGCCAGGTTCGAGTCGAACGAAGACTTCAGTACATTTCACGAATCGGCGGCCATTTAGGTTGTCGCCAATATGTTCTGAGATTTAAGTAGCAAGCGAAAGACATGAGTCACTTTCGCCTCTGGATCATTCCGAAGAAGTGTTCTTAGAACTTGTCCCTCTCTGCAAGCAAAGAAGAGGGAGAGCAAGAGGAGAGATGCCTCGCTTGCATTTACTGTGCCATAAAAGAAGATGCATGACTGCCCAATTTGGTTCTGAGTAAATTGCAAGAGAAAGCCTTAGACTGTTGACATGTTGCAAAACGAACCAAATCAATATCACGAAGGACAACACACACAAATCTTGGAGAGACGTATTTTAGCGATCGTGAAACTGTTTTTATGTGCAAAGAGGGAAATGGTTAACATATTTGGACATTTAGTGCTTCGAACACATTGATTTTTGCTTAGTGTTCTTTTTTCCTTTTAATATTGGCTGTAATTTCGTTTTATCAGTTTATACTTTTTCTTTCACTTCGATCACGTGCTCGTGGTGTTCTGTAGAGACATCGCTATTACTTGTGTATGTCATCTGAAAAATATCGAATATGCATTCTCAAAATGTCGAAATATAGGGACACAAAAAAAGGAGAAGATCAAAGTACAAAACTGTTCATTTGGTGCTCTAACAGCTTGACGACTATTGATTGTTTCTTCCTTTCAAACTTCCCGCTGCATTGTTTTTCTAGTCTCAGTAAAACGACGACCAATCAAAAAAGCTGAAATTAAACATGATTGATATATGATCACTGAACAGTTCTAGTGAAAAAGAACTTACCGAGAAGATATTGTTCTCCGTAATGGTTAGCGAAGCTCAAAATCGAACCTCACTGACTAGCGAATCAATTTAGCTATAAGCTATACTTCCTTTGAAATAGGAAATTTTGCAGAATGGTGTGTTCTGAGAACATTTGACGGTCGTTGAACTTTGTGCTAATGGTGGCCAATGAACTTGTTCGAAGCGAACCTACACTTTAGAACTCGAAGGTGCACGTGCGCACTCGGCTTGTCATATGGTTTCCATGTAAGGATACACTCCTTTGACAGTTCTTGACACCCTTGCGATTACGGCATTCGCTTTGTTATCGTTACCGTCAGTCTGATCACGTTCCAGTTTAAACCAGTTGAACTGGATTATGATCAATGCCTAATACTTCTAGATTTCAGTGACTCATGGTATTGTTGCCATGCGTTTCCGTCAGTTGATTCAGCCTGGGCCTGAATAATTGGCATATTACAGATTGTTAAGCTGATCAGAGAACCACTTCTAAGAGGTTTGGAACATTTAAAGTGCCGCCGACAGCGCCATCTGTCAAGAGGAGCTCAGTTGGCGAAGAACGCACAACAACCCTTGTCAGCTGGTGGAGACTGAGCAGTGTTTTGTTATGCTCAGCTTTCTCTCTCGCTCTCTCTCTTCCTCTCCCTCATACTCTCGCGTTCATTGTGTGGAAAAGAGAGAGAGAGAGGGGGAGAGAGGAGAGAGAAGAGAGAAAGCAAGATCCATCAAGGAGGGCTATATATCGTGTTTACCAGTTTGGTATCTAGTTTCTCTGCGTCAACACGCCTAGTCACCAGCCGTGGCTGACACAATTAACACCACCGAAGTGGCCAAGGCCGAGGGTGACCAGGAGCCCAGAGTGACCGCGATGGCCACGGCGAGGTGTTTAGTACGTAAAACAGTTAAAGTTAGTTTGTGTTTCAGTTGATTTTGCTTTCTCTCTGTCACCGCTCGCTTCTTGTCATCCCTTTGATATCACTCTTTGTTCTCGTGAGCTTGTCAGCATCACATTCGACTTGTCATATTGCTTGTCTTGTTTTTCTGTGTCACATGACATTTGAATCATGATTCGATTCATGTCACAGGTCTTCAAGTGCAATGGTCAGCCCGAGGACGAGGCGCTGATTAACAGCAAGCTGCCCAAAGAATTGCTACTCAGAATATTCTCCTACCTGGACGTTGTGTCTCTGTGCCGATGTGCTCAGGTTTCAAAGGTCAGTCTCTAAATCCAGTTCGTACGTCGTCACTCGAAATGTACATTCTTTTTCTCAGAACTGGACCCTTCTGGCCCTGGATGGCAGTAACTGGCAACGGGTTGACCTGTTCAACTTTCAAACCGACATCAAAGGCCAAGTTGTTGAGAACATATCTAGACGCTGTGGCGGATTTCTCAAGCAATTAAGCCTCCGTGGCTGTCGAAATGTGACCGATGACGCACTCAGGGTCTTTGCCTTCAACTGCAATAACATTGAGTCACTGAATCTGAACGATTGCAAGGACCTGACTGATTCGTAAGTTCTAGAACACCAACGTCCATATTCGCTCATGTGTGACGCTCTATCTTTTCAGGACGTGTTACAGCTTGAGCCGATTTTGCAAGAAATTAGCCGAACTCAATTTGTCTTCGTGCAACAAGATCACAGATGCTTCTCTCTTTGCTCTCAGGTAAGTGGACACCTGGTCAAGAATGTTTGCCACAGCTTCTCTCTTATTCAGCGAGGGATGCCACAATTTAGTGAATTTGAACCTTTCGTGGTGCAGTTTAGTCACCTCGGAAGGTGTCGACCGACTAGCTAAAGGATGTCGTCAACTTCGTGTCTTCTCATCAAAAATGTGCCCTCAAGTGACCGACGAAGCCATTGTGTCGCTGGCTCGACACTGCAAGAACCTGGAACACTTGAACATTCATGGCTGTGTCAACGTCACCGACGAGTCTCTGAATGCCATTGGTCAACTTTGTCCCAATCTGGTCTACCTGCGGCTATCTAATTGTGCCAACTTGACGGACATTGGTCTCAGTGGCCTGGCTCTGGGCTGCTCGAAGCTTGTTACTCTGGAAGTTGCTGGCTGCAGTCAGTTCACCGATGTTGGCTTTCAGTCTCTATCTAAAACCTGTCACCGGCTTTCCAAAATAGATTTAGAAGAATGTGTACTCATTACTGATAACAGTTTATCGTTTATGGCCACAAATTGTCCCGATTTGGAACAGTTGGTGAGTAAACAATGGCAGTTCTAGTTCTAGCAAAGCTGACACACCTTAATCTCCTTTGCAGAGTTTGTCCCATTGTGAACTAATCACCGATGAGGGAATCAAATATTTAACGACAACCTTATCCTCAGAAAAGCTAACCGTACTTGAACTCGACAATTGTCCCTTGATTACGGACGCCTCGCTCGACTATCTCATCTCTTGTACCAATCTACAGCGCATAGAGTTGTTTGATTGCCAACTAATCACTAGGCCAGGCATTCGCAGGCTACGGGTAAGTAAACAATTTATGACTTGCAATCACTTAAACATGACTACTCACAGGGATACTTGCCTGACCTGAACGTCCACGCTTACTTTGCTCCGGCAACACCTCCGCCTTCAGCCGGAAATCCAAGAACCGGATATTGTCGATGTTGTACTCTTTTATGAAAAAGCTCTCTCGTCAAGTTTCAACTCAAATGAACCAAGTCACTGTTATCACTATTATCTCATATTCACACTGCAAGCGCCTTACAAGTCGATCAAGTTTATACCATTGTGTGGAATAATCGAACGCTATATATGTTCAGTATGAGTGTAGCTCTTTCGTATGCTATACTTTTCTTAAATTTCAAGACACGCATTCATACCATATGAAAAACAATATTAGAAGATTAAAAGTCATGTACATTCAATCACGTAACTTGATTCACTGAAATTCCCAGAGCGATGTGAGCGCCACCTGTTGGATTCACATTATTTTTGAATTTTTTATTCGAATTCGTGAGCCTGCTAATTATCTGATTGGTTTTCTAAATGACAATGGGTTGTTGTCAGTCGATTCATTCGAAGAAAAGAAAGGATGACGCAGTGGCTGTAGGTGTAATCATTCTCATTATCACTATCTAATTTGTATCTGATGACCCAGGAATACGGTGATGTTGTTTACCACGACGTCATGAACTACCTTGATAGACCGGATCAGTTTACGACACCAGAGTACAAGTTTGAGGCATGCTCTGGAGCAGGTATAGTGTACAATGTGGATCAAGTGGCCGAATTAACCGACGAGAGTGGACTGTTCTACGTGTTTCTGGACAAAGCGATTAAGCCTGGACAGCGACTGGCCTTCGTCAGTTGAGAAGACTGTGAATAAACAAGCTGGTCACAGTTTCGTATTTGGTGTTACAACTTGTCCACCGGACAAAAAGGTCACTCACATGACAGACCGTTGCTACTGGAGACGCTGTCATGGCCGAAGTCACCAGTTTAAGATCCTTCGGGCTAATCGAATCTCAGTGATAGTCACATTTGAGCGCCGTTACGATGGTCTAATCTACTACCGCGTTGGTTCAGGAAAAGTGGGTTTCTTTCGGCTGTACAATAAGAATGCGAACAGAGCAACAAGCACTAAGCGCAGTCATCGGAATAAGTATCGCTTCGATCAAACTGAATACTTATATCCATACTTGGTACTCAACGGAAAAGTCACCAAAGTGAGCATCGCTAACGAGCCAGGACCTCTTGAAACCATTACTGAAGTCAGTGATGACTGTAAGTTATCGGCATAATCAGTTATGAAGTTAGAACAAATCATTCGGCGAGAAATTCGTTTACTTTTATTCTCAACACATCTACTCGACTAACGGCACAAGAATTTGATTATGCCAAAAACAAGTAGACCAATGAGACCAAGACAGATGGCCAGTGCGATAAAGTGCTTGGCTGACCATGTGACAGTGCACTTTCCGTCCGTACAGTGACAAGGGTTGAGAAAGCAATCTGGACACTGGCTGCCATCTTTAAGCTTCATGTCCAAGAGATCTGAAAGGCAGCTTGGTCCCAAACATATGGCAGCATTGCAAGAACCGGCGCATAGTTCGCCCATTTTGATCTCACACTTTTCGTTGCAACACACATTCTTTGGTACTGTAGTTGATCAAGTTAATCAAATTAATCATCGTGTACACATCAAGCCAATATCACTTACTCGTTGGGTCACAGTATGTGAAAGAATCGGTGTTGGTGCACTCTTTCGTCATCACAGCTCGATAGTATTCCTTTGGAGTGCACGCCACACAAGTTATTAAGCATGCTATGGCTAGACTAATTAGCGAAATTGAGTTTAAAGCCATGGCTTCAAGTTGCGTTTGATTCGATTGTCGGGATGGAAACGTTCAAATTCGAGCAAATGAACAGCGCGTGCTTGACTACTCGCACCCAAGAGGCCTGAAGGCTTCATGCGAACATGACTTTTATTGTTTCATGGCAAATAATCAAGAATAAATAGATTCACTTCGGACCACCAAGACGGTACTAGTAGTTCCTGGCCACCAGGCGGCGCTCCTTGGCCGGCTTGTCACTGGCACGGACAAGAGTGCCATTGGTTGGCACGCTGCGGGACTCGTAGCAGGTCTGAGGGTGCTCGTCCTCACCGTTGGGACAATCGTAGTATCCATTGCAGAGACGGCTCTTGGAGATACAGCGGCCACTGTCCGAGCAACGATGCCAATAAGTGTAGGGACACTTGTCCTCCTCAGAGCAGTCCTCGTCATCGTAGTAGTCACAGTCATACTTGCCATCACACCAGTACGAGTAGCTGATGCTATGGTCACCGGGATAGCAAACGTAGTCATAGCTGGCCGCCATGACAGTGCCTGGAGTAAGATACGTTGGTTATATTACTAAAATATTACTGGCCATGTGGTCAAGGGTCACTTACCGAGGACACTCAGGAAACACAGTGGTACAAAGTGTCTCATGATTGCTTCGCTCTCTCGTTGTGCTTCTATGTGGAACTTATCGCTCGCTTTTATGCTCTTGGTCACGTGACCATGTCTGGAAACCAGGTAGTGCAGGGACACTGAGGCCATCGTACCATTTACGGCAAGCAGCACATATGGTGAAACTGGTGTTAAGCCAGATGCCTTCTCTCCTCTCGCCCTCTTTCTCTCTGTCTCCTCCTCTCGCTCTTCCTCGATGTTCTACATCTTTTTTGACTATGACGAAAATATGAAAACAAGATTCCATAATTTTGACTGAATTAATTTTAACTGGTTACAGTTGAACAAATCTAGAGTGACACCTACCGCAGAGAATTGACAATTAAGCACAGAAATCAAACAATTCTGGAAATCGAGTCAGAACTGTACGTTCTGTTCGAAAATTGAAAAGTTTACTTCATCGGCCACCAGGGGCGCTAATCACCAATGTCTACCGTCTATCCTGACAACGGTTTCGCTAATTGTATCCATGTTTGAAATTTTCCCTTTAACTTTCAAATTGAGAAAGCAAGTAAATTTAGTTTACTTACTTACTTTCGTTATCTGGTAGATTTAATTTGGAATACTGTAGTGCGACAAAGTCAGTCCTGTTCAGTTTACTAATATGAAATCAATGGCCTTGCCAGTCTTGGTCTTGCTACTAATTAGCAAATTAAATGGCGGATGTGAGCCCAGCATCGTCATAGCCCCGGACGGCCGGCCCACAGGGATGCGTTTCCGCTTTGTGCCCCATTACGACGGGAACCGGATCCGGTCAAAGCCGGACCCTGTTCGTCGCCAGGTGGCGCTGCAAGTGTTCGACTACGAGCCGACCCCGTTGCCGGCAAATTTGTAATATGACCATGGATGGTATGTCTGGTATTTACGGCTTCATATGCAGAATAATCGAGAAGTTTCCGTAGTTTATGGTTATGTTTTGTACTTATCTCACGTTGATCTCTCTCATATTATATTGCATTTAGTATTGCATTTAGTTGATGGAAACCAGACATAGCTGTTAATTGAATTTTTTTCCACTCCTACGTGACGAGCTATGTGTAGAGATATCACCATGGAAAACACATAAACGTCAGCCTTCACATAGCTATACTAGACAAAAATAAATGGTAATTTAGCAGGAAAGTATTCTGAATTAATTTGACGATATGGCGAATTCAGTTCGCTTCATAAGGAGCCCAAGTTGGCGAGAGTTAATTCAGTTGAATCAAAGGTGGTCAAGATGATTGGTGTCTTGTTTCTCGCCCTGCTCGCTGTCACGGCCCAGGCCGGCGACAATGAAGACCTCGACAGCAAGTGGCCCATGCTTCAAATATGTCCGCCACACCCAGCTGGTAACCCACCGGAGTACCAGAATGTCGGCGCCAACCTGGTGAAGCCCCAGTCGGCCCCGGTGGCCTACTCTGCCCCAATGGTCTACTCTGCCCCAGTGCCTTACTTTGCCCGAGCTATCAAACCTGTCCCAGTGGCGTACGCTGACCCAGCCCCGGCTGCCTATTATGCGCCGAACTTCGGCTCTCAGCTCAGCCCCTACAGCTCACCCGCCTCGGAGAGGCTCCCCGGGCAGCCATTCACCACCAACCCGAAGCCCAAGCCGTGGCCTTCAGCTGTCCCTTCAGTGGTCCCTTCACTGCCCCCTAAACTGCCCGCTTCGATACCGATCACCTATGTCACCCTTGACCAAATGATCGCCAGTGGCCTTAAACCATACACATCATACACCTATGACCAAGCACCGGTAGCTCAATACCGATCAGGCCCATCGAGCCCATCAAGCTGGGCCCGCCCACCGGGCGCTTCCTGGTCGGCCAGCCCACCGGTCGCAAAGAAGGACCCCTGTAAGATGGACATTGTCCAGGGCCAGTGCCGGGCTGCCTTCATCCGCTACGGTTACAACAAGGACACCAATCGGTGCGAAGAGTTCGTCTACGGAGGCTGTGGTGAGTTGACTAATCACTCCCTGATTTGATTGCGATTAACTTAATCTTCCCTTCTACAGGTGGCAATGAGAACCAATTTTCAAGCGCCGAAGCTTGTCGAAAGGCTTGCCCTCAGGCCAAGGGCATCATTCGGTATCGCAGGGATCCATTTTAAATAGCTGTATGAATAACAGTAAAGTTTTGTACTCAGTATAAATCAAACTCCTTTTTGAAGTAAAAATTTCGCCGCTAGATGGCGCTCAGTGAATGCAATAATAGCAATATTAATATAAATTCAGCACTATCACACTTCAAATCAAATCTCAACTAGCTTACCTTGACGTTATCTTCAATGATAACCTTTATGGTAAAATTAGCTCTAGTACGTGAGAGTCATATTGATTCCTCAGCTGATGCGGCAAATTTTAAAGGGGGAAAGGTTATCGACGAACTGTGATTGGCTTATGTGTCGGTCGAGTGATCGTGAGTTCGATTCCAGGTTCTGGATTATTGATTTTTGTTAAATTGTTTACTGACCAAAGGTATTCCAGTGTGAAAGCTTCAAATCAGCTCAGGGAACTGTTCAAAATTGGAAAGTCGACATTTGGCCGAAAAAGCACCGAAGCGCGACTTGACGAATTTTGGACATTCGAGGACATTTTCGACCCGATTCCTCAGAACATCAATATCGATCAGTTGAATAATCTTTTACTTTCGCACTTTGTACATTCGTTTTTTGTGTAGTTGGTTGTCTTACTTCCCTTTTCTCGAGTTCAACATTGACAGCATTTCATTCTTCATTATCAAACAATTTATAAAAGAGGGAGAAAATTGTCACCATTAAGCTTGATAGGTTAACTTAATTCAATTAGCGAGCAATATGGCTCAGCGAAGAGAGGGAGAGAGAGAGAGAGGGAGAGATAAATCGATTATACAAAATTGACACGAAAAGTTGTTTTGTAGCACAATTACAAGAAAAAAAAGTAAAATTGTATAGATTTGATTTTTTGTATATTACAAAAATGTGGTATAGCTTGAAAAATTTGATTTCTGAGGTTGCTGTTCCGTTGGTTTTTTTCATGACTGGTAATTAACGAGAATCGCTTAATGACGACACTTAATTGGCACGAGAGCTGGCTTTGAAAGCTTTTTTGTCTTTGTGAGAGTGAACGTGAAATTTTTTCTTGTTTCCTTACTGATTAGCGTCGAGACCATCTTCAAGCTCTTTGCACATTTAGAACATTGTCCAGGGATAGAACGAAAAAGAGTCGCAAACAAAGGCCCAGTTGCGTAATTAGTGGTTGATTTGAGGCCTGAAACTTCCGTTTCCGGGCATGATGTTCCGCTGCAGACTCAGCTGGTTGCCGCCAGGGGTACCCGGGGTGTTGGGGCGACTGAAGTGGTCATTGGGTTGCGGTAGGAAGTGGTACTGGTTGAGAAGGAAGGGCTGAGAGCCCGACATGGCGGTGGCGTTCTGAAAGTGCTGCTGAATGTGCTGGTGGTTCATGTTGCCGAAGTTCTGGCCCGGTGAGCCCAGGTGGGGCGACGGGCAGTGGATGGGGCCCGCCTTGATGGAGCCACTCGAGTAGTGGGTCACCTGGGGCACCGGCCTCGGTGGGCCCAGAGACGGGTAGGGGTTCAGCGACGGCGGCGGTGGGGCGGGCATGGGGACACTAGACCTGTGACTAGAGGCAAAGCCTGACTTGAGACTGCTCGTCTCCGACCCAGAGGGCATGGTACTCGGATTCGAGTAGACCGCCTTCCAATTGCGCAGCCGCGTGTGCAGCTCGGTGAAAGATGGCCGCTTGCTGGGTATCTCGTGCCACGTTTCCGCCATCAGCGAATAGATGTGCGGCGGGCAGTCCTCGGGGCACCGGAGTAGATGGCGTGACCGAATCATGTCAATCACTTCCTGATTGTTGTAGCCGTAGTATGGCTGCAGGCCATAGCTGAACACCTCCCAGAGGACGACGCCGAAGGACCAGACATCGGACTCGGAGGTGAACTTGCCGTACAAGATGGACTCCGGGGGCATCCAGCGAACCGGAAGCAGTGACTTGGACTGCACCCTGTAGTAGTCCGAGGCGTAGATGTCACGTGACAGACCAAAGTCGGAAATCTTGACCGTCAGGTGGTCGCCCACCAGGCAGTTGCGGGCAGCCAGGTCCCGGTGGACATAGTGGTGGCCAGACAGGTACTCCATGCCCGCGGCAATCTGGGTAGAGATGTGCAGGAAGTCCTGGATGTCCAGTATCTTGCGGTTCATCATGGTGGGCGCAATGTCCGTCCGGGGCGAGTGGCCTTGCAGGTACTCGTGCAGGTCACCTTCGGACATGAATTCGAACAGCATGGACATCGGGTCCTCCCGGAAACAGACCCCAAGTAGACACACAATGTTGGGATGCTGCAAGTCGGCCATCAGGTCGGCCTCGCGCTGAAAGTCACCCTTGGTCTTGCTGGTGGCGTCCTCCTTCAGCGTCTTGATGGCAATGGGCAAAATGGCGCCCTGGGGCATCACCAGCTCGCCGCGGTACACCTTGCCGAAGGCGCCCTCGCCCAGCTCCTCGATGAACCGGATCGAGGACATGGTGTACTCAATGGCCCGGGGCTGTTTCCGGGGCAACAGGGAGCTCAGCTCAACCGACCCGTTGGTGCCACTGGACGGCGGCCGGTTGCGGCCGGCGTGGGAGCCCACCGAAAAGGTGGGACTGGCCATGGACCGGATGCTGGGCGGGCCCGACTTGGTGTGCTTCTTCTTCCGCTGGCGTAGACAGCAAATGGATATGATGAGCAAAAACAGGCCCAGTGCCCCGGCGCCCGGGGCAACCATGTAGAACCAGAAATGATCGACTTTGTGTAGTTGAGTGGCGTAGGGTGAGTCAAGCGACGATGGTGGCGGTAGATAAAAGGGCGGAGAGAGAGGAGAGAGAGAGAGGAGAGAGAGAGAGCCGTTGGGAGAGAAAGAGGGAGAGAGAAGAGAGAATGTGTGAGTGAGAATTTATGACTTCAGTCCCTTTGAAAGCACAAAATGCATTATGTGAACAGATATATTCTCAGAACCAATTTTAGGTTCCGAATTTTTCTGTCTATTCAGCCTATTTACAGTTTAGAGTACACTGAAAAATGGCGAGAGGAAGAGCGAGAGGGAGAGAGAAGAGAGACTTGAAAGCTCCGAAAAACATGGTCAACGTTTATTGGCTTCAGTGATGAAAGCGGAGTTCACCGAGAGGAGAGAGAGAGAGAAGGTGAGAGAGAGAGAGGAAGGCAAACTCGGCCAACTGTTTAAACTTTCTCCTTTTCAAATTTGCGGTCGTCAAGTGAACTGGAAACACGACTCCCTCTCTCCCTTCCTTTCCCCCTCTCGCTCTCTCCTCTCTCCGCTGCCTTCAACTGGTTTATGAATACGACCAGAGAACACACAACAGCAATCAAGCCGAAGGCTATCATTATGTACTGCAGTAAATTTCGAACAGTTCGAAATTGAACAGCTTTACGAGTCGGTCCTCTCTCTTCTCCCTCTTCACTTTTATTTGCTCTCTCCTTTCCTCTCTCTCCCTTCTCCTCTCTCAACAGCAATTTCAAGACAAGCCAAGGGCCTGGAGAAAGAATGCATCAGCGATTTGACTTTTATAAGTTGACTTGAAAGACGAAACGACACAGTGAAGAATAATAAATTAGAACGGTTCCACAAATTATTCGGTAGTCAAGAGCGAGAGAGCAAGGGAGGGCGAGAGGGAGAGAGGGAGAGAGAGGAAGTAAGAGAAGCAAATATTCATCATGGCAGCTCTAACTGCTTCTAGTTTCCAAGCTCAAATAGAACATGACGACAAGAAACATTCTCTGGCTGAAGTTCTGAAAGACAGATAGAGAGGAAAGGGAGAGAGGGAAAAAAGAAGAAGAGGGAAAGAGCGAGAGGGGGAGAGAGGGAGAGCACGACCACCAGGGTAATTCATCACTGGCAAGTTGAAGGCGTTCATTTGCACGCAATCTTTTTTGGGCCAATGTGACATGAACAGTTCGAAGCAAGTTCATCGCTTATTTAGTTCGAACCAACTCGGCCACAAAAGAGCACAATCGCAAGTACGCGAAGACACACATATCGAACTGTTCGCGGTTCTAGAACAATGTGTGTTGCCGGAAATTTGTGTCTTCCGTTCGATTATGAGAGAGCGAAAGGGGAGAGCGGGCTCTACATCCCAAAGTATCGGTCGCGAAACCGCAACTCATTACCTTTTCATAATGTATTCCGTTCAGTGTGTTGTTCTATGGGAAGAGAGAATGTTCTTTTCTCCCTTTCCCTCTCTCCCTCCTCTCGCTCTCTTTCGAGCTATCTTTTCACTATCGAATATCTTTCAGAACATTGACACTGTGTGTTCTGTGAACTCGTCTTGCTTCGTGACAACGGTTTCCGCCCTTAATGAGTTTGGCACATCATTTTTTCTCATAATTCTCACGCGATCCCTCTCCTCTCTCTCTCTCCCTCTCTTCTCGTGACGGTGAGAACAAAGTTCTATTGCGTCTTCGAACTGCGAGAGGGAAGGAGGGAGAGAGGAGAGACAGACAGTTCGATATCTCGATATCTGGGCTCGTGTTTTGTGTACTCTCGGCAAGCCTTGACGAAAGAGAGCGAGAGGGAAGGGAGAGAGGGAGGGAGAGGGAGAGAGAGAACAGATTCTTGGCTGGACATTGAGAGGCTTAAGTCTCTCATTTGTTTCCAAGTTGAACAAAGTGAAACCTGATCGTTCTAGAACTGGGCGGAGAGGGAGAGAGGGAGAGCGAGAGGGAAGAGGGAGAGAGAACATGAGAAGAGCAAGACGGAGAAACTCGTAAGCATGATTGCAAGACTCGAGCTTATTCTCTGATCTCGATGAGAAGGATGAAGAGAGCGAGAGGGAGAGAGAAAGGGAGCGAATGAATACCAGCTTGGGATTTGAGAGGGCTCTCCCTCTTACCCTCTTCATGAGCGAGAGGAGAGAGGGCGAGAGGGAGAGAGAGAGATAGCCCGCCAAGGGCAGCCATTTTGATCGATCTGTCGAGCGGATATACGGCGAACAACTCGGCAAACAGTTCTAGACGACGAACAGTTCGAGCGCTCAAAGTCAGGATCACTAGACTGAGAACTGTTTATGTAATCTTCCTCTTCGAGTTCTAACGCGTCACTATGAACTGTTCATCTTTCGATTAACGAGATGAAGAAGCTTTCAAGAGGAAGGGGAGTGAGAGACGAGAGACAGCCAGAGGAGAGGAGGAGAGGGAGAGGAGAGAGAGAGAGAGAAAGTAGCTATATCCGTAATGACATACAACAGCTCAGGAAAAGTTCTAGTAAAAGCAAACAAACGTGACTCGAACTCTTAATTTCGAGTTCTAGAGCCAATGCAGTGAACTGTTCAGAGAGGGCTCGAGGCAACTTAAGAAATCTTTTGAGCGTAACAACGCTAATTGGTTCGACTCTGAATGAAACTGTGTATCAAATGGAGGGCGAGAGAGCCCGGAGAGGGAGAGAGGGGGGGAGAACCTGAAAAAGAACTCCTTGGACTTGTCGAACCTTATTTAGAACTTTTTCCAAAAATAGAACATTTCAAATTTGAACAGTTCTAATGGAACACAAAAACAGAACTTTCCCGTTCATGTTGAAATACATGTAGAACAGTTCGAGAGCAAAAAAGAGCAACAAATTGCACACAGCGTGCAGTTAAGTAGAGAAACAAGATGGCCGACAAATTAGAGGAGCTTCGAAAAGGGCTTAAATTTTTGTCGACTAATTAAAGTGGATCCGTGCTAATTAGTTTTCCCTTGTTGCTCTGACTACGACTAGAGAATGCTAACCCTTCTCTCTCTCCCTCCTCTCCATCTCTGTTCACTTCGAATTTAATTTGCTCCCCTCTCTCTCTTCGTCGCAAAGGAATCCCCTGCAAATGTACTAAATGCCTTTTCAGGCCAAATCCATGCATTCTTGCCTTGAAATAGTGCTTCGAGTCGACTTTGAACATTTCTGAACATGTGCTTAATGGTCATTACGCTGCCATACAGCTTCACTAACTGCAAGTGATCAAGTCATGATGAAAATTCAAATGACTCGTGAAGCCGTCTCTGCTTCTCTCTCTCTCCCTCCCTTTCTCGCTCTCAGTTTCCCTCTTTCCTCTTTTCGTAAAATTGCTCGACATTCATCACTGTCCTAGAACTGTTCGAATTACAAGCTCTCTCCAGGATTGATGTCGTAATATTACTTCAACATTCATGCATCGAGCGAACTTCAAATTGAGGGAGAGGAGAGGGAGAGAGGAGAGAGAGATTTTGCCCATCTTGCCGTCCCTTGAAACTGAATACCTATGAGAACCGTACATATATAGAACATTACGTAATATGAATATCATCATGGCCGTCAACTTGAATATGTAAGTTTGGGCAACTTAATGCACACTCTATATGGAAATTGTGATCAAATGCAAGACTTAATTAAGACCGTCAGAGGGAGCAAAAGGGAAAGAGAGCGCTCCCTCTCCACTTGCTGTCCCCCTTTTCGCCAACTATTTGCTCTCTCCCTCTCCCCTCTCCGCCACTATTTGTTCAGAGGCACGACTTAATGGGCCACTTGCCATGTGCACTTGGCCATAGAATAGAACAGTTCATCACAGTCTACTGCCTATGAGTCATAAATGATGAATGCTAATTGCCATCGTGCTAATTGGCCAACAGTATGCACTGGCTCTCTCTCTCATCTCTCTCCCTCTTCCCCTCTCCTTCGTCGCTATCCATTGTTGACTTGTTTTTCGCGCTCAAGTGTAACGAGTGTAAATCAGTTCTCATAAGCAGAGCAACGATGATGGAATTATTCGAACGATGTATCTCAAGTCCGACTCATTTAGCATATTTCAGACAGCTGCACGGCGAGAGAGCTTCCTCTCTCCCTTCCTTTCTCCTTTCGCTCCGTTCGTTGCCGTCTCTCTCCTCTTTCCAATCTCTTTCCAACTGAAAACTTAATTTAGAAAATACTTCAAGTATCCATATTGCAAGTGTAATATATGAAGACAGTTGAAAGTATAATAATAAGAGATGACGCGAAATTGTAGAGCGAAAGAGGGAGAGGGAGAGAGAGAGACGCCTCGATTATTGCGTATGAAAGGAACGCGGTGAGAAAGGGAGGAGGGAGAGAGCTAGAGAGGGAAATTGAGAGTGCGAGAGATGAGTAGGGTGAGAGGAGAGAATGAACCATGTGCTCAATTTTGATCGAGAGGAAAGAGGGAGAGAGAGAGGGAAAGAGAAGAGAGAAAAGCTTTTCCATACTCTCTGAAAGTTATTATTGCAAGTAAATTGAATATCAAATGCAAAAGGGAGACTGTCGGTAGAGGAGAGGGGAGAGGGAGGGAGAGAGGGAAAACGGGGCCCGCTGGAGCGGATACACACTGGGCTTTCGGGGCAAAGATTACGCCACGACCTGGCAGTTATTTGCACAATGGATTCAAGCCACACACACATTCTACACTGTTACATATTACAATGGCAGTTTCCTTGTATATATATTAGGAAGAGAGGAGAGGGAGAGAGAGAGCTTGCTCTTCCAGTCAGTGTACAACATATTTTGAACTGTTCAAAAGGAAGCTCACGGCTTTCAGCTTTTTTCACTAGAGTAGCTTGCAAGGTATTACGACCTCTCCTTCCCTTCATGCTCTTAGATTGAATATCAACAAACAAATGGAAGCCGACAGAAAGAGGGGAGAGAGGAGAGGGAGAGAGGGAAAACAAGCTTGCCTAACAATGTCTAGTCGTTCAATAATGAACAGTTCGGGCTTCGGCTTCGAGTGAAAAAGGATTTGTACATTTACTTGACGAGAATGTACAACAAGCAAGCAAAGTAGACGAGAAGAGATGGCGAGAGGGAGGCCAAGAAAGAGAGGGAGGGAGAGGGAGAGAGAAGAAAGAGAGAAAAGTAATGATGGCCATCTCAGAGCCTCGAGCTGACACTGAACAGTTCAAGGTACGTTCTGTCAACGTTCTTTCACTCTGATGATGATGGAGAACTGCAACCCAGATGGCTAAGGGAACATCTTTTCCCTGGCAGCTCATATGTACTCTCTCTTTCCCTCTCCCTCTCGCTCTTCCCTCTTTCTCTCACGTTTTCCATGTCTCTGAAAAGCTTGTTATGTTAGGTGTACTCTGATACAGTTTCTTTTTCATCTCTTTTTCCTCTCCCTCTCCCCTTCGCTTGTTACAGGTGCAATCGTTAGAGGCGAACATTCTGTATCTCTTTTACAGCATTCTCTCCCTCTCCCCCTTTCCCTTCTCTCTCTCCCTCTTTTTCCCTTCTCTCTCTCCCTCGCGAGTACGATTTAAAGTTTTGCTTTCCTCTCTCCCTCTCTCTCCCCTCTGCGTAAAGTGAGTTACGAGGTTGCTTGCTCTTTCTTGCTCTACGTGAGCCAATCAATAGAACTGTTCAAAACGAATATGTACAAAAAAAGCACACAAACACAGAACATACGCAATGGCCAACAACTGCGACTTCGAGCGAACTGTTCAAACTCGGCAAGAATAGAGAGCGAGAGAGAAGAATTCGAACCGATTTATGTACACACACAACATATCCAAGTGACCATTAGGTTCTAGGACTAAACCATGGCCATGTTCGAACACGTCTCTCGCAAATTGAATGTTCGCTTCCAGAGCCGTGTTCTCATTTATTATCAAGCTGCCGAAAACTCCTCTCTCGTGGCCATGTTCTCAACATCGACGTCTCTCTCTCTCTCTCCCCTCTCTCCTCTCGCTTCCTCACTCTGCCTCTCTAGCCGGCCATGACAGGTCACGCGCCACCGAACATCTCAACGGCCGCCATTTGCCTTTTCCCCTTCCTGTCCCTCTCAACCCGTTGAGTGACCACTTAAAGCAACATGTACTCTCTCCTCTCTCCTCTCTCCCCTTCGTGACTGCTAACTCACGTAACTCACGAAACGAGAGCAGAACGAATGAGCCATGCAAGCCAGAGGGGAGAGAGAGAGGGAAGAGGGAGAGAGGCGCTCTGGCATTCGATCAACAAACAAGATGTAACTTGAAGTTTGGACATTTTTCAGCCATTTCCATGAATAGTTCATGTCACTTTTCTGTACATACATAGAAAAACTCGGCTACGAGAGCTGTACCAGTATATTATATTTCTTAAGAGTCTAAGGGTGACATTGAGTGAGAGGGGACATTCACAGGGAGGGAGGGAGACGGGAGAGGAGAGGAGAGAGGGGCAAATACGCAGAGAAGGTTACAGAAAGCGCAGCGAGAGACGAAGGTATAGAGGAGAGAGGAAGAGGGAGAGAGGAGTCTATTTTTGAACCCTTAGCCCTCCTCGTGTGTCCACTAGAAAAAAGATTGACAGCCCTTTTACTCTTGTCACGCCACCTCCTCTCTCTCTCCCTCTCCCTCTCTCTTCCTTATTATTTCAAGAGTTCCTTTCTCCTGGTCGACTCTCTCTCTCCCCTCTCCCTCTCTTTCAGCTCACTGGAGCAATTATCGGCCCATTGTTGCCCCCTGAAGGACCCTCACGCTAGAAGTCCTCCTGACCGTGACCCAGCCAGCAGCCCGCCACTGGAGAATTTGTGGGGCTCAAAGGGGCACACAATGGCCTGATGGGAGAAGGGAAGAGAGAGAGAGAGAGAAGAGGGAGAGAGGGAAACTCTAGCCAAGGCAAACAAGAGCAGGGAGCAGAGGGAGAGGGAACGGGTGAGTCTGGAAGCAGCAAAGAATGAGCCCTCTCTGGCCCGGCCGTCAAAGGGCAATCATACAACACAGCCCGTCGGCCTCTGGGCAACAGCTGCGGCGACGGGATGAGAGGGGAGGAGGAAGAGGAGAGGCGGCTCAAAGGGAGCCTAGTTGGCTTGACCAACAAAGCTGGCCATAGTGGATGATTCTCGCGCTCTCCCTCTCTATCTGTCTCTCCCTCTCTCTCTCGCTCTCCTCTCGAAGCAGAGTCCCTTGACTTTATTGTTGGCTCGTGAATAGGACTTAAAGAACACACATGAACATTCGGCCGAAGGCCATCATCATTATCATCATGGCGACCGACTCGTTGACTTGGAATCGTCCGAATTGGACAACTTTACGACCTAGGACTTCGTTTCTCTCCTCTCTCCCTCTCTTCCTTCTCTCCTCTCGCTCTCCCTATCTGCATCTCTCGCTCTCTGTCGTGACCGGGCTTAACTTGGGTTATAGCCCTACTCAAACTGTATATTTGCTTTAGCTCCTGATGGCCTTCGCACGCTCAATGCATGGCGTCTCTCTCTCTCTCTCTCTCTCTCCCTCTCTCCTCTCGCTCTCTTCCCTATCACCGGCCAGCATGGGCACTGACACTGACATACTCGATGTCCCGTAGACAAGGATTTATTACCGGACTGCATGCTGTGAAAGCTAAATGGGAAAAGAAAGCTACAAGAAAACTACAGTAAGGAGAAGAGGAGAGAGAGAGAGAGCCAGACCAGAGCAGCCCGAGAGGGAGAGGGGAAGATGGATGGCCAGGTCACTGAGTGCTAGGAAAAGAGCGAGAGAGGAGAGAGAGAGACAACCTAAATGGACTTTGAACTGGTATGTCGCCCACGCTGACTTTCCAACAAAAAACTGGTTTTCTGGGCTCAAAATTTACAAGGATCATGTTGATTTTATTCCCTCTCCCTCTCTCTCTCCTCTTCCTCTCGCCCTCTGTCGCTGGCTTTCTGTCTCTATCTGTCTTTCCAAAGCTGAAATACAAGCATAAAAAACTTTCTTACTTCTTTGCAGATTTCCGTATAATCAACTGGCTGTCAAAGTTTTGTTCAACATGAAAAGCATTTCATAATTTCTCCGCTCTCTCCCTCTCTCTCTCCCTTGCTCTTTTCTACATCCTCTCTCTCCCTCCCTCTCTCGGCAATCTCTAGCTGTCTCTCGCTATCTTTCTCCACCTATACCATCACTCAACTCCTTTTCTCATATCCTATTTATAAACTATTCATGGACAACAAGCAAGCTATATTTTCTCTTGTCGGCAAAGTTAATGTTGCTCTCCTCTCTCCTCCCTCTCTCTCCTCTCTCGCTCTTTCTCCCTCTTTTCAGTGATACGAAGGCTCGACGGAAAGAAGAGAGAAAAATGTCCAAGTTTAGAACCTTTCCTTCTTCACTCGTGTTGTTTGTAACACTTAACACGCAAAGTTCCACCGGAACAACAAGAGAGGCATCTCTGAGAGATGTCTCTCCCAACATATGCGCTATACTATTTCACATTCATAGTCTAGACAAGGAGAGAGAGAGGAGAGAGAGAGAGGAGAGAGAGAGCACGGAAAAGAGGGAGGGGTAGATAGTGTGAAATACTGGCAACCGCAAGCTGTCTACTAAATTAGACGTATTTCGAAATAGACTATCTCTTCCGGAGCTCTAAATTGGACAGAGAGCGAGAGGCAGAGAGGGAGGGAGAGAGCGAGAGAGAGATGGAGAGCGACCCAAGTGAATTACGGAGACCAAGACAAAATCTATGGTCGAAGACGCGAGGGGTAGAGAGGGGAAGAGACAAAGGAAAAAAGAAGAATGTTAACGGAGGTTACTCCACTCTCTCCCTCCCTCTCTCCCATCTCTTTCTCTCTCCCTCTCTTCTTTTGACAAAGACCGCCAATTAGAAGGGAAGCGAAAAGGCAATTAAGAAGGAGTCTCACTAATTCAGTTTGCAACGACACAATCAAGCCGAAACAGCGGCAACAATAAACAGCCGCCATGTCCGATTAGGGGTGAACAATTTAGACAACCAACAATTAAGAGAGAGAGAGAGAGAGAGGGCGCCACTTACTGCACTTGGGGACATCGCACAGCTGTTTCTTCATCTCGCCATCGTAGACAAAACACCACGGCTGAGATTCCATTCCTCCGGGATTTCGGCAGAAATTGTGGCCGCCGATGATTTCCGGATAGTCCGAAGTTCGATAGAACACTTGTCGAGTCCAGGTTCCGCATTCGACGCCGTCCACCGTTCGGTGGGCTGTGCCGCGATACTCTTCGCCGTTGCCGTTGTAACATGTGTGCTCTGTGTGCGTGAGAGGGAGAGGGAGAGAGAGGGAGAGATGATTAGAGACAGAGTAATTATTGGTTGGCCTAAGTGGAGCGGTCAAGCTAAAGATGGCCGCAGGGTGACCTTTTCAGTTGGGAGAGTGTGTGAAAAGAGTGCTGACGAGAGGGACAGCTCGCTTCCACAGAGGAAGGGGAGAGGAGAAGGAGGAGAGGGAGAGAGACAGTTGGCGGGAATCATTCATGGCTCTAGTTAATGGCGAGGACTTCCGTCATAGAGTGATCAGAAAGCGATCATCTACACGAGGGTGGACAGTGCGGAGGTGACTTGTTAGTGAGCGAGCGAGAGGAAGGGAGAGAGGGAGAGGGAGAGAGGGCCAAGGCTCAGCTCATTAGGCTTGCCAGTTGAGTTAATCAGGGCTGAGGGCATGTCTGTCTAGTCATGTCCAGATGGTCCATATTTCTCCCTCTCTCCCTCTCCCTCCCTCACACCGCAGGATCACTCTTGCCCACCCTTATCTAGCTCTCTCTCCTCTTCTCTCCCTCCATCCCTCTCCCTCTTCACACGCCATCTACTTCGACCCTCTGTGCGACTCTCAGAAAATAGACCAGCTAAGTAAGGAGCAAAGGGAGAGGGGAGAGAGAGAGCGGGAGCAAATCTCGGTCAGCGTAGAAAATGGCGACGTACCATGGACAACTTGGACCACGTTGGGCACACCCAGCCGGAGACACGAGGCCGCTTCCGGTGAGCCGGCGGGCGGAAGTTGGTCGCACGTAGGAAGTAGATTCGCTTTCTGACCAATGAGAGGATGCTTCTTGGCGATCGTGTATTCCATTCTGCATATTGACGTTTCCAGCATTTCACATTCATCGCGACAGACCTGATGATAAACAGAGAGAGGGAAAGGAGAGCGAGAGTGAAAATCAAATTACTTGATCAAATAAGCGTGATTCATTAAATTCAATTTGTCTCTCTCTCTCTCGCTCTCTTCCTCTCAGCTGAGAGCAACTCTCCGTTAGACAAGCGCTAATGAATAGAAATGAACGACTTGAACGGAAATGAAAATCATGAATCATTAAGATAGTTCTAAGAACTGCCTTCACAACAATCCCTCTCGTCTCTCATCCTTCTCGCTCTCCCTCTCTCTCTCTCTCCCCCTCCTACGCTCCATGGCAACTTGCCTTCCTGGGCCTGGGTTCCTTGGCGTCCTCGTCGCACAAAGGGAATGCCGCGAAACAGAGCGAAGGGATGGCGAAGCGATGACACGCCGGTGAGATGTCATGAGAGGTCGCGACCACCGTGAAGGCCGAACTTAATTTCTCTTCCATGATGTCCTGACTTCGAGAACTTTGTACAAAGATGGACGCGTTGCCGATGAACTGCGAACAAACGGAACCGCGGTACGGTTGACAGAACCCAGAGCCGAAGTCCAGGTCATCGGAATGGCCAACAATGTCCGACGATGTGTCACTTGGAAGGCCATGTGTGTCCGAGCCGTATGATGGAAGACTGTTGCGAAGGGAGAGAGGGAGAGGGAGAGAGAGAGAGGGGGAGAGGGAGAGAAAAGACAAATTGCATGAGTCACTTTAGCTTTGGTCCTTCGAGTTCTAACGCGATTCTGAGGGATTATTCCTTCTTTTTCTAAGGCAATGCACATTCGTTAGTTCGTTTTCTCTCCCCTCTCTCTCTCCCGCCTTCCTTTCCTCTCTTTATTTATCTCTCTCGGTCCACCGTTCAGGGAATCTAATTTATGTCCTAAATCCTGGTTCGTGACTCGTTGCAAGAGCTTCAAATTGTCAACACATTTCACGACTCCGGTCTCTCTCTCTCTCTGGCCTCGTGTGCGGTAACACAACGTCAATGGGTTCTAATCCTTTGCGCAAATGTACAAACTCGCGACAGGAACCATATGCTAATGGACCATATGACGACCATTAGAGGGGCCAGACTGGTGCCTAGTGCGCATGTCAGTCTCTTGTCACTTGCATATGTGTGTTGACAATGCTCGCACAAGTGTGTGTGTCCCTTCTCGAAAATGTGGACCAGGGGTTCTTTAGAACATTCTCTGCGTGTGTACCTCTGAGTGGGCGACGGCCTGATGTCAACATCATTCTCGCCATCAATGTCAAAGGTGACATCATCACCGTCGGCCGACGACGTCATGGACTCATGGTCAACAAACATGGCCGACGCCAGGGTGGTGGTGGTGGACGAGTGGGCCAGCACGAAAAATGGCGTCCTCGAGGGCCGAACGGTTCGCTGCCTGGCCTGCTGCGGGCCGTTGACCCTTCGTCGCACACCAGGCTCAGAGGGAGAGGGAGAGGAAGCCCTCTTGTCGGCAAACATAAATTGTGACTCGGTAGTAATGGCGGCCGTTATGGTCAACACGGCCATCAGCTCAAGCACCATGTGACACTTGAGCTTCATGGTCAACTTAAAATACTACGATACTGTCACTCTATGTTTTGGGACCACTGGGCACAGAAAGAGAACTATTTAATGGCGGACCTCTATGAAGGAGACAGAGAGCAAGAGGGAAAGAGAGAGAGGGAGAGAGAGAGAGAGGAAGAGACATAAACAGGGACCTCGTTGTTCTCCTTGCTCTCATAGACCCCCGCAGTAAACCCGGGCGTCGGCGTTGCCTTGCCACAGCTGCCGCGGAGCGAGACAGCCAGAGAGGGGGAGAGAGGGAGAGAGAGAGAGCACGAGAGGGAGAGAGCGAACCTTTGCGCGCGCGCCATTGCCTCTCTGTCTCTGGTCTTTCTCACCCAGCACAGTGAACAAGGGACCGAGAGGAGAGGAGAGTGAGAACGAAAATATCGCCCTCTCGCTCTCTGGGTTTTGGCGCACAATGTTCACTTTGAACAGTTTGCTTGTTCGAAAGTTGAACATGAAACAGGGGGAGAGGGGAGAGAGAGGGAGAGGCAAGAGAGGGAGAGAGAGAACCAAAGTCGATCAAGCGGCTAAGCGGGCACGTGAGCCCCTCTGAGCCCGGAGGCTTCTTCTAGCTTTAGTGGCGTAGAGAGGAAGAGCGAGAGGGAGAGGGAGAGAGCGACAAAAAACTTCATAATAGTGCGCGTTGGCACGTGTAGAACTTTACTTTCTGCGAGTTAGAGAGCAATCCTCTCGAGAGAGGGAAGAGAGACGACAGGGACGACAGAGACGATAAAGAGGGAAATAAGAGTTACACTTTCTCACCTTCCGGGCATGAGTCCAGGGAACTCGGGAATAACGGGCTGGAAGCTGGGCAGCGACTTGGAGGACATGTACTGACCTAGAATAAACAGAGTCCAGGGCAAGGTAAACAACAAACGAGAGGGAGAGGAGGAGGGCAGAGAGACACTAATTAATTTCCATCGCTGTGGGCACGTGTTGCGCTGGAGAGGGAAGAGGGGAGAGGGGAGAGGGACGACTCACCTCCTTCGACCCGGAGGATGCCGATGGTCTCCATGGTCAACAGGCCGCTGTTGGCCTCGCACTTGTAGAACCCTGTGTCATGAGTGTCCAGCCTCAGAACCTTGAGCCGCGAGACCGCCTTGTCACGGCTCGAATTTTGTGTCCTAACTTCCAGCTTGCCTTTGACCAGTTCTATCGGCGCCTCGTTCTTGAACCATTCAATGGTGGGCCGAGGGTGGCCTCGAAATTCGCACTTGAGAACGGCATCGTGGCCATTTTCTCGCGTCAGATTGTTCAGGTTCTTGACCACGGCTAGGAACGACTTGTCTGACTGTGATGATGATGATGAAGAGGAGGAAGAAGATGGCCCGTCGTCGTCACTGTCCAGCGTGACCGAACTGTCCAGTGGGCCGTTGCGGTGCCCCGGCCCATGTGGCACGGCCAGGGCGGCCGGCTTGTCGTGGTGGCGAAGCTTGAACTTGTCACCGAAATGTTCACTCTCGAGCAGGAAATTGGTGTCTTGGAAGCATGATGATGATGGCACTCTCAGGATGATGACGATGATGGCAAGAAGATGAAGATGGCCAAGTAACAACTTCATGATGTTATTATGTTGAGTAAGTCCGGTGCACAGTACACATCGTCTCTTTCCTCTCTCTCTCTCTCCTCTCGCACTAACTTTACTGCTCTCTCGCTCTCTCTCCTCTCCCTCTCTGGCTCTCGCTCTCTCCTTTTGCTCTCACATATAAACTCAACCAGTGTTAGCTCTCAACTGACTCAAGACTTCTCTCTCTCTCTTTCCCTCGCTCTCGCTCTGACTCAGTCGTGTGACTCATGCGCAGAATTGGATGAGAGGGGAGAGAGAGAGGAGAGAGAGAGAGCGGTAGCTGACATCCGAATAAAAGTCCTCTGTTGAACTGTTCTATTTGCATTCTCTCTCCCTCTCTTTCTCCCTCTCGGTCCCTACTTAACATAACTATCAAAAGTGTGAAACTGCAATGCTTTTTTATGTAGCTTTCACGTGCTCTCCCTCTCCCTTCCTCTCTCTCCCCCTCTCCCTCTATCTAAATCGCAATTCCAGGGTTCCAATATTTTAGATTGCTCATGGAATTTAGAAGTCAGCATGAGCGACAGGTGCTCACATTAAACGAAACGCGAGAGGGGAGAGGGAGAGAGAGGGAGAGAGAGGAGAGAGAGGAGAGAGAGAGAGAGAGAGAGATCATAAAACTATTGCATCAGCACATTAAATACCTAGAAAGGTATTAAACTTTCTCCAACTTCGCATTTGCAGAAGAAATAATAGAATTCTAAAAACCATTTTCAAAATTAAATTATTCAAGTCTAAATATTCAAAAATAATGCAAAGCTCATTGGATGACGATAAGTTAAAATAAAAGAACGCCATGTGTTTTTTCGGGGGTCGTTCCAGTAGTGCCTGTCGTTGCATTTCTTGCTTTATCGCGTCGAATTATCGACGATAGAACACACTGGTTAGAGGCGATGATGTATTCGAAGCCATTTATTCTGGAACAATTCGGAATTTGTTTTGCATGTTCTTCCTTTTTTTTCTTGCTAGTGTACAGAGAGGGAAGAGAGGGAGAGGAGAGAGCAGAGCGAAGGCACGCAAGGCCTAGTCAAATTAATTCATCATTCTAACGTATCGAATTTGCATCTCTGAGCCCCAGAACACCAGGCGCTTAGAATGAACACTTCGACGAAGCTGTGATAGAACTAAGTTCTAATGGATCCTTGAGCTTCCCTCTCCTCTCTTTCCTCTCTCTCTCTCTCCCTCTTTTCTTGCATTCTTTATGCGTTAGAGGTTTTGATGTATCGCATAGTATCAGTGAAACCGCAGCTCATTATGTCTGTCATATTATATACAGTCTTGACTCAGCCTGTGATATATATTTAGCCCAGTTCTAGAACTCGAAGACTAGAACCCTTGGCGAGAGTTTTCGTGACAATCGTTGACGCCCTTAATGAATTTTGTGCGTCGTCGTTATATTTTCCCTTTTTATCTTTCTCTCTCTCCCTCTCCCTCCCTCTCCCTATAGCTCGTTCTGTCGTTTCGTCTTTAATGTCCGCTCATTGGTAAGGTTCTTAATGTCCTACAAGGGACGTCGATTTGGCCAATGTGTTCTGAACATTTCGTTCGATTACGCTGGCTCTGGGAGAGTTGAAAGTCGTGCACAGCGAGATTACGATTTATTTGTTCCAAGTAAAGAACGAAATGAAATCTGCTTTATCTCTCCCTCTCTTCCCCTCTCCCCTCTCCCCTCTCGCTCTTTCTCGCTAGACGCATTAAATGAAAACATACGCGTCTACGAAGATAGCGACTGAAGACGATACTCACAGTCAGCATCGCTGAAGGGGAGATGGAGAGATGGAGTCAGAGAGGGAAGAGGAGAGAGGAGAGGAGGAAAGTGACAATAGTCAACTGAGTGACTGTCAGGGATTTCCAAGGGACTCCTCTTGCTCTTCATGAAAGAGGGCCGCCATATTGATCGCAGTGATCGCGAAAGCTATAGTTCGCACAGAGTGTTCTATTGTGCACTAGAGTGACTTTGAGTCACAGATAGCTCTCTCTCTCTCCCTCTCCCCCTCTCTCTCCAGCTCTCTGAGACTTGAGAACTGTTTTCGTAATCGCCTCGTCCTCTCTCTTGCTCGACTCGGGTTCGCAAGCTGCTTAGAACTGTTCAACTCTCGATTAACTACGAAAAAGCTTCTTAGGGGAAAAGGACCGGATGTTGCTGTATCTCATTAATGTGCACTTGAAAATGTCTACCCAGCCCTCTGAGACGTGACAAGGACGCCTAATGAATGCCCAGGTTCTAGAACCTCTCGAGTTGGCAACTGGCTAGCAATTTGTTCGAATACGATGCCGCCGAGAATTCACTAATGAGAATCAAAGGTGCAAACGCTGACTGATTCGTATCGCAACGATTAAAATCTCGACTTTGCGAAGCGAGCGCCATCTAGCGGATAACTTTGTAACCAAAAGCGCTCAGACAGAAAAGTCTTCTCCAGGAAGCGCATTGTTTTTGAAAAGACCTTTGAGTTGATGACGTAGGTTGCATAATGTTGTTGCTCAGATACTCTACTTTTTCCTCTCTCCCTCTCCCTCTCACGAATCTCTACCGGACACACCTGAAAGGGCTTCCGTGGATATAATCGACTAGTAGGAGTTGAATATTAAAAGAGCAAGAAGGAAAAGAGGAAGACAAGAGCAAACTTTGCGAGCTTCCGATATGTTCGTTAATCACCTTCAGTCTCTGCAATCAAATCGAATGAAACTGAGTTACACTCTCAATACAAGCCCACTCAAGGAAACCCTTGCAAGGGACAATGTGGCCCACTGTGGGCTTGGTCGCAAAGGTGAGTGCTAAATCATTAACTCATTAATCGAACACTAATCGAACATTCCGCAAGTAATCATTCTGCCACCGAAACATAATGCTGACCAGATTAGTCGTTCGACTTCCGTTAAGACGGCTTCATTTCCTGTCATGACCGAGCAAGATGTGAGACTCATTTTAGCTAATTACGCTAAATCCAGTTGGTCGATGGATGATGACTTTGCTCGAAACGTCGCCATTGTCCGAATAGAGCAAGTTGTGGCTTATCATGTGAGTAGCTAACTGTTTCCGGTTTGACTCATCATGAAACATTTCTAAATAGTACAAACTGCGAACATTCACCGAACAAAGGTCCATCCGAAAGATTCTAGAACCGTTCAAACCAACAGCCATTGACGAAGAGTTTACCTGCAATCTCGCAACGCCGCCATTGTGGAAGATGCCCATATTTCCCAAAACTTCCTTTCATAGCCATGACATTAAGATGGACGTGCCAGATATGACCATCGTTGGCTGGTGTGACATGTGTCATGGCGGCGGTCAGGTGGACTGCGCATGTGCCACAAGAAGACGATCCTGTCCGTTTTGTAGCATTGACCGGAAGTGCACTTGCCGGAAATGCAATGGTCAGCAAACACTGCGCTATAGACTCCAGCTGACCGTCAAGTGGTCATCCTATCAGGATGACTTTGTGTCCCTTGATTGCACAACACTGACTGATAAACAGCTGATTCAAGCTCAAGGCGTCGATTTACTGAATGAACTTTGCTATCAAGTTTCTCCAGTTACATCAAATGCCGACAAACTAATTAGAGAGAAGTCGACTGAATTGATTGACAAGTACAAGTCGAACACGTTGAATAAGATAATTAGACAGCAGCAAGTAATTAGAGCCATACCTGTGACGATAGTGACGTATCGCAAAGAATCACATGACAGTCGCTTCTTCGTCTATGGTCACGATAACCGAGTCAATTTTCCACTAGAACGGCGTGACAATAGTTGCATAATTTCCTAATCAATTAATTTGAATCTTTATCAGACTAAAAAGAACGTGCACGTACAGGCTTAGTGCAGCAGTGTTATACAGCGCCATCTAGCGAGAATGGTCAGTGACGGTGAAGAAGTCACTGCATTTCTTTGAGACCGAGATCATGCGGCTGATTCTTTCCCCCTTGTTGACGTCGTCTTCAGGGTCGGCTCCCTTGCAATTGGACAAGAAGAGTGAAGCGCACTCTGTATCTTTCCATTTAGGATTGTTCCAGCGATGCTGCCAGCCTAGACAGGTGCTGCCCTCTCCACACGAGCCTTGGTAAAGGTAGTTGTACTCGAAGTAGTTGTCGTAGATGCGCTTGCAGTCTCCGCCTCGCATCGAGTAGTCGAATTTCTTGTTCTTCAGCTCATACATGAGTGGCTTCGCGTGCGTCCACATACCTTTCTCACGGTTCTCAGCTGAGTGTTGAAAACACAGGTAGCCTCCATAGTACCACTCGAAACACTGGACACCGCTGACATTCTTGTAATGGAAGGCACGTGTCAGCTGGACGATGACCAGTAATAACAAGAGCAACTTCATGTCAGTGCCACAGTTACGCTCAATCCAGCTAATGAGCTCCTTGTCAATCATGTAATCACCATTGCATTTCAAGACTGACGCTACGTATGAGTGACGGAGATGCTTTAGCTCTTCACAACCGGAAGTATCATTGACTTAATCATTCTCTAGCTTGAAGATATGACGCGATCAAAATAAAACTACTCCCGAGACTAGGGTTGCCTGTTTCCTCTTTTTAGATACGTAAGTCATGTAATATACGACCTCTAGATGGCGCTCCGGAAGATCAATGCTGAAACCCAAGTCTAGATGCTCAGACAGTTCAGTGGAAGTAATATCTCTTTTATCATCCTTGTGAATGACAATGATGCAACATAATTAAAGTTTAGACTTGATCCAGATTGGCGGATACTTGTAGAAGCCTTCGCCCGTTTTGCGGCCCAGCTTGCCCTCGCTGACCATCTTGTCTATGATTTTCAACCTTGGATACGGCCTGCCGTCCGAATTGCGGACACTCAAGTTGACGGCCTGCGCAGTGTCCAGACCGATGAGATCGACAAGTTCTAAAGGTCCTAACGGGTAGCCGGCGCCCAGTTTCATGGCCGTGTCAATGTCCTCGGGCGTGGCGACGCCATCTTCCACCATCTTGACCGCCGACAGGATGTAAGGGACAAGCAATCGGTTCAGTATGAAGCCCTGTTCGTCTTTGCACGTGACGCTGACTTTGCCAATGTCCAGGACGTACTTGCGCAGAGCGTTCAAGGTCTCCTCGTCAGTGTCATTGGTTCTAATCACTTCGACCAATCGCATCTGAGCAACTGGATTAGAGAAGTGCAGGCCGGCGAAGCGGCCCTTGTTGTCCACATGCACGCCCAGCTGTTCGCAGCTCAAGACGGACGTGTTTGTTGTTATGATGACGTCATCACGGTGCTGGAAGATGTCGCTAAATGGTTGGAAGATTAGTTCGGTTCAAACAACTGGATTTACTCACGACACTTCCTTGAACACTTTCTGCTTGAGTTCGACATTCTCTGGCACTGCTTCTATGACTAGTAAATCACTGTAATCATTGAGCTTGAACTCGTCCAACCTATTGGTGAAACCGATTTTGTCCAAAACACTCGAGTCCGAAAGCACTGGAAGCAAAATGGAAAGCAATTAGATGGCAACAATTAGTCGCAATTTAGGACAAACCTTGCTTCTTGACCAAGCCTTCGACCCTTCGGGTCAACTTGTTTCTAGAACTGTCCAAGGCTTTGGCGTTCACGTCGTACACGATGACCGCCTCAATGTTGGCCGACATGGCGGACACGAAGGCGATGCCGGTGCCCATCAGGCCGGAGCCCATGATTAGGACATTTCTAATTATCATGATGTACAAAAAGACGAACTGTTCAAGATGACAAGTGGACCGTGATGTTGACCAAGTCAGCGCTGGTTTTCACTTGACCAAGTAAACACACAAACACATGCCAGCACGAGTATGTTTGAAGCGAAAGTTTCACGTTTCGTCATCATTGAGCAACTGGTTGTCCTTGAAGTGAAGAGCGAGAGGAAGAGAGCGAGAGGGAGAGAGCGAGAGGACGAAAAACAGGTTGCTAACTTAGCGGCGGTTATTTTTACCTTTTTGATATTTCCGATAAACCAGTAAAGGCAGAGAGGAAGAGACGAGAGGAAGAGACACGAGAAAAAAGAGGAAGGGAGAAGAGGGACAGAGGAATCTCCCGAGACGCTTCTCGCCGGAAATACCTCAGTGTCATGAGCTGGCATTAGCTTTGGCTTACGTTAATTATGGGACACTTAGTCAGCTGATTGACTCTCATTGTTGTGGAGTCAAAATTTTTCATTCATAATAAAGGCCATTTAGTGACCATCGGTCAGTAGCTGACAAAGCTTATTATGGGCGGTCAAGCTCACATAGCTGAATATAGCGCTCAGATAGCTAGCATTCTTTCTCTAGTTTCCTTTTCAGCAAGTGAGAAAGGGAGAGGGAGCGAGAGAGAGAGAGATCCCTCTCCTCCCTCTCGGGCGCGCCTTGGTTCTAAGAATGTATTTCCTCTCTCTCTCTCCCTCTCTCCCTCTCTCCCGTCCACACACTGGACACAGGTGGCAGTAGCCGATATGTCTCAGTGTGCCCTCCAGTGGCACCAATTAAGGGGCACAAGGGTCGTAAACGGTTGTGACTGTCCAGTGGCCGAAAGGCAAAAAGGGAAACTGACCCCATGCCGACTACTTGACTTCTAAAAGTATTGATGGCCAGTGGGGCTTGAAAGTGGCCGCTGGCCTCTTAACTTTGCAGCTCAGCTTTTCCTTTTCATTTGTAGCTTTCTCTCTCTCACCCTCTCCCTTTCCCTCTCGCTGGGTCTCGCTTTGCCTTGCCTTTCTCTCCCTCCCTCTCTCGCTCTCTTTGGCCGTCAATTAGTGACACTGAGACCGTGAGACTTGCTGCCGGACATCACTTTGACTTCATAGTCAGCTAGAGGGAAGAGAGGGAGAGAGAGAGAGAGCTATCAGTTCATAGTTAGTCGTCCTCTAAGGAGAGTCAGAACCGTCATCATAGTCTCATCAGAACTCGACCAAGTATGTCGCGCAAGGAGTCCACTAGTTGCTTCAGTTCCAATTCGTGCTCCCATTCCAGCTGGTACTCAGGCCACTGTCACCTATGTCCAGTTTGCGGCCATGTTGTGCCCACTGCCGAGTTGCGGAGTCACTTTAGCCAGGAGCTAAGTAACTTCAAGGGCCAACTGGGCTCACGTAATAGCCCATTCTCGGACACCAGTAGTGACCACAGCATTGACCACCGCTATGACACCTACTCTTCCTACAATGACGTCACCAAGTTCGGCCATGTTGAAAACCAGAGCAATCAACGATGGTCAAAGTTCAAGCAGGTCAAGGCGAACCGGTCCCAGCGCACTGGACGCAAGTGGTACAAGTTCGGCTCCAGTCTTGACGACCAGACCCAGGACATAGTGGTCGACTAGCTGATCTGAATCGTAATCGGTTTTTAACTCTATTCCACTCATAACTAATTTGATATCACTTTCTGACAAAATGATCCGCTGTATGCACTCTCAAGTTCAGAGCTGTCAAAAAGTGCAGCTATCTAATAAAGCCCTGTAAATAGACTGACTACAGCATTTAATTCTTCAATGCCATCGTAAAGGCTTCTAGATAACGAGAAGTCGTTGATCACAATTTAGCGATAGCGAGCCGTTGTCATGCGCACTAATGGAACGGTCCCCCGAGATTCCCGCACAAGCTGATGCTGTTTCACAGCTGAACATGCTTGGAAAATGAGTTTATTGTCACTGATCAGTTCAGTGGTCACACATTACTAAATCACTTTTTAACACCGACTCATTTAGGTTTAGTACAGTTGTATTATGTACCACACTCGCAGCAAGGCAACGAGGGTTCCAGCTGCAAATGGTAAACGGTTATTTCGAGTGGACCAAATTGAAGGTAAACGCTGGACTGTTGATGGTGCGGAGGAATATTACATAAAGTGGAGAGGCTTTCCGTCTAGCTTTAATTCTTGGGAGCCCAAGGAGAACTTAACCAGTGACTTGGTTCACCTTGCTGACAAGACATATCTGGGCGAACTGGTTGGCAAAGTACCTCAAGCTTACGTCATGCCGAAGCGAAGAGGAAGGAAGCAAACTAAGCGCCAACCAGTTAAGAGACAACAACATAAAGCAGAGCCGATGGTTACAGAGACTGTGGTTGAATCGTATGAGTTCAAACCTGGGCCTGACATGTACTTATCGCCGACGGATGTTGGTGACATCATGTCACAGCTAGAAGTTCCGACAGTACAAATCAGTAGGCTGAAATCGTGCGAAATGACCGCTGGTAATTCGAATTTATTGGAATGTTTGTCTGCCGTTACACCTAAACATGGGTTGAGTAATTTGAAGAAGCGCTCTGCTGACCTTGAAGAAGGCGAAGATCTCTCTGATGATGAAGAGGATGACCGTCTTCCTGATACCTTCAAGTTTTTGCAGTATTTAGAAGCGATGAACTTCGACGAGAAGCCTGATCCAATTGCTGCCGTTGAAGCACAATCAAGCGGAGTATTAGATGAAGAATCAACAGCAAGCTCAGATACCATTATCTGGCAAGATGATGCTAAGGCTGACAGCACGAAGGCAACTTTCTCTATAAACTCCATAGCCGATGCTCTGGCTCAGATGAAACAAGACTCTAAAGATCACTCGGCTACAGCTAAACCTGTATCACCAGTAAAAAGCAAACCCGAAACAAGAAGTAGAATTGAACCAGAATCGAATGCGAAACCAGAGCCCGAAGTGGATGACTGGGGCAACCCAATAGCAGAGCAGCAGCCATCATCTACTGAATCGCCAGTAGATGACTGGGGCAATCCAGTTGAGGCTGAAGTGATACAGAAAAATTGTGACGATGATTCTGAAGTGATTCTCTTACACGACGAGTCTGAAGCCATGGAGGAAGATGCTTCCAAATCCAGGCCCAGCTTGAAGTTTAAACCATACGGACCGCTCAGTCAACCTTACCGAGTAGCCAAACCATCTACGTCCCAACTTCCGTCGGCTATGTCCAATGGCGGTGATGAATGGGACTCACCAACGGTCCCCTCATCACCGCCGCCAAAGAAGCTTGCCCTTGGCAAGAAGGCAGCCAATGTGAAGCAAGAGCGGCGAAAAAATGGCGAACGAGAGCTACCCAGGAAGCAGGCCGCCATGAACAGTCTTGCCACCTACCACCTGACTCGGGCCAAGTTGAAGAAGGAAGGGGAAAGAAAGGAAAGCTTGAAGCGGAAGCAACCACCGGCGGCAGTATTACCCATCTTCCTGCCGCGAACAGTACTGCCCGAGGCCGCTGGAGGGACAAAGAGCTTCAAGATTCCCAAGAAAGCTAAAGGGACATCCGAGGTTCCGGTCACTCCCAAGTTTGCCGAAACTACCATTATTCAACTCGGAGCGAAGCAAGAATAGAATTTCTCCGTTTTTAAACGGCCCCAAAACTGGATTGTGATATAATCTCTTCTCTCTCTCTCTCTCTCTCTCTCGTTTTTGTACATTTCAGAACAAAAAGTCTCACCGTTGAGGCTGATTAAGCTTTAGTCACACAGTGTTCTTGATTAAGCACATTCGAAAGATAAAGTATGTACAAATCATCATTTTCGAACCATCAAGTCGACCATTGCGTCATCGTGTATATAGAAAGGTGTCACAAATGTCTTCACAATTCAGTTATCTCTGATCGTTCCACTAATCATCCATATCTTGGATTGTATCCAGTTAAATCGAATAAATCGTCGCGATTGGCATTACTGTCTGTCACGTAGTTGCGTCGCTTTGCGTTAACTAGCTGCTTGATGACCTTGATGAACATTACGTAAAAAGCGAGTATCTGGAAAACACGAAGGAGCAAACTGAATCAACCTGACAATTAGTAAATCAGTCGGACTCACTAGATAGTCGAGAAACTTGTTCATCAGAATCATGGATATAAACTTGTAGAAAACATGGACGGCTTGAACATTGTCCATCTCTGGACACTCTTTGGCACAAACTAAGCTACACGACAATCACTAGAACATTTCGAACTTGTACGCTGACTTCGAAAACAAAAAAGTTGCCGATGTAGTAAAAAGTTTGTCAATTGCAAAGTCAGTGAACTGACAATATGTTTGCTGAAGAGACAAAAAATGTCAACTCTCAACAAAAAGGTAACTTTTTTGCTAAATTTTGAGCATAATTTAGCAAAAATAGGATCTTCCAGTCACTTCCTTATTCCGTCTCTCTCCTCTCCCTCTCCTCTCCCCTCTCTCGCCCGACGGGATATGCTGTGCACATAGTTCCGTGAAACATCCGTTTACTAATTGTACACCTGTAAATGTTTAATTGTCAACAATTAGACACACTCCAAGTCACTTGGCTGCGGAATTTCGTTGCTTTTTCTTCTTTCCGCCATTTTGATTCTCGAAGGCTGCAATTGAGTTAAATTCAGTTTGCGAAAGACGCTCGCCTCAGCAGTTAGTGTCAACAATTTAAAATTGAGACCTGTAATATAGATATATGGCATTGTAATATTGACAATATAACAAAGATACAAATAACAGTGTCCGCCTTTTGTGGCCTTGATTTGTTGAAAAGTGAATTTGAGGCAAACTGTGATTTAGCAAATCGTCAATGACACTCGGAACGAAAACAGCTGATGGTCTACTTTCTCAGGCTGTTTCTTTCTGTATGCACAATGGCGAGAAGAAAACAAAATGGCGCCCACTTTGAAAAATGGCCTGTTCGCGGTTCGGAATGTTAAAGAGTATGACTTTGTTTAGAAAGGTTCCATTTAATTGCAGTTATGAAATGTTTATCACGAAAACCTGAGCTCAACTCTTCGGGCTCTCTCTCTCTCGCTCCCTCTCTCCTCTCTGCCTCCTTTCCCTCCTCCTCTCGATCTCTGGCGTCCTGCAGTGTGACCGCGAGAGAATGCAATACTTTTCATATCTGAGAAGAAAGAAAAGAAAGGGCGAAAAGGACAAAAGCAACGAGGTAACTCTAGCTCAGAAGGAGAGGGAGAGAGAGGAGAGAGAGGAGGGGAGGGAGAGAGAATGGCAAAAGAAGCGGCAGCTTTTATGGTGATCTCTCAAGCAAGACATTCTTTCATCGCAACTGTACGTTTTATCTACTTACATATATACAATCTACATCCAGTTTTTCTTCTCCCTCTCCCTCTCTTGCTCTCCTCTCTCCCTCTCGTGCTCTTTCACATTATTAGGGGGCATCCGTAGTTATATACTCGGTGTCAGAGAGTCAACCGTTACGGTCCTTGAAGCCCAACGAGCCAAGTTTACATGCCTTCTATTCTTCTTCAATCTCAGATGAAATCATACCTGAATCTAATTACAGGTAACATTTAGACCTCGGGAACACCTGACACTCTCAGCGAGAGGGAGAGGAGAGCGAGGGAGAGAGAGAGGAAAAGAAAACTTTTCCGACGCTCTTTGCGTCAGTCGCCAACTGAGCCCAGGTGCGCAAAGGTGTTTCGTTGCCTTAATCACACCAGAATGCAAATGAGTTCCACTAATTGCGACACTTAATCCTGTGAACGATGACAATCAACTAGCATCAAGTCCAAGAAATCCAAGATGGAGGCCGTGAACCTGCTCATCCTCATCCTGACCTTCATTGCCGTCTCCTTCATTTGCTGGGGTCTGGTCATCATTTACTGCTGTGTTCGACACGTTCTCTACTGTGATTCGGACCCATTCGCGCTAAATCCAGTTGGCACCTCGCCGCCCATGATTCCGGGCCACCGGGGCTACGGTTACCATGTCCACGGGGTCAATGGTCCCCTTTTCGCTGAGGTCGAGGCCACCAAGGTCATGGTGCCCGTCAAGGACATTGTGTACATTTGAGTGACGAACGGTTCCTTCCATGCTTCAACCAAAATGGCGTCCTGGACATTCTCTCTCGCAGTCAGTCGCAGCCTTGCTTGTTATGATTCATTGCTTTTCCTGCAGTAAGCCGTAAATTCTTGAAATAAAGTTGATTCGGTTCGCTAAGTGTTCGAAGGATTAGTTCTAAGTTCTTGAAGTTCAAAGCTAAAGCCCAAGGAAAGCGAGAAAGAGAGGGGGCAGAGAGTGAGAAAAAATCGACACGAAGGACATTGCGTAGGATGGTTGCATTGAAAGAGAGGGAAAGAGAGAGAGGGAGAGAGCGAGAGGGGAAGGCTTGCCTGCCATGTGACTCAAATAGCATCTCTTTGACGAAGCAAATGTTCAAGGGAAAGAGGACGTCAAAGAGCGGACCGAACATTAGAACATTTCTATCCTTCGAGTCAAAGGCTCTCCCTCTCTCTCCCTTTCGCTCTTTCTCCATTTCCCTCTCTTTCTCTCTGCTCTCTCACTCAGTGGTCGTGAAGAGGAAGAAAAACGGTGAGAGCAGCTTTGTGTATGTCGAGAGAGCGCCGACTCTAACTGCATTCCCCACTCTAGTCGGCCTGGCCTCCGCCTCCCTCTAGCTCTCCCTCTCTCGCTCTCAGTTGTCTCTCGTTCCCTCTCCCTCTCTCTCTTTCTATCTTGTTTCAAGCTGCAGCTGGTTCTCGTAGAGCAAAATACGAGAGAGCAAGAGAGAGAGAACGAGTGTTTTGAACTTACCAGCTTTCTTCACTCGTGTCAAACTCTTTTTATTCACTCTCTCCCTCTCCCTCTCTTCATACTCTTCCGCTTTCTCTATCCTATCTCTCCCTTTCTTCCTTCCTTGTTCTCTATGATGTGTGTTCCTCGCCAGTCTTAATCGCAATTAGTCAAGTGCTCTGCTCATAAATAGTGAATTATAATAGCTTAACAACAGAATGAACGGCTGCATGTTCGAGTGAAACAAAGAGAGAAACGGAAGAACTCTCGTAACAAATGGGCAGCTGTTTAATGCTGAACAATTTATCGTGATTAATTGATTGTCGTCTCTGTGATCTCGTGAACAAAAGGCCGCTTTTTGCCCATTTTTGGTTAATTCACATCGAAATCCGTTCGTGAGCCAAGACAACCTCCCTCTCACTCTCTTGGCCATAGACGATGTCTGGCAACAATCAAAACTGAACACTCTGTGCCTGGGCAACAATTTACATGAGTAGCAGTAATCCAGTTGCTTTCAAGTTTCCACACAGCTGTGATGGATTGCTCCGAACCGGATTTTTCCGCCAATGTTCCAGCTTTCCCAGGACCCTCTGGCATCGCTAATTCAACCGGTTCAACCGCCAACTGTCTGCAGTTTGCATCACAGGCCACCGGCAGCCTGCAGGCCAATGGAACGGACTCTAGTGACGAGGAGGATGATGATGATGACGACGAGGACGCCAAGTGTCTGTGGCATGAGCCACAGTTCGAGGCCCTGCAAAGTCGAGCAGTGCCAAGTAATGGACATTCGGTCCACCTAGTCACCAGTCCAGGTGTGGATGGAACCTTTTTCACCGAAGACGCCAACGGCCAAGATGAATGTGGCCAGAGTCAATTAATGGCCAGCCGTGGCCAGTGCAGCCTGGAGGATGCGGAAGTGGCAATCGATTCGGCCCTTCCGCGAGAACAGTGCAGCATCACCAGTAATGGGAGCAAGAGATCGATGGCCACTCTGGGCCGCCAGCGAAGGGGTGCCTCTGCGAAGAGCTCGGGCTCCGAGAGCCCTCGAGTTCTGCCCGGCACGGCGGCCCGTGTGCAAACGGCCAGTGGGCAGGCTACGTCACGCATCACGTGTCGGCCCATTTCCGAGTCTTCGTCACTGGCCCAGTTGTCCATTGCGTCATCCTGTTCAAGTGACCCCTTGATGCCCATGTGCAAGATTTGCCACCTGAACGCCAAAGATGGCGACCCCCTGATCAGTCCTTGTCGCTGTGCTGGCACAATGCAATTCATTCACTGTGGTTGCTTAATGGTGAGACCATCGCTGACTCGCTCTCCTCTCCTCTCCCTCCCTCTCTCCCTCCTGTTTGTCGCTTTGTGTGTGTCTTTCCATTTAAAGTGGCTAATTTGATTCGGTTGCCTTTGTGGAACCTGATCACCTTGTTTACTTGGTTAGAGCCTGTGAGTTGCTCGTACTCAGCGTTCCTTTGCTTGACATCATCAGCTAATTCAGTTGAGCGTGTCTCTCTATGGCTGTCTCGTGCTCTCCATTCTCTCCCTTTCCCTCCCGCCTCTCCCTTTCTCTCTTCCTGAAAAAAGAAATCGCCCGAGAGAAACTGAAATGTCTACACTGCTTTCTAAATTGATACCGCATTTCATAACGACTTTCATCATACCGTTAATGACAAAAACTAATGCTCCTCTCTCTCCCTCTTCCTCTCCTCTCTCTCTTTCTCTTTTCTCACCCTGAAAATAGAAATGGCTGGAAATATCTAGCAAGAAAACGAGAAAGCCGCTGAGTTGTGAGCTGTGTCAGTACCAGTATCAGTGGCACAAGAAATTCAAGGTCAGTACCGTGATACCTGCGTGACTACACTTGATTGCTAGTCGCCTTACATTTGAGTCACGTAGTCGCTAAATTGTCACCGCTAACCATGACTCTTCTCCAACACCTCAGGTGCGCCATTGGCAGTTTCCTCACTGTTCCCGGAAGGACAAGGTTCTGCACTTCATCTTCTTCCTCTCTGTCCTGGTGATGGTGGGCTCGGCCGTGGTCACGGTGCTCTGCTTCAAGGACGACCAGGAGCGCCATGTTCGATTGGATCCGAATCGAACTGAATTGACCCACTCTGAGGTGATCACGCTCATCTGTGGCGTCCTCTTCTTCTTCGCCTTCTTCATGGCCATGTACGTTGAGGTCAAGGCTCGGAACACACTGTACAAGCTGATGGTGAAGTTTGTCTACTTGAACCAACAATGGTACATTGACGAGTATGACAAGAAGGACTCGCAGCCCGTTGACGTGTGACCGGAAGTGGACTCTGTTCTCGAGTGGACTTCGATCGCCGATGTACATTTGCTGCAAATTTGTGCTAAATCAATGGTGGCCTCTACAAGCAACTCACGTTGACTCTTCTCTCTCTCTCTCTCTCTCTCTCGCCCTTTTCAAGAACTATGCAAAACAGCTTCCTCTTTCTTCTCGTCGAACCTGTTCTTGTTTATCCAGTGGAAGCCAACCTCAATCATCAGACAATTTAATCCGTTAATCCTGTTTACATACTCGACACTCTGGTGGACGACTCGAATGGCGTACTCTCTCGTGCCCTTGAGGGCCTTGTTTTGGACAGTTCGGTGCAAGTACGTGCTCTGGAAGCTTAGCTGCCTCGCTCTGAGCGACTCGTGTAGCAGTGTGTTCGCTGATTAGAACATATGGCATGAACATTACTGAAGCACTGCCTCAAGAACACCAAGTTGAAATGTTTTGCTTTCTTTCCATATGGTACAAACTCGTAACGGCGAATGGTTCTGGCCTTGAAACAAATGTACAAGCTCGAGAATGGATGAACCGTTCACGAATGATCTTCCTTCAGGATTTTTCTTTTCTCTCTCTCCCTCTCACTAATCTTTCAATCGAACTAGTCAAATGTACTAAGGGAAGGTGCTATACATTCACGACTCGAAGATAGGTTCTAGGACGCAGTGTCGAACTTACTTGAACACAAGTTTGCTCTCAAGTTTACGAAAATGAAGACTGGAAGATAGAGACGAACGCTGATTGGCTCTCTTGACAATCTTACACTGTAATTTCTCAAGAGACTATGTTGTCAAGTGATTTCAACCTATCGAGATACGACAAGGTGACAAACAACGAGATACGACGAACGTGTCGCAATGTTGCAATGTGAATGTCGAAAGAGAGATACGAGAGATATGGCGATAGAAGGACAAGCTGTGACCGATTATATTGATTGCGTAATGTACGTGAAGGTCATTAGCTGGTTCTGTGCAAATAGCTTTCCCGCTCACGCTCTCCCTCTCTCTCTCTCTCTCTCCCTCCCCTTCTCCATGTACGTGTAGTAATATACTATATGACGCATTATATTAATATATTCTCTGACAATGCTTCTACTCGGAGCCTGTTAACGTTCGGTGATTATTAAAAAACTTGTATATATGAAATACACGACAAAAAAATATATATATACCTATAAGAAAAACAATATGACGACAAAACGTTTATCTGGAAGCACAAAAAAAAACACAACGTACCTTTTTTCCACAATTTATATATTAAAGCTTATGATCTTATAGACGTTGTCAAAAGCAGGCTTAAATTGTCGCGATAGTGATTTATTTCCGTGACCTACTTAATCTCTTCATGGAACTCAAGAGATTGCCGCCAATCTCTTGAGACGCGTTCTAATTAAGATGGCGAGAGGGAGTGAGAGGGAGAGCGAGAGAAAGGGGAAGTTATTAGCTTGTCGCCTTTGTTAGTAGCAGCAATTAGGTTCAATTTCACTAATTTAGTCAAACAAGACTTCTATTTATTTTCAACAATTAAGGTTCAGCGATTTTACTTCGTCATGCTACACGTACTTTGCTTTTGTCTGATTGTAACCTAGTTCTTTTTTCATCATCAAAGGTAGAACATGTTCCTCTTCACATACCAGTCAACATAGATTAGATTCAGTCGAGATAGCTCGTTTTCAATCTCACAGAAAGAAAGAAGGAATTATATTATATAATAGAATAGTTGGATTATGTAACCGGCATCGACTTTGTAATCTTTGGTCGAAGGCAAAGACATTGCAAGTTGGCCTTTGGAACTTTTTTGAACACATTGCATTACTATTGAGATAGATAAAGAGAGGACATTCCGAGAGAGCGAGAGGGAGAGGGAGAAGAGACAAAGACAAGATTAATATAAGCTAATATAGGACTCCTTTGGTACGAGAGAGAAGTACTTTCAAATGTTGGGGAATACAGAACCGGAATGTACGGTTCAAGTCTTTGCCTTTTCTTGTCATGTATGACGAATTCGAAGCGGATGCCAACTCAATACATTCAAGCGCATAACACTTCATACACATAGTCTCTTGCGTAACATTTTCGTATAGATAGAGATGAATGCCTTTACAGCTTCCATGCTTTGCGCATCATCAGGTCAAAGTAGATGTCCTCATCAATTGAGGCCGAAACACCGGAATAATAGTCGATGAATTCATCCTTTGTCAACTGGATTAGGCGTTCAATGACGGATGGAGTGGCGAGAGGCGGAGAAGAGAAGAGAAAGAGAATTAAAAATGGCGGCAAGCGGTCAGACAAAGGTGGTTACTCACGACGCCGTCCATGGAACCATTCTGCTCAAACTTGGCCAGAAACTTGAGCAAGATGTCCTCCTCATTCTTAGAACCATTCTGATAGTCAGGGTGCTGCTTCACATTGTAAGTCTTCTTGAGGTCATCTAAATTAACGACGCCGTCACCAGTGACGTCCATCTTGGCATAGGCTCGATCAATTAAGGCCAGTCTTGACTTGCTCATCGGCGGCTATTTTAGGGAAGAAGGAGACACATATGCAAACAGTTAACAAATGACCGCATGATTGATGACACTTTGCGTGACTGGTTATCTCGACTCACGCGAATTGCACGCAAAAACTCGTCATACTGAATGGTGCCCGAGCCGTCCTTGTCGAAGATTTGAAACAGTTCAGTCATGTCGTCGTCGGACAGTTCGAGCCCAGTGTCAGTCATGCCATTCTTGAACTCCTCGTGAGTCAAGTCACCGCTGCGATTGTCATCAGAGCGACGGAACACTCTGCAAAACAAGACACATCGTTAGAACAGAAACCAATACAGAGAGGAGAGAGAGAAGAGGGAGAGGAGAGGGAGAGAAGAGAGTGAGAGGGAAAATCGATTGCCATATTATGCCGAGTCACCGATGACGAGCAATCTGTGAGAGATGTGCTCAGTGAAATCAACCACATGACCTCTAGGGACACACTCTGTACAAACACTGCCAGGACAATCAGTTAACTTACTTTCCTAATCCGATGATTCCAGTGGCACCACGTTTAAGGCACAGCAATCGAAGACGCTCAACGGGATCCTTGGTGTACGCGAGAGCTCGGCCTGCCTTGTCCGCCATAGCTAGTTCACTTTTAGTCTGAGCAGTAACTGGCCTTGGCATGGCTTTAGGCGAGAGAGGAGAGAGATAAAGTTGAGAAAAAGAGAGAGAGAGAGAGAGAGAGAGAGAGAGAGAGAAAGAGAGTGGGAGGGAGAGATAATGCTTGAAAATGATGCTGAAAGGGATGGTCCGGTAAACTGATGACAGGTTTGTATTCAATGCCGATGTCCGCTCGGCGGCGCTGCCTGTCAAAGGCATGCGCAACTGGCTTCAGCTGTTCACTGCATTGCAGGAAGCGTGTCGGCTTCAGTGTCGCCACCAGATGGCGCTCTCAAGGAGAAACTTTGTATGACATGAGCGAAAACTTGTTTTTCGGCATTGAAATGTGGTATTACTTTAATTTTATACTGAATCTATTATGTTTTTTTGCACCTGCTACTAGTATCTGCTACTTCAGGTATGCGAGGAGATTAGAAGGGAGAGCGCGAGATGGTAATACAATACCTTGATTGTGATAAATGGGAATTCCTAGTTATCGGTGAAATAGCGAGTCATTTGTTATGGAATAAATTGCTTAGTTGTCAGATATGCATGTTCAGTTGAAAAATGGCTGTGTCTCATATTATATTTTTGCTTGTGGCAGCAATATGTAAGTTTAGCTGCACCTTGCTTTCATGACAAAACAACTGTATATTCCAGGTCATGGTCACGCTGACCACTGGCTTGGCGCACGCGTCGTAAAGACGAATATGACGGAGTTCATGCAAGACGAGTCCATAATGGCGGCCAATGAAGGTGTCATTAAGTACACTGAGTATGGAGACATCGCTAAACACGTTCAAACTCACTTTAGGACCGTTTACGGTGGTCAGTGGCATTGCATCATTGCTCCGGTGGCCATTCAGTTAGGTAACACCTTGTTGGAAGGCGTTGACCAGTTCATAGAGTTCGATTTTGGAGAGATAAAGGTCATATTATCACTGAAGTCTTCGGAAACTGATAATCAGTCAGCTGAAGACAATTTCGAAGTCAAGGTTACGAACAAAATGTCCGCTGATATGACAAATGCCGCCGTTGACAAAGCTAAAGAGGCAGTTAATACCTATAAGCAATGGAAGGACATGGCTAAACATGTCGGCGACCATTTTGACAATCAGTATGGCCGGAAATGGATCTGTTTTGCCGGAAAAAGCATACCACTAGAGGGCGCCGTTAGCACGGACAGCGAGTATTTGCTGTTTAAAGTCAACAGTGTCGACTTTCTTCTCCTGAGAACTGACCAGGAAGTGACCTCCAGCGGGACTCGGGGATCGATAGGGGGCTTCCGGTCGAGTCGAAGTGGTGACGACACGAGGAGCCGGTCTGGTACTCTAGTACCGCCAGGTGGCTTCCGACCGAGTCGGAGCGGTGCCAACCTACCGGATCGGTCAGGTACTCGGGTATCAACAGGTGGTTTCCGCTCGGGCTCACGGGCAGAGGGTGGCAGCGGCTTTAGAAGTGGAAGAAACCGCTAGATGGCGCGACCTTTATATTTTTTCTATCTCTTGCGTATTAAGCAATGTTTTTCATAAAAATACATCATATTTTCCTCATATTTTTCACGATAATATCGATTCACCAGAAACTGGGATTAGCATTTGCCTCCTTGGAGTCAGGGGTCAGCTTGTGGATGAGTCGGTCAAGGAAGCCCTCCTCTTCGACCACCGGAAGCTCACCCTCGGCGGCCCGGCGGTCCCTGGAGCTGGCGGCCTTCAGCTGTTCCTCGGCTTGCTGTTCGATTTCCTTCAGCTTCTCCAGCTTCTCGTGCCAAGCTCGGCCCACATTGTGGGCATCCTCCTTAATTTCCACATAGCGCTCCTTGACCCTTTCCTTTTCCGCCTTGAGAGTTTCCAAAAATGACCTCAAGCTGTCCGATCCCTGGTCACGGGCAATGATGAAGTCCTCGTGCCAGTGGTCAGCGTCCACCTTGTCGTCGTTCAAAATGGAGACCGGGGTCACCAAGGGGTCATGCTTGTGGCTGTTCGGGCTGGAGTCCAGGTGGACCGGATGTTCGGGCTGACCTTGGGTTTCCTGTTGTTTCAGAACGTACTCGTGAACCTTTGACTCTTGAGCGGCCAGACCTAGAACACAACATTTGGTCAAATTAGAACTGACAGTTGAAGCAGTTAAGAGCAAAACTTACAAACACCGATAAGTGCCAAGATAATGATTGACTTCATTGTGATAATAATTGTCGCAATTAGTCGAACAAAGTCAGAATAAAGTTTAATGTTAGCGTTAACTCTGCAAGATAATATAACATAGTGAAACAAAAAATGGACTTTCCGAGATGGCAGGAATTTTCCGGATGTGGAAAGTTTCCGCACATGCGCACACATGAGCGTGAGGTTGCTCTGTCGTTTACTCCTTCTTACTGAAATGGGTCAATTAATTACTCTAATCTAGTGAATTTAGGGGGTCCTCGTTTCTCCCAATCAGCGTAACCGGTGGTAATTCGAAGCATGGAAGTAATTATCGACTTCGGCGCTAATTCAGTGACGTTGGATTTAGGAACCTTCATGATTGCTTCGTTTAAGTTGCTGCACCTAGTTGTCTCCCAGAGCAATTTAGAGCCACAGGCCAAGTCAGTTAAGTCCGACACATAGGCATCGGCGCCCCAGCGCAAGAAATCGACGCCATCTTGTTTGCAGTGGGTCTTGGCTCCCGCTTCGAAGCACTTTTTCCACTTGTCGATGAAACTAAATTAAGCGTGAATTAAGGGAACTGGATTAAGCAAACAATCAGCAAGCACTCACCAGCAAACGGATGGCAGCCAGTCCGACTTGTTGGAAAGCGAGCGAACTGAATTAAGGTCACTGGTTAATTGTTCCATGCAAGTGTGCTGAGAATCGGCGGCTCGTCGAACACACTTCTTGTTCTTCAAGTACCTTTCGGTGCCCGACTTTGAACATCTTTCGCGTATGTTCTTATTTGCACCGGACATCATTAAGTATAGTGATTGCCTTGGAAACGATTTAAGACAATTACGTCCCCAATCAAGAACACACTTGGAAGCTTGCTTCTCTTCCTTGCAATGTGGTCGCATTTGCTTCTCGTTGACCGGAAGGTGGACATCACGGTTGCCGAAGAGGAAGACAACCTTACCACACTCGTCCAGATTCTGCTCTGAACAGTTCGAAAAGGCATACTCTCTGTACACTATTCGCGGTCTGGCCACAGTTGTAGGCTTGCCGGTGGTTGACGTTGAATCTGCATAGACGATGCAGTTAGTTAATTGTCATTGACTCAAATACGATACGGTTGCTTACTGTCACATGTCACAGACTGAAAGTTGACCAAGGTGGCGAACAAGATGGCCGCTTGTGCGATGAACATTCTTGAAGCTTGTAGTGACAAGGCAAATGTTGACTTCAGCTGTTTATATACCCCTTTCAAACTTGGTGGCCAAGTTCAACAATGAGAGTTGACAATAAAAAAGGTCAATTGTCGAACAGCAATTAAGGATAAAAAATGAAATACATAAACGATCCACGATTGAGCGGTTAATTGCCATGACCTAATGTCACAGTCAAACTACTTTGACTGTATCACCGTTAATCCGAGTCATTGAACCGTTGCGAAAAAGTTCATTGTGTGTTTTCCTTAATTGTGACTTAAACGACCATTCGCCAAATTAACGGCACAAAGAGAACAGCTGACAAATGTTTGCACTGATCTAAAGAGAACCAACTGCAAGGTCATATTTGGCATGAGATGAAGATGACCAGAAAGTTGGCGCAAGCTTTGTCCATCTCTGTTCTGAAATATTACATGAGATCTCTAAATCTGAAGACACGATCATAATAATCAATAAACAGCGTAAAATAAAATTTCAATTCGGTCTCTTGAGCAAACTGTTACGCCCCGAAATAAGCAAACGGTCCCTCAGTTCAAGCTGCTTGTTGTCAGTGGAATTGTCAGCTTCTGTTTGGATGACATCCTTAATTTTGAATTTGTCATGGACAGCTTAATTGCGCAACTGAACGAATTGAAGGTTACGACAGGTAACAAGACCACTGACGACCCTAGTGTAAAAGTGTTGATTGAAACGTACGCAAAGGTGAGGTTAATGTTTAAATCATGAGCGCTGTTTACTGATTCTGTTTATTCGAAGGCTGTCTGTGACTGTACATTTTATCATGAGAATTTCCTTTCGGAAAAAGACTTCAAAGACACCAGTGCCGAGGGTGACGTTCGTCACATAATCAACCTGTTCGACGCTGTCGCTAATTTGTGTGTCTCAGTCGACGCCAAGATTAATCCAGATCCAAGTAACGACAGTTTGTCCATCGAAACCAAATCAGTAATTAATGTCCTCGGATTGGAGTTTGCAGAGTGCATACATTGGCGCAAAGGATCGCTGATCTACGCATTTTGCAACTGTAAAATTAACCATGATTCAGAGTGGCTGGAGGGCAATCAAGCTACATTTTTGAATTTTTTGTCCGAAGGCATTGGTCACTTGCAGTCAATGCTGGACATTCGGAAGCCAAAAAAGAAGGATATAGAACCCGCAAGATTGAAAGTAGACATCAATTCCTTGTCAAAAATATTGCTGAATGACGTAAGTTTAGACGGAGCCAGGAAGACACTGCTCTGTCAAGAACAGATGCTCGGTGAAAAGGGACAAGAATTGGAACAACTCGAAGAAGTTCTAGAACACCAGCAAGAGATCAATCACGAAGCATTGTTAGACATTCAACAGCAGCTGCACCAGCAACCTCACCTTGAAGACGTTCTACAGGAAGTGCAAATGGAAGTTCAAGCTCAACAACAAGATGTGCTTGATCAACAAGAGGACCAAGAAGAGCAGAAAAAGCAACTGCATGACAAGTTCTTAGAACTGCAGTTGCAACAGCAGCACCTGCAGTCCATCATGAGACAAGTGTCTAAACGGATGTCGGAAAAGGAAACCCAAGCCACTAACACTGGCGAGCCGAACACTTTGAAACTGGTCGAGTATGGAATTTATTCTGACCCTCACCTTCTGGCAGCCATGTATTCAAGTGAAATGGCTTACTGGTATCTCTCATATTCTAGTGACTGGGACACTTTTTCGGAAGATGATCGAGGGGCTACTCTGGTTAGGAAAGAGTTAGCTGTCATCGGAAAGAAGATGGCGACACTGTACAGAAAAGCGGTAAAAAATTGCGGTCTAGAAGCTGTTGGCTGGTCGTGTGAAAGAGCTGTCGAACTATTGTCCTATTTTAGGCAAAACTATTCACCATGTGTGACTTGATTTCAAGACGAAGGGCTAATTATTGGGCATATAATGTTCGAATCGAATGTAATTACAAGTTACGAAAGATTGATTTTCTTAAATGGAACGCTCAAGGTTCTCTTATCTTCTAAATCTTCGACTTTTTCGAATCTCTCTCAGATCATGTAAACGAGCATTATCTGAAATTAGTTATATCGATAACTAATGCAAATGTACAAGAAGCGATTACAAGGTTTTAATAGAGCTAGACGTACAAAGTCGTGAATGACATTAAATGGTTCACCTGAATACCTGATCAGTTGATTGCTTTCATGCTTCAGTTTCTCCTTTGAAAGACACTGAACACTGAAAATGCATCTCGGATCTCGTTATCGGATCGAAACTAACTGTATCATACAAGTTGTATGCGACGACTAGTTTATGCTCTCAACTGATTCTGATTTAAGGCTGAGAATTTATTCATCACCGACTCAGGGCTCGACGTCCTTGGACAAGAACTAGCTCGAGCACATACACGTACATTGGCGCCCAGAGATCAATGATTCATACTCAAGTAGACCATTCCTAGCCATGATGATGCAACATTCTTCAATGTTCTGTCCAAAGGCATTGGCCACCTGTAGTCAGTGCTGAACTGTTCGGATTTAGGAAAGAAAAATCTAGAACCTTTGTTGTTCGTTCATGTAAGATGGACGCCTTCATGTCAAGTCCAGATGTTCGCCAAAGGAAGCCGTGAACTCGAAAAGCTCTACTTGGGTTGCAAGTTGCTACGTAACTTTTACACAAGTATATAAAAAATGTTCGAAGCGGAAACGGAAGCTGCTGGAGACAAGCTTCTCAGACAGTGACGCTGAGACTTGTTGACCAGAACTCAGATCACTCACACTAACTTGCAGTTGTGTACACGGGTGACATGTTACTCATGTACTCTTGTCGTCCAGACTCGATTGCTGATTTAGTCGAACAATTTAGCTGTCACCAAGAAGAACATGGTCACCTTTTATAGGCAAGCCTCTGAATGTAAACTAGTCGCTAAATCACTGACTTTCAACTTAATCGGACTGTTCAGCTGGGCATCAATGTAAAAAATGAGAGCAATTTATCATCTCCAATGTTCACATGTTTTTAATTACATTGTAATTACATGTTACGAAAGAATGATTTCCGTCAATAGATCTCTTTCGCAGTCTCCTCTTCCGATCCATACAATGAATTGAGCTTTCAAATCCCTGTTATGTTAGAATTAGAAAATCAATATGTCCTAAATCTAGTACAATCAATCACCGATAGGAATGACAAGAAGCGAATAAAGGGGGAGAGAATATTGATTAGTGTCTTTGGCAAGCAGAGCTTTGGAAAATATTTATGGCCATCAATTGCACGCCATTGCCTAGAAGTTGAAGTGTCACGCAATTGACATTATGACTAATTGATTCAGTTCACGCGACGCCAATTAATCAGTCATTTTCGTTTTTCGCCAAACAAAAAGGAAGAAGAACCCTGGGGACAACCTGATGATTAGGCTTAATGGCCAGAGCAATCAGTTGACCGTTTCCACGTCGCAGCGCCTCTTGATGGCGATGACACAGTGGACACAGTACCACTGGATGGCGCCCTCGGATTTAGTGATCTGGTCAAACTGATTGCTGGACAGTCCGGCACACTCCATGCAGTAGACGCCGTCACAGCGGTGACACTTGAGGAAGTTGTCCTCACTGAACACACCGAACAGGGTCGTTCGTTCACAGATGCCGCACTGCTGTGACTGCGATTGACCCATTTGTACACTTTAAGCACCTTTCAATGGTTCTGGGGCTTCAATTGATGCAAATTCGACACACACTGGCTCCAGGTTCGTACATCATTGGGAACATTACTTGTACTGTTGCCACATAACTGAAAGCCGTTTCCACTTGTATTCAGGTCAGCTTGGCCATAAAAAAGAGCAATTTCAATAAGTACAAGGTCACTTCGACCACGAGGACCCAGAGACTAGCTTCTAGTGTAACAGTTCAAACATGAACAGAGAATCTTGTCAGCTGCGTCGAACTCTTTTACGCTTATCGCGTTAGCACTGCCTGCGCCGGCGCCAAGCGATGAACAGTTCAGTGTGTATGTGTGTGCTTCTGGTCGGTTCTGTGCCTTATTTCGAATATTCGATCGAACCCAGCGCTAGGTTCTAGCTCTTTCCTTTCCCCCTTTTCACAAAAAGAACTGTTCGAGAATGTCTTCGCGAAAATGAATCAGCTACTGTTTTGGACATTCTTCGAACCTTCCGCCAGATTCTTTAGTTGAAGATGCAAGACAATACTCGATCTGCAGGAAGGTCTTTCCTGTACGTCACCTTCCACAGAACATTCGCGTCTCCTTCGATCAGCTTCACTCTGGAGTCAGTGTACTTTATGACTAGATCCAAGCACTCTGTCCCGTAGTTCAATTCCTGATCCGAAGCCTGCCAGAATAATCCCCGATGAGCAATCAAACTGAACTTTCTAAGACATGGAACTGTAATTTACCTTGTCAAAAGCGTCCTTAATGACTTCAGTGCGAAAGACTTGCGGCATTTCACTTGCTCGGTAATCCTCCCTAATTAGTGACTCTTTCAGGAAGCCTTCATCATCAACTCGAAGGACAGTTGAAGTTAGCTTGCAAACTGGTCCCGATGCACCGTAGGTCAGCGCCGAGTCAATTAAGGACACCAGCAGCTCTTGATCCACCAATGGGCGAACGGCGTCATGGATGATTGTTATTTCTGAACCTGTGTTAGGTAAATTGGGTCTGATTAGGGATCAAAGAGAAGAAGCAACACACCTTTAATTAATGAGTTCAGTCCCACTTTGATCGACCGGTGCCTCGAATCGTCGCCGGAAACCACTTTCACTTTGTCCAACAATGGCGGCGGAAGTATTGATCTGATCTTGTCCATATGGCTATGTCCATTTTCAGATATGACAATTACTATTTCGGTGATCTGAGGAGACAGACTGAGTGGAAGATTAGCAACATATTGTCGAACACAATCAAAACTTACAACTCGAAACCAGTGATTGTATGGTAAATTAATGGCAGTCCATTAACAAGTGTAAATTGTTTCGGAACCGCTGAGCCAATTCGTTCGCCGTTACCAGCAGCCGGAATTACAATAGACAATTTGCAAACAGCCTCGAATTTCATTTCGTATGATGAAGAGCCTTAATAACAATATTATTACGAGCGGTTCAGACATACAGGGACCGTTTCTTTAGTTCGACCAACTACTCAGCAGTGGAATCATGAAAATTAGTAAAAAATGCTGATTCACAAACGATGAAGCCGTGATTCGTCACTCTAATTAATTAGTTTAATTTCGAGAGGAAGTCATGGTTGAATATCCTTGTAATACTCCATTTAGCTATTGCTTCGATCATCGTCCTGCAGCTCGCATCGGTCAATCCACATGAATAGGCAAGATGTTCATGATGTCCGGCTTCGGTGGTGACAAATTGCTGTCCAAGTCTTCCTCCAGCGTCATATTAGCGGTAGCAGCTGGTGCTACTTTCTCGCTTATTGCTGCTTCATCGGACCGAGAAGTGGGTTCAAACGGAAACGGATTCCCTGGTATCACGGAAGGAACCTTTCCTTCCGAAGACCTTCTCTGGGGCCAAATGTTCGGCATAGAAACCAACTGTCCCATTGAATAGCACAAATTATAGATTAAGTAAACTTCGAAATTTGTCACTTGAAACTGAAACGTCAATGGAAAATTTCCGCTGACCGGGACAACAGCTGTTGCCTTCAGCGATCTCCACAACGATAAGAATACTCCCGAACTGGATTTATTTGATTAATGCTTAATTGTTGATTACATAATGACGACTGAGGTACATAAGAATACTGTATCAATATAGTCGGCCACTCGAAAGAGCGAAAGCGAGCTGTACATTAGAACCGCGAATTGTCGTCAGCGAAGATCCGGTGATAGAAGCGACTGCAACCATCCTGGTAGTCTTCATGGTGTATCTTAAGTGGTTCATCTTGTCGCAATTTATGCAACAATTGAGCCCAGTCATCGTCCGACAACTTGGCCGCCGGCTCGGACATTGTCCGCTGACGAAGGAAGTTGTTTCGTCGTTCGTGGGCATCGTGGTCTTCATTGCGCCAATCCTGACTGAAACTTGGGCTCCTCGACATTCCGTAGAGTTGACAACTGAATTAGCAAATCAAAGTAGCAATTAGAAAGTAGACGTTCTCGGGGTGAACCTTCAACTGGATGCTGCAAACTGAATTCGACTCCGACTTTATACTGCGTAATGTTCCTCGATTGTCGATAAAGGTTCTTCGATTGTCGATAGTATTGTAAACACTAACCAGGCTCGAGCAAACACATGTATCTCATGTTCTCATATTGCTGATGAAATGCAGCAATTAAGTTTCAGCATATTGTGCCACTGGACGTTCTTGTTTACCATGTTCTAGAGGTCTCTGACTAGCTGACATTATCCCGAAATCTAACCTCGCCACCATTCACTTAAATATTGTTTTTCTGTCTCTCCCTCTCGTTCTCTCTCTCTCCTCCTTCCTCTCCCTCTCACTGTCAAAAGCAAACATACTCATTGTATGCTTAGACACACGAATGTTTTTAAGGGCTCTGTGCTTAATTGCTGTACCAAGGTCCTTCCCTGATTATGGGCTTGTTTTCCGAAAGGAATACACATGTGTTTGTGTACAAATTTGAACGTGAAGCGATTATTTAATGTTTGATTAAGTCAGTTAATGAGTTGTATGCTATGTACACATGTGAATTTCCGTATTATAGGTACAAACAGAGACAGCGCTAATTCAGTTTGGCCATGGTGCGCACTCGAGTGGACTTGATTGTGTCAAAAGGAACACTGGTGGAGTCCGAAACCGAATGCTGGTGATGGTTCGCTTCTTGAACAGGTCAGTGACCGAAGTGGTTCAGGAATGTCGGAGACACCTTAGAACCAAAGACGAAAGACCTTGATATGATTACGTTTTTACCGCCAAAGAATAGAACCATCACAGGTTCGAAGCAATAGAGAATCTCGACATCAGTTCACCAATTGGATTGTCCTCTCTGTTCGATGGCACACTCAAGTAAATTAGATGACGAACAACTTAATTTGCTAAAGCATGCTTAGCACTCGCATTGAATGAACCGGATTGCGTCAAAGTGGTGGACGAAGTTGGCGAAGGTTCAGTGCTCAGGTCACTGTCCGAGCTGTCGGCGGACGCCATGGCCACCTTGGGGTCGAAGGCCAAGCTGAGCGATATGTCCGGCGGTCCGGTTACTTCGGTGAAGAATTGTCTTCGCAGATCATTGATTGTTGGCTTATTCGGGTCCAAATTGTTGGACACACTGTTATTGTTGTTGCCGGATGGACTTGAAGCGATGACCTTGTGACCGGCGATGGTGATGATGGCACTCGAAGAGTAGGCCCTCTGGACACCTGACTCTGACTTGGAGGGGTCACTGCCCTTTCGGGCCTGTTCGGTGAAGTCCATGATCATCTTGCCCGACCGGATGATGGCCTGAGACGAACTGCGAATCACGGGTCTGGACATTTCCGGTGTGCCGAGGGCACCAAGGTGACCCTTGTGGTCAACCTTGGGCGGACAGCCAAACACATCACTGGCAAAGCTGATCAACAAGTCGACGACACGTGTCTGGTGGACAGTGTCCACCAGTGAAGACAAAGACGAGCCGCCTTCGCTGGTTCGAAGCAAAGTGGGCCCGAAGACAATGCCCAGATTGGAAGAGGGCATATTGTTCTCCGGGTGATTGTCGGCCACTCGCTTCAAATGGTGCACCAAGTAGGACAGCGTTAAGTAGTGGGCCCGGGGCAGCTTGTTGACCACATTGACCAGCTGGGCAATCTCCTGGAACTGGCTGACGGACTTGTCACCGGACGGCGAGCCAGTGTCCAGCGCCGGCGAGTGTTCCTTGCTCGAGGCCGGAAATTGCTTGGCTACGCGAATGAATTCCGGATATAGTCGAAAGGTCAACAGTGGTTCCGGCAACTGGCGGAAGTACAGCTTGAGCACATTGGCAATCACGTTGGGCTGAACGTCCGACAAGTCGACCAGCTCGGCGCCATTTTCGAACGACTGGCACAAGCGCTCCACCTGGGACTTGACGCCGGAAACGCGATACAGTCCCTTGATTCCGTAGCCCTTGCAGTCTATTTCCGAGATGCACTTGACCACGATGTAGGGCACACTGTCCACTCGCTGAAGGGACAAAGGGACGCCGAAGGTGGTCATCTTCCTCATCAGCCTTTTATGGCCGCACTTGATCCGAAGCGTCTCCAGGCATTTCTTGTGAACGGCGATTCCGCACTGGATTTAGCGATTGTTGGTGAGAAAGAGAGAAAAGAGATGAATTAGACTCTTGTTGCCGGCTTTTTTTCGCTGCTCGTTAATTCTAACCATCGATGGAACTGATTGTAACGGTTAACAACATTTTCGTGTCAACTTGTCATGGACAGCGAAAAAATTTTGCCGCCTTTTTTCTCGTGAGCTCAACTCTGAGCAAGAGAATGAGAATTGTGCACGAAAATGTGCAAAAACGAACAAGAGGGGGAAGGGAGAGAGAGAGGGAGAGAGCAAGTTTTTTGTGTAAAACTAAATTTACTCAGTGACCTTGAGCAATTTCGTACGAAAAGAGCGAGAGAGGGAGAGGGAGAGAATATGGCTGTGGCACAAAAAGATTCCTCCGTGTACACTCAATGGACAGGTAAGTGTGACCTTGGGCAGGTTTGCTCGTCACGGCCTCGTGGTCATGCGAACCGAACATACCTGTGAGTGACAGGTAGAGGGAGGGAGAGAGCGAAGGAGAGAGGGAGAGAGAGCCTGCTCCACACCCACACTTAACCCCTTGTTTATCAAGTGGACAGTTTAAAAGGGAAATACTTTCTCTCTCTCCCTCTCTCTCCCCCTCGGCCAGCTTATTGCAATACAATACTTTAAGGAATTATCTACTTAACGTCAAAGGTGTCCGAGCTCAGGTGAGCAACAATCAACAGGTAAGCCAGAGAGATTGCATAATAGATTCAGAACTTACCTCACTGCACTCGATGCCGTGGAAGTAAACATATGAGTCACATTCTTTGCATCTTGTCGGCGTCTTGAGCTTCTTGAGCTTGTGTGTCATGGCGGCCCGGGAGACGGGCGACGAGGGGCCGCCACCGGCCCGGCTGCCCGGTGAGCCGAGGGACGGCCCGCAGCCCGAGTCCCCGGGCTCCAGGAGGTCCAGCTCGTCGCCCGAGCTCAGGGACCGGTTACCCCTCGGACTGGGTCTCCGCTCGGATCCGGGTCCGTCTTCGCCCGACTCGACGGACTCGGAGTCGCTGACGCTCTTCATGCGTGAGCCGGCCGGCTCGTCACACGGGTCACGCAGGCTCTTGTCGCCGAAGGCCTGGAAGGCGTAGATGGGAAAGGCCGTCATCCGGTCCCCGGGATGACTGATGGGCAGTCGCTTGACAAACTCCACATACTGTGAGCCCGGCTCGTAGAGGCGAGAGCTCTCGCACAGGGTCTGGAACTGGACCGGACCCGGAGCCGAAATGGTGTGCTGCAGCTGGAAGTAGGACACACTGGCCGCCTTCATGGTCTGGTCACACTGGTATATCAGTTCCCGGGTCTGGACCAGGAAGTCCTTCTTCAGCTTGTCCAGCTTGAAGGCCCGCTCGTTGGCCTCGTGTACGCATGTGCGGTAGACGTTTTCCGCCTCCATGGCCCTGATGCCCGCCTCGTCCTCCAGGCGGCGCCGCTTGTCTTGCTGCTTGCCGTTGGGCAGCTCACCGGGCCCGCCGGCCTCCGGGTTGCCCTGGGCACCCTCTACGCCACTCTTGCCCTGGGACTTGAGCCTCTCGTACTCGGTCTGCCTTTGCATGTAGCTTGACTTGGCCTTGCGAAGCGCGTTGACCGTCTCTTGCATGCGCTTGAGCTCACGTGACCAGTTTGTCTTGATGGCCTTGCGGATCCGGTCGTGTTCGAGTCGCCGGCAGGTCAGCGGTTCCAGGAACTTGTGACCCAGCAGCAGGGAACTGGTCGCCAGGGCGGCGTTGCTGTTCTCAATGTCCTGGTCCAGGGCAGTGCAGTAGATGGCCTGGAAGGGCAGGAAACCCTGGGTGGCACAATTAAGAGTTAATTGGGACAATTTAACCATGATTTAAGTTCTACCTCTTCTCTTAAGAGGGGCTTAGTGGCGTGGGCCAGCTTGGCCAGGTTGCGGGCATGGTCGGCCTCCAGTTGGGCCCGTTTCTCAATGTAGCCCATCACGTCCTTGGCGTACTTTGACCACACTTTGGCCCGGTGAAGGGCAAGGTCAATGCCCTCCGGAAGCCGGTGGAACCGGTCATCGCACTCCTTGGCCGTCAGTGGCGTATCTTCCGGTGAATTTACCAGATTTTCCCGGGAACTTAACTGTGATTAAGGAAAAATCAGCAATCTGGTCAGTGAACTCTCTTAATTGTTGTTTAGAGACTGCAAAGGGTCATTCGGGACGAATGGCATTCTAAATGGCGACAGACAATTAAAGTCGAATCAATATTGAAGTAGTTTATGTTTTATGTGTTTGCTGAACTAAATTTACTCTCTATAGGCAAACAATTTATTAACGCACCTTAAAGAAAGGAATGTTCTATAAAAGAGCATTCTTTGCGAAAAGCTAAAATCAAATTAGAACGCGGGAAGCTTTCTTCTCCCCCTTCTCTCTCTCCCCCTCTCTGATTGGGAAGCAAAGAAGATCTAAATCCAGTTGCTGTAAAAAGGCAATTTAGCTCGCAGCTGACAAACCGAAAACATTCGTCGGCCATGTTTTTTGTTGTTGGTGACAAACTTTTTTGCTTCTTTTGATTCAGCCAACAGCAATTTAACGAGCAGGCACTAAATCAATGGCTCGAACTGAAGGAGTACATTAATGGTAAACTGCTACGAATGCCGGGACAGTTAGCGAACTAAATCAAGCAACAATTAAGCTTTGCGACGACTCTCTAAAGTATGATTTTTATTTTTTAAGGCGTGGCTTTGATGAACTCATTATATTTAAATATACTTTTATTTATATGTGGTGTGAAATCAGCTTTTGCTCCTTCTCCCTCTCTCCCTTTCTCTCTCTCCCTCTCCCTTTCGCTCCGAGATAATTTCTGTCATGTCTGACGAGCAAATTAACGGCTAACTAAATCAAATAGCCGACAAGAATTAAAGTCACTCACAATCTAAACTGACAAGCCTTAAGAATGAGCTGTAGCTCTTAATTGTTAATCAACGTCACTTAGATTTGAATTTAGTTGTGAATATGAATTAATCGAAAGTAGAACATCGAGCTCTGGCTCGAAATGTACAAAACAGAACTCACCCTTGTTTTCGACGAAGTAGAACTGGACTCGATGTCGCCCATCAAATATTCGGACACTCTGCAAGGAAATATGGAACAGCACATTTAAACTTCGAGTTCTGAGCAATTTAGAACAGTTCACATCACACACACCCAAAGGTACAGAGTAATTTGGTTCTATCATCCAAAGTCGGTCACTTAGGACATTTGCTAGAACACTCTTTGTGTTCGTGACACATGTTACTCAGTTTACTGACAAGATAGAAATAAAACTCTCTCTCCTCTCCCTCTCTCTCTCCCTTCTCTCTTTTTTCTGCTATCGTCATCACTGGTATTAATTCAAAATGAAAAGCGAGGAAACCTTCACGGGGAGCTTAAATTGCACAATTTAGCAAAGCGCACCTGTCGTCACGTGACTCATCAGAAAAGCACGATAGAGAGAAGAAACACCACTGACGCCGCTTTGGCGCCAAATTTCAAGTTTGAAAATGTATTGCGCAATCGATTCTGGCTGCAAATTGGCTAAATTGTTGCCTCTCGATAACGGTTCAAGTTTGATTGATTGGCCGAAAAGTTTTCGGCGAAACGCAATCTCGTTGCTTCTCGTTCAAACTCAACATGCTGCACTGCGCAGGCGCCAATCGGACACCTATTTTTCTACCTGTAATCAACGGCAACTCCTTACCTGGTGGAGAAGGCGAGTGCAAGTTGATCGATGGCTTCAAAAAAGTCCGTCACATTGCTGGCTTCCTCTTCATACGGATACTCTGTGGAAGTGTAATATGAATAATATAATATAATATTTCTCACATATGGAACACACTCATGGCCGGAAGTTGGGTGTGTCAAGGCAAAGAGCTAAATTCAGTTTGAATTCGGTTTGAATCCGGTTCAAAAGTGGAGACTGTCTACTAGGCAGTGTCTAGACATGCGATTGCCGATCGAGTGGATTAGTAAATCCAGTTCCCTTACCTTTGACTCTCTGTATCATGTTTCCGGCGGCCATGAGGAGCTGAGTGGACTGAATGGCCGGATAGTGTTCTAGAATGGTTCGAAGTGTCCTAAGAACGTCGCCCAGGCGCTCGTGGGCCTGGACTCGCGGAGTTTCCGACTTTTCCATTTCCGGATGGAAGATTTTCTTCAATTTTCCCAAACATTCGCGGAATGTCTTGACAAAGTTGGTCAAGTTGATGATGTCCTCGTGTTCGACCGGAAGTCCGGGCGACGTGGGATTCGAGCCGGAAGAGCTGTTGCAGGACGACGCGTCACTGGCGGCCGAGTTGTTGGAGTGAACGGAGTTCACAGATGGCGACACTGACACCCTCATGGTCAAGGGGACACGGACACTGGCCGCAGGGTACACTTGCTGGACACTGGTCGAACTTCGGTCCAAACTCGAGGAGGACATTGCGACGGCAAACTGGGCACAGGTGTGCTGCTCGGCGAGATCGCAAGGAGTCAAGAGAGAGAGAGAGCGAGAGAGGGAGAGGGGAGAGGGAGAGAGATGAACTATTTCTTTCTTAGCCACACATGATGTGTTCAGTTGAGAAAAGTCACCGAAGCAATTGATGGACACGGTTTAATGGGATGACAAGAGACAAGAGACAAGACAACCCGCTGAAGAGCACCGGTACACAAATACAAAAAAGAAGGAAAGAAGGAGCTAGGAGGCGAGAGGGGGAGAGAGGGAGCGAGAGAGAGGACAACAAAATCAGTAAATCACGCTTGAAATGATTTACAGTTGTGTGATATATATTCTCCACTATTGTCCATGGGTGGCACCAGGTCACCAGGAAGAATGCCACCACTGTTTCACAATGGCACACAGTGTGTTGCACGCATGCATGGACATGAGAGGAGAGACGGAGGAATAATGAGAGAGAGAGGGAGAGCGAGAGGGAGCGAGAGGGAACGAGAGGGAGAGAGCGAGTGTATCGGTATGCTTGTGTACATTAAATTGATGAAACCGTTCCAGGGGCGGTCTCTAATGTGCGTCACGTGATGCAGTTCGAAGGCCCGGTTAGAGGGAGAAGGGGGGGGGAGGGAGAGAGAGGGAGCGAGAGAAAAGGGAAGAGGGATGACAGGGGTGACGTCACGCGAGCTGTGCGGCACTTGCACAATTGGTACGGAATCCAGGTCACGTGACCAACCTCATCAGGCAGCTCAGGCCGCCGCTCTGCACTGGCTCCAGTCGCTTCTTCTTCCCTTTCCCTCTCCCTCTACATCTCTCTCTCTCTCTCTCTCTCCCTCTCTCGCCTCAAAAGGGCTCACGCACGCACCGGGCGTGACTAGCTAATGTATACACTTTATTTTTAGCCCCAGCTTAAGTGCACCATGGGTGCGAGACAGAGGAACCTATGAACACAAACAGCCCCAGAACTTTGGCGACCGTCCCTCAGACAAGAAAGCCCCTCTATATGTGTTGCGTGTGCAGAGTTCTCTGGGCCGCTAGATGGCGCTCGCTGCGGCCACCAATTTGTTCCATTCTTCCTCTCTCGCTCTTGTTGGACGCACACACATACAAAAAGGCGAATTTAGGATGTCAGATAATGATATACCGAAGCGGATTTCCGGTGAAATATGTCACTCTGACAAAATTTCGCATATTCATTCCATGGTATGTTTCACTTTTTTTCCCACTACTAGCTTGACGTCAAACAATAACAGACCACTTTCTGGCTCAACCTTGCCCTTAATGCGAGGCGTAATTTCAATACGACCCCCAGAGAGAATTTGTTTTTCGAATTTGATTCGAACAACCGAACTGCTATATTTGCTAACATGTGGTTCCCTACTCGAGAGGGAGAGAGGAGAGGGAGAGAGGGAAGAGGGAGAGAGAATCTTCCACCAACACATATAACAAAATGGAATACAAATGGAATATAAATTAAATTGTTTATCTTTGGCAAAGGTTGACTTAACTGTTCAATTCCCACATGTGTTGAGAGAGATGATCATGTTGCGCAACAATTCTTAAGTGGGCTCTGCCCATCAAGTGGGCCATGGACAATGCGTTCCAAATATCGCACCATACTTGAGCCGAACATCACTTGACATTCTACTTTGACTCATCGCAATTAGCGCCAACTTCTTATATGGCAAACAGTGATCATTATCAGCATTCCGGCGAAGATCAGTTAATTGTGTTAGCTTTTGAATTTCCTATATACTAATTAGTAAATGGCTTTGTCGTCTCTGCAGAGAGATGCAAATTTGCAGCTAATTAGTGCCAATTACCGAGATTTTATGCCCTTGGCAATTAGTGTTGCCAGCTCACGAAATTATCGCTAATGATCAAGCTGCCGGAAATTTTGAGGCTTGATTCTCGTCAGAGTTCATTTAAATCACCGTCTAAATCGCTTTCCGCTAAACTGCCGGCTAATCTAATTAGCATCGCAACTGATCGAAGTCTTCCATTGTGCAATTTGTGATGTTCACACGACTTTAATTAGCTGTCGGGAGAGAGCGCTTGACCGGAAATGAGAGAAGGTTCCTCTCTCACGCGTCGGTCACGAAGATGCGTGACCAAAAAAAAGGCAGAGAATGCCGAGAAACAAATGTATATATTTATGCAATTTAAACAATATTGTTTATGGTCATATTATATCACGACTTGGGTCACTTCACAATACGATGACACAATACCTGTTATGATGCTTTCAGGTATTAGTCATCTCATGTTTGCCGAGAGAAAGGAAAGAGGAAAGAGAGAGAGAGAGGGAGAGAGAAAAGCAAAGTTATGTAATCTGATAAATAAACTATTAGATTAAATAAAACGAAATCGGAAGCTTTGAATTTTCGAGAAGAAATTCCATTATGTGGTTTCTTGATTTGATTTGTTATCAATTCATGTCAGTTTGTATCAAAAAGAAAGAAAAATCGGAAATCATAAATACATATTTTCAATTTGGCAAAATGGCCGCCAATTTAGCGGTAATTGAACCATATTATGTGCTAACCTGATTCGAATTGCGCTTCAGGGTGAAGGGTGCGAGAAAGTGGACATGATTAAAATTGATCGAACAGCTGATCAGCGTAATTAGCAAATCAAGGGGACATTTTTAGTCACGCTCCGAGTCACGGAATCGAGGTGTCGCGTGACCTGGAGAGGAATTAGCCTTCTATTGGTGACACCGCACTCGCTAGATGTCACAATTAGTTAATTCAGTGCCGTGATTGCCGATGAGTGAGCAAATCAAGGTGTCGCCAGTTGTTGCTGAGAAAGGAATCAACTTAAATTGCTGATATGTTAGTGTCACGTGAGTCACTGCGAGAATTGCACTCTTGTCTAGACAGTGGGCTCGGCAGTTCTTGGAAATGGTTAATTGTTCTCCTTTCTTCTCCCTCTGGTTTAGAATGTCTAGGCAACTGGATTTAACTCGAATGTCACGCGAGTTCGACTTTGAGTTTGACGGCAAAGTGAACGTTTTGAGACTGAAACGAGTTTTAAATCGCCGGTGTTACAGTTTGATGAAGAAGTCGATTTGTCGCCTTGGCAAGCTTGATCCGAGAGTTGAGAGCAGGGCGAGAGGGAGAGAGGGAGAGAGAGATGCGAAAGAGAGGCATTCTTGGGCTTTACATTCTTCTCGGAACAATTCTCATCGGCCTCTGACAACGGCCACCGATGTGAACTCTGAGCACCAGGAAGGAATAATAAGGGTGACCATCGAGCCAGAGAGAGAGAGAGGGAGAGAGATAATCAAAGAGCCCGCGGGCGGCAACTGGCAGAGAGGGAGAGAGCGAGAGGGGAAAGCCAGAGGAAAAGAGCGAGAGAGACGGGAGAGAGAAAGAGCAGCTGAGGGCCAATGTGAGTGTGCCTGCGGCTGGTGCAAGTGTGAACTCCACGTGTTTTTATTTTTCTCTCTTCTCTCTCTCTCTCTCTCCCTCTTTCACACATACATTGTCTCTCTCTCTCCCTCTCTTGCTCTCTGTGTTTCGTATAGCAATCCCTTGCTTGACGATATTTCATCACGAATCTCGCCGTTCACTCTCTAAATCAGCAATGTGTCTCAACCTTGGAGTGAATCAGTAAATTGTGTGCCTGCGCTTCTCTCACGCAATTCACGCAATTTCACATTTTTGTCTCTCGTCAACTCGAAATACATCTCCTTCTGTCTTTCATCATCCTACGAATGCAACTACTGCCGACAACTGTGATGACGGAATCGAAGCCAATTTTCTGTGTATTCTGTCCCGTTCGATTTGGTTCTAACGAGAAGAATCAAGCTGTACAGCACTACTGGGCACACATATCGCAGCCGACGAACAGTTCGAATCGCAAGACGATTAAGGACGAGAATGTGCATGAGCGCGAACACTTGATCCAGTGGATCCATGACTTCGTCAACTCGCTACTCCAGTCGAACCGAATCAAGGACAGAGACAACTGGAAGAACTGTCCTGTCTGCGAACGAATGTGGCCGAATGAGAAGAAGTTCCAGCGGAAGCCGTCAGTTCTGAAAGAACACATCCGCTCGCATCTGGCCTACAAGCAGTATCTGTGCAACATTTGCTCAGACAACATGAAGGTTCACTCGGACAAGGCGCTGATGGTCATGGACAAGGACTTTGTCCAGCGTGACGTTGTCTACAGTGTTGATCTGGTCAAGGGGTTCAAGAACTATGCAAGCTATAAGACTTCGAAGAAGGCTGTCCTCAAGCATGTTCGCGAAGACCATTTGACTGAAGTTCCTACTTGTAGTATATCCAGTTCCAAATGCCACTTTGTCTCGCTGGACGAACTGATTCAAGGGCGCAAAATCGAAGCCCTGGACATCCTGTTGGAACAATGTCAACCGGAAAGACATCACAAGGACGGTTCAAGTCAAGAGGTCTACGTAAGTGACAACAACGAAATTCTGACCATCACCACTCAGCCATTGCAAGGCTTGAATCTCATGTCGAGCGAAAATTCGCTACTAGCCTCCAAGTGCCTCTACAATACCAAAGACTTGCTGCCCAAGAGGAAGCGGAGAAAGTATCAGCTTGACGATCTGATTCGGGAACGCAATTTAGAAACTGAATCAGAACGTTCGCTGAGTACACCGAGTCTAATTACGGAGAAAGATGAACAATCATGTAGAGCTTTCTACGGCACGACAGTTTCGTCAGACCATAATTACTGTGTTCTACCTGAGCGATTGGTGACCAATCGGAGTGAAGTGTGTGAAACCAAGTCAAGATTAAGTCCCGATTGCCGAGACTCTGGTTACTCCAGTGACGCCTCTGACGACAGCTGTAACGAACTAATGGAACTGGCCTTTGAACTGATTCAAGCCCACAATGAGAAGCAGCTGGAGGACATGTTGTCCGGAGCTGATGACGATGCTCTGGCCTTCTTAGAACTCAGCATTTACAGCTCTTTCGAAAAGCATCTGGCAGAGCTGTCAGCTGACAGTGTGATCGAGACCTTCAAGGCGTTAAATTGTTGCTCAAGCTACTGAAAGTAACCTATCTGTGACACTTGTATATATTTTCTATGTTCAGCATTGAGTCTAAAGTACACTCGTTTTCCATTGTGACACACATTTGTTTACTTTTATTCGAGTCCTGAAAGCACGTTCTCTACTGAAAACTGCTCTAATTTCGTATACAATACAGCCAACTGTATTGTCAACTCAGTTTATCGCTACAACATGATTCTAGATGGGAAACTAGTTTGAGACAAGGTTGACATGTAGCGTCCACACTTGACTAAATCGGATCAGCGAGTGAATTGGAATGTTTCCGAAATGAGACTTCAGGTGGCACTAAGGAAACGGTCCCCTAAGTGAAACCTAAATACGAAAACTTATTTCGTCGACAACATTTCACGATCTGGTCACTTACGTAATTTGCTTTGCGCCTTTGATTGTGCTTAGACCAGTTGCAAAAATGTGGTACCTTAAATTGGTTAGTTTTCTAGTCCTCGTTAACTATTCACATGCCTTCATCGAAGGCATCTACTGTGGAGTAGAAAATTGTTATGACGGTAAGTAAAAGATGTGATGTGGAAGTCTAATTACCACCTACCTGGTCGGCGTTACTAAATTAGGTCAATCTGTAAACTGATTAATTCTCTATTCACCTATTCCTAGTTCTCGGTTTAACGAGACAGGCAACTAAGGAGGAAGTCACAAAGTCGTACCGGAAGCTGGCAAGAAAATTTCATCCGGACATGCACAGAAATGCCGAAGCCAAGGCAGAGGCCAGCGAACGGTTCCTGAAAATTGCAAGTGCTTACGAAACACTGACGGACGCCGAGGCGAGAAAAGAATACGACTACATGCTGGACAACCCTGAGGAAGTGTACCGCCATTACTACTACTATTTCCGGCGAAGATATAGCCCAAAGGTGGACGTGAGAATCGTGCTCGTGGTCACAATTACCATCATTTCCGCTGCACAGTATTACGGGTCAATGTCCAAGTACAATGAGGCCATTGACTACTTCCTCACTGTGCCAAAGTACAAGACACAAGCGCAGCAAATAGCAAAGGAAGACGGCCTGCTCAGTACGGACAAGAAAAAGAATAAGGGCAAGAGTCGTGACGACGTTCGCCTAGAGGAGGAGGCCATATTGCGCAAGATAATAGAGGACAAGATGGACATCAAGGGCAGCTACGAGAAGCCCACTTACAGGGATGTCCTGTGGGTCCAGCTGATCTTGCTACCCTACACCTTGCTGTTGTGGCTCAAGTTCTACTCCAGGTGGTTCTTCAAGTTCACCTTGATGAAGGAGGAATACGGTGACGAGGAGAAGATGTACATCATGCGCCGAAACATGAAGTTGTCCCAGGGTCAGTGGGACCAGCTGGAGGATGACGAGAAGGAAGAGTATATGGAACAAGAGCTCTGGCTGCCGGAGAACTTTGCCCAGTGGAAGCAAGAGAGGGACGACGACAACAAGGCCAAGTTGGCCGAGTCGGCCAGTTACAAGAGATATCGAAGATGGCTCAAGAAGGGCGGAGCCGGACAAATCACTTTCGGCGAAGATTAGTTTGCCCATTTAATTGTTAGGGTTGCCTGTTGTACTGAATCAATTTTTTATGAACACTTTATAAATAACCCAATTGATGTTTTCTCAGCTTGCTCAGCTAACATTCTCTCTGCCCTTCTTCTCTTACCTGAAGAACAGCAATTAGCGGTTACTTGCGTGACAAAAAGAAGAGCCAAGCGTGCAGTCACGCCGTTCAGTGTTCGAACAAAGTGTCCTACGAAGCGCATCCCTTGTTTTTGTCTACAATTCTATTTTGTACCTTTCTGTGACTGTTCGCCGAATTCTCAAGCCTTGCCCGTGATGAGACAAGATAGCGGTTCACTTGCTCTCCCCCTCACTCCCTCTCCCTCTCTCCCTTTTATTTTTTCTTACGGCAAGCAATATACCTAAAAGCAACAGCAAATATTTTCTTATCTCTCTCTCCCTCTCTCCCCTCTCGTCTCCCTTAGGAGGAGACTGTGATGAGAGATATAAAGTGAGACAGCCACTAGACCACTGGAACCGGATGTGCGAGTTGGAAAAGAAAATATACACCGAGTAAGTGATTGTCAAGAAAGAGAGAAATTATGTGCGTCGCCATGGCGACGGGAGGAAGAGGCAGAGAGGAAGGGAGCGAAGGAGGAAGAGATAAGAGGGATGCGAGAGGGAGAGGGGGGAGAGAGACGAGCGAAACCGCGCCCGACTTCGAGCGGTTTTCGGCGCCAACCAGTCTAGAGTTCTGAGATGCGATGATGCTCAGTTTGAACGGTTCACTGACAGCAAAATGAGGCCAAGATGCGAACTGTACTCGAAAGGGACGAGCAAAGTTCTAGGTTGCGCTCAAAGTAGGAAATGTACTTCAAGGCCTTCGTCTACCAACTAGAACATTTGCTACGGATGGACTTACTTTCGACTGAACTGTCCTAGGATGTCAGGTAAGTTTGTGACCACAATCAGTTAAATCCAGTGACAGTCAGTGACTGCTTTTCTAATTGTTCGAAATGTACAAAGACGAAAAGGGAACATTGGCCGAGAGCCTTCAAGTTCCCAATCTGTCCGGCCACGGTGGTCGAAACTCGAACCCTCAGCCGGACATTTGGGCCGAGGTTCGAGTCGACGGAGTCGATATGACAGCCATCAAGAAGCGCTACTCGGCAAAGTCGACAATCAGCATCAGGTTCACTTCAAGGGCGACGAAGACAGTCACGTGATCAACATGAGCGACCTGCTGCCCAGTGGGCCCAAAATGGCGCCCGCCAGCCAAACAAAGTCCCAGCCGTCCAAAAATGGGCCACCCTTGGCCACTGTCCAGACCTCGGTCCACGGGTCACCCTACCAGGATGACCCCTACGTCGCCCACTCGCCCCTGGTGGCGGCCATCTTTATACTGCTACTGGCCCTTACCTTTCTGGTCAACTTGCATCAAACAATTAGCTTAACGTACAAGTACGAGAATTTTGTGCCCAAAATTATCGCCGTCTACACTCACAAGGAATTTGTACTGTTCAACATGCTCGTCATTGTGGGCTTCGTGGGCCTCCTGTTGGCCAGCTCGACCATTTTGTGGACCTTTGCCGGCTTCACCTTTGGCCTGTTCTTCGCCCTGGTCAGCACGGAGTCCAGTGCCATCAACTTGGCCAACATGGTGGCCCTGGGCTCACTGGCGGCCCACCTCGGGGCCTCCTATAGGCCGCAGCTCTATGTGACGGACGTTCTACTTCCGGTTCCGGTCTAGAGCCAATAAAGTCTGAACGCTTTACACTTTTTATGGGGGAACGCATTTTATTGGGGGTTGTGTGGCACAGTCAGTGGGCTGCAAAGGCAATCGAGGCCCACTCAGCCCACAGTGCGGGAGTTTACGGCTTCCCAGTGCAGTTCGAATTTGCCCACAAAATAGTCGGGCGAGGTGAGAGTAACGGTCAGAACATTGGTCGAGGACACTATCGGGGCCGGAATGGTGTAGCTGCAAAAGGTGCCCAAAATGGCGGCATCTTGACCGCTGCCGTCGATGACCTTAAGGTTAGTGAAAGGGCAGTCGGGGTTTCCGCTGTGCTGCATAAACTCCATGGCACTGAAGGTCACCTTGACGAACATGTTGGTGGGCACCGTTATGGTCCACGTGAAGGGCGGTCCCATAGCGGTCATGCCCACTGGCCAACCCGGGGACTGGATCGTGCCTGCGGTTCCGGTTATGTTGTTCCCGTGAACCAGCTCGTAGTGCCCCTCGAATCCGGGTCCAGTGCCCTCCGAGTCGGACCGGAACTTGACCCAAAGGGTGGACGACTGGGTGCTGACCGTGTCACTGATGGGCATGTCAGAGCCGCAGTAGCGGCCAATGAAGCGGCCATCTTGTGAGCCGTCACGAAGCTCCACGTAGTCAAAGGTACAGTTGTCCGACTGTTCGACATTGAAGTCAGAGAAATTGTACGCCACTCGGTTGCCCAGTGGGGCCTGAAGTTGCCAGATGCACTCGGAGTTCAAGGGGTAGTTGCTAGGGTAACCGGGGCTAACAAAGAAGCCCGCGGCCGAGGTCAGGTTCCCGCCACAGCCGGCCCACGAGCTGCTGGCCTTGGCCTGAAAGACGAAGTGACCATTGGTCAGCTTGACGTGCAAGTGCTGACCGGCGGACACAATGGGCTTGGGAAGGTGCGAGCTGCACAGCTGGGCTATTTCAGGGGACTCCTCGGTGTCGCCATCTCGTATCTGCAGGTGTCCGTTGTAAGGCTCGCAGGCGCCATTGTTGTTGATGAAGCCAATGGTGCGAGTGAAAGTGAGCATGACCTTCTCGTCCGGAGTGGGCGCCGTCAGGATCCAGGTGCAGCCCCGGTCGTAGCTGGGATTGGGGAAGTTGGGCGACGACAGGGTGGTCAGGTCACCGGTGACCAGTATGGTGCCACCGCACACCTGGCGGAAGGTGGCCTTGAAGCCTTTCCGGGCCTCCTGGTTGCTGGTGGTGAACCGGACACACAGGTTACCGTCCACCGAGGTGACCTTCGGGTTGTCCGGCAACCGCTGACCACAGTGCTTCAACAGCTGTTGATTGGTCCGACAGTCGGTGACCTCGAGAAAGTCCGTGGTGCAGTTGTCCGTGAACGGCAGGTCAAAGTCCACAATGGTCAGCTCGACGGTGTGCTGGGCATTGGCGTTGATGACCCAGCTGCAGTCCGAGTTGGGGTCATACTTGGCCGGATAGTGAGGGGACATAATCTGACCCTGTTCCATGCTGGTGAACATCTGGGAACAGCCGCCCGGAAGGGCGACAAAGTCCGCCTTGAAGCCCTTCCGGAACACACTGGCGTCGGACACCATCTTGACCGTCATGTGGTTGCCCGTCGAGCTGACCACCCGGACCTGGGACACTTTTTGACAAATCTTGGCCAAGGGCTCGGTCCGGTCATCCGGGCCATTGTAGATGGCGACAAAATCGAACTGGCAGTTGGAAGTGGCCTCCAGGTCAAAGTCCCGGATGGTCAGGGACACACTGTGACCCTCGGGCACCTTGATGTGCCACAGGCACTCGGTGGCCAGCGGGTAGCCGTTGGGGTAGTTGGGCGACATGATGGTTCCGTTGGTAACATTGTCAAAGTCACCACCACATCCGGTGGTGTCCCACTCGAGCCGGAACCCTTGGTAGGCTTCCCAGTAGTCGGACTCGAATCTGACCAGCGCTTCGTTGGATGTGATGTTGAGCACCAGGGGCAGCACTGTCTCATTTCGAGTATCATTGCGGCCACAGATGCGCTTGGTGCTGTTCCAGGAAACAGCTGTTGCCATGTGGTCGGCGTAGATGTCTTGCAGGGGTCGTTCCAGTATGTCCAAGTAGTCGTGGCGACACTGGTCATCGTGTTCCAGCTCAAGGTTGGTCAACTTAAGGGTCAAATTGTTGCCCATGGGACCCTTGATTCTCCAGCTGCAGTTTGCATTATGAGGATACGCTCCCGGAAAGTTGGGGGACTCAATGACACCCCTGCGGCCGGTAAGGGTTGAGGTGCAGTTGCTGCCGTATACCAACCGGAAGCCCCGCCCAGCGGCCGAACTATCGGTCCTGAACTTGATGGCCAAAACATTGGTGCTGGAAGTGATTGTGATCAAGTGGTTCTGCCCATTGCAGAACTTGCCCACAGATGGCGCTCGGTCATTTTGACCGTCATACATTTCCAGGAAGTCGAAGTTGCAGCTGCCATGTTGCTCTATGTCAATGTCAGTGATGTGAAGCACAATGGTGGACCCGCTGGACACTTTGATTTGCCAATCACACTCGGCATTCCGGCCATAGGGCAGCGGATAGTTGGGCGATACTATTGACCCAGTGGGCGAGGTCAGTGTGCCGCCGCAGCCCGATGAGGTCCCGTCGTAGAACAGTTCGAAGCCTGGATATGGCATAGACGAGTCCGACCGGAAGCTCAGCCACAGCTTGTTCGAGTGCGAAATTATCACCGGAGGCGGAGTCAGGCCACAGAACCGTCCAATGAGCGGAGACGTCTCTTCGGCGCCATTTCTAATTTCCAAGTGGTCATAACTGCACTGACTGTGCTCTTCCAGCTGGAAAGAGGTGAAGTTAAGGGCCACCTGGTGGCCGTCGGCGGCATGAATGATCCAGGTGCACAGCTTGTTGACCGGATAGTGGGCCGGCCAGCCGGGCGACCTGATGACGCCCGTCTCGGCATAGTAGTGACCACCACAGGCCGTGGTGGCATTCTTGAACAGGTAGCTGACCGCGAAGCCTTCCTGGGCATACGATTCGTCCGACTTGAAGGTAATGTACAGCTGATTGGTGCGTGACAAGATGGTGGGCGGGGCCTGATTGCCACAGAACCGGCCCAAGTGTTCGCCCGAGCCGTCGGTGAGTTCGACATAGTCATACTCGCACCGGGGATGTGGCTCAAGGGAAAAGCTGGCAAACGAAAGGGACACAATGAAGCCCGGTGGCGCCCTCAGGATCCAGTGGCACTCGGCCGAATGGATGTAGTGGGTCGGGTGGTTGGGGCTGACAAAGGTGCCGAACCGTTCGGTCAGAACGCCGCCACATGTGATGTCAATCGAACTGAAGTTGGCAAAGAAGCCCTTATTGTGCTCAGAGCCGTCCGTGGCGAAGACCATCCATATCTCGTTGAAGCGTGACGTAATGGGCTCGGGCAGCTCGTGCCCACACAGCCGGCCCAGCCGGGTGCCATTTTCAGAGCCGCCGTCTCGCACCTCAAGGTAGTCGTAGATGCAACCGTCAGAACCTTCGACCTCAAAGGACTGAAACTCGAGCCTGACCACACTGCTCAGTGGGCCGACTATTCGGTACTGGCACCTCCGGTCGGCCGGATAGTTGTCCGGGTAAAATGGCGACGTGATGACCCCTGAGCTACCATTGTAGGTGCCGCCACACGTGGTCTCATACTCGGCCCGGAAGCCGGCCCCACTGAAACTGGAGTCGGCCCGGAAGCGGACGAACATTGTGTTGCCGGAAGACAGGGCAACAGGTGGCGCCACCTGGCCACAGTAGCGGCCCACCTGGGGTGCCAGCTCGTTGGGCCCGTTGTGGACCTCGACAAAGTCCCAGCCGCAGGCCGAGTGGGACTCGACGTCAAAGGTGGTAAAGGTCAACTTTATCTTCTCTTCCGGATGTACTCGAATCAACCAATCACATTCCACACTGTTGCCATACTGTTCTGGGAAGTTGGGCGACGACATTGACCCCTTGGGCGTGGTCAGCAGCCCACCGCAGCCCGGAATGCCGGGCACAGTGGCGTAGGTTATGTGGAAGCCGCTGTCGCTCATGGAGCTGTCCGAGTGGAAGTGAACGAGGACCGAGCTACCGGAACTGGTCACCGGAGCCGGCTGGTTGGAGCTGCACACACTGGTCAGCTCCGGGTCCGTGACCCGTTGACCATCGTACACTTTGAGAAAGTCAAAGGAACAGTTGGGGTGACTCTCAATGGCCACCGTGGCAAAGTGGAACTGGATCCGCTTGCCCATGGGCACCACCACCAGCCAGTAGCAGTCCCGGTTATGCGGATACTGGTTCGGGTAGGCGGGCGAGTTTATTGCCCCATGCTCTTGACCCTCGAGCAGCCCGCCACAGACTGGGCTGGTGGCATTCCAGTGCAACTCGAAGCCGTCACCATGGTAACTGGCGTCCGAGTTGAACCAAATGTAAGCCGTTTCCTGGTGGGTGATAATGGGTCCCGGGTCGCCATGACAGTAACGCCCCACCAGAGGGGTGGTGCTGTCATAGCCGTCGTTGATTTGCACAAAGTCAAAGGCGCACCCGAAAGGACTGCTCCAGTTCAAGATGGCTGAAGGTGATGTTGAGCACGTGACCCGGTGGTACGGTCACCGACCAGGCACAGTTCCGGTTCCCGGCATACTGACCACCGTTCAGCGGGTACTTGATTCGCCCGCTTTCTGCGTACAGGGCACCGCCGCAGGGTTCCACTTGCTGCTCGCAATGGGTGCCCACAAAGTCACCCGGGCACTGGCAAGTGTAACCAGCGCCACCTGGTGCATCTTGACACGTGCCCCCGTTCATGCAGGGCATGGTGGCGCACTGGCTGACCATCTGGTCACAGATGGCCCCCACGAAGCCATTGTTACAGGCACATGTGAAGGCTGGCACCACGCCCGGCACGGTGGCCGGTATGCAGGTGCCGTGTATGCATGGGCTGTTGGCACATGTGGTGCTGCTCGACACTGCCACACATCCGGTGGCCCCGACCCCGGAGCCCATGTAGCCGTTGGGACAGCGACACTGGCGGTAGAATTCGGAAATGGCCGAGTTTTCGGTACATGTGGCCAAGGGGTGGCAGCCGCCATTGTTCTGATTACAAGAACCCACGTAGCTGCAAGCAATTCCATTGCCGGCAAATCCCGGTGGACATGGGCCGCAAGTCCTGGAGCCCATTGTGTTGGTGCACTGGACCATTGGGGACATTGAGCAGCCGCCATTGTACATCTCGCACTCGTTGATGTCATGGCAAGTGAAGCCGTCCCCAGTGTAGCCCACTGGGCATTGACCACAATGGAAGCTTCCGTCAACGTTGAAACAGGAAACCCTGGGATTGGTGGAGCAAGGGAACCGCCTTCCGGTGCACTCGTCAACGTCCACCACACAGGCCGGTGATCCACCACCGGTGGTCCAGCCCTGGTCACAGATGCACCGATACTTGGCCTGACCAGGCCACCTGGCGGGCTTGGTTGACGCATGTACCATGGCCACAGAGGGCCTCATTGGAACCGGAAGTGCAGTCATCGTGCTGCTCGGTGCAGTGGACACCATACCAGTTGGTGGCACATTGGCACGAATAGCCACCGGCAGTGTTGGCGCAAGTGGCGCCATTTTGACAACCCAGGTCGGTGCCGGCGTACCGGGAACACTCGTTGACATCGGTGTCACAGGTGTTTCCCTCCCAACCGGAAGTGCAGCGACATATGAACCCGTTGAAGGTGTCCAGACATGTGCCGCCATTGCGACACGGATTCGAGTCGCACTCATTGGCCGTCAGCAGCTGTGGTTTGGACAATTTAGCTAATTTAGTTTGATTGATTGCTCGGATAGAATTACCTCATTCAGTTGGCGCAATTGTTGCTCCAATCGGGCCACCTTTCTAATTGCTCGGCGAACTTGGACCGGTTGCATGGGATTGGCTCCGTTGGAACCGAGGATGACGTCCATCTTGGATTTTAATTCAGTGAATTCCGAAGTGGACTCCGACTGCAGTTCAAGTGTCCGGACTCGATCGTTGACCGAATTAACGGACGCTTCGATTGCTTGCAAACCAACCGAATTCATTTGTCGCAACTGGTCTGTCGAACTTTTAGCCAAGGCCACCAGGTTGGCCAGGTCTTCGCCGTTGACCAAGATGGCACCTCGGGTCGACTTGAAGGATATGTTCTTACCGCTGGCCGTCTCGAACAGCACGTGGCCATCTTTGAACATTATCCGCGGCCTGCATTAGCGACAATTTAGTTCTGGAATTTAAAAAAGGCTACTCACTGGTCTGAATAGGGATTGAGATCATTGTCAGTGTTTCCGGTTCCGGTGCCAGCTTGACCTTTGGTCAAGACGAAGACCACGGAGAAAAGTACAGTTAGCAAGAAAAGCCTAAATCGCGTTCGCCACGAACAGTTGGTCAACATGATTGTTCACAGTTGAGTTGGCAAACTATCACTAAACCAAATCAAGCCCGATGCGATTTAGTAGCGAGAAAATAAAGGGGGCGTCTTTGGACATTGGATACTAGGGCCAGCTGCGTGATTAGTGTACATTTCAAAATGGCTGCTAATTGATTACGAACGTCGTTTCATATTTTTAGTTTCCATTTTGTCTCATTACGTGATGAGAAGAATTTTCTGGATTTGTGAATAAAATTCTATTCTTACGTTTTGGTCACTAATCAATGTTAAGACGTAAGTACTTTCCTTCGAGAAAACTTTTCCTGTTTTCATCATGCTTTACTAATTGCATTATATGTTTTGCACTAATTAGTGATGCCTAAACCCGTTACTAAATTGTAACTTCAGCATTTTGTCTGCAACAAAGCCACAAAATGGAGATATCTCTTTGCATGCAATTAAGATCTATCCGAGCATGTGGGAGATTAATTCAGTTGTGCAATTTGCTGATTGCGCAACGATCATGCCCAAACTTGCGGAATGTTTAGGTTTGTGATTAGTAGGAAGTTTAGAAATGTGGATGACTTTTTGTAGGAATGTTTATGATCGTTTTTCTGTTCGCCTTCGTTTGTCCGGCAAAGTTGAACGAGTCATCGGAACCGGAAACAGTGACACTGTCAGCCATCGGCAACGGAAGTGACCCTCATCCAGATTTGGATGCCGCTGAGTCACTGACTGGCTTGATTGCATTGAAAAAGATCAAGCGGTTGAGACAATCGTCCTCCAATGGTCAGTTCGTCATGGTTCCTACCGGCAATGGCCAGTTCTTGCAACCAATGGTACAACAGCCAATCATTCAGCAGCCAATGGTTCAGCAGCAACTGGTTCAGCAGCCATTGTTGAGTAACAGCTTGCTGACTGGCGCCCTGTTAAGTGGTGCGCTTCGCAATTCCCAGATCAATCTGGTCAACAGGTGGTGGTGGAGGAGGCGGTGGCAGAGGCCGTGGTCGCGGCCGAGGAGGAAGACTGAGAGGCGGTCGTGGTGGTGGTCGACGGGGCAGAGGGCGAAGACGGGGCAGAGGGCGCACCAGAGGCCGGACCGGGCTCAATGGAGCAATCAACTTAAATCTAGTTCGTCAGATGCAACCACTCATCCAGCAGCCCATCTTGCAGCAGCCACTGATCCAGCCGGTCATCCAGCAGCCAATCATGCAGCCTGTCACCCAGCAATTAATTCAGCCTGTCAGCCAGCCCTTCATCAATCCACAGGTGTCCTTTGTCCAGCCAACTCAGCAAACTGCAAATGTCGAACAGGATTCCGGATCCCAGTCTCCGGGCGTCGTTAATCTCATCATGATACCACCACAACAGTCGCCAACCAAAAAGAGCAAGAAGGTCCGAATGAGGAACAAAATGAGGAAGCGGATACGCACCTGGCTTGCTGATGACCAATAGTTTGCTTAAGTGTTCTGATTCTAGCGAGCTAGGTGTAAATTTTTAATCATTAGCCTAATTAGTCATGATCGATTATCTGACATCATCAGAAAAGATCCTTTTCTAACCGAATTAAGTAATAAATAATGAAACCAAGAGACTACGCATGCGCAGCTGCCATCAGCTGATGCGTAAGATTTTTTCACGTGTTTGTCTGGAGATGTCAACATTCAATTTATTTAATTCATCCCATTATCGTTCATTAATAATTGCTAGTTGTGATATTTTTTAAAAGTATGGCTAATTCCAAATACGAGTACGTTCGTCACTACGAGGAGTCCTCGGACCCTGTGTTACTGCGCGACTGTTATGCCGTCGTTCGAATAGACGGACGTGGCTTTCATAGGTTCTCTAAAGTTCATCACTTTTTAAAACCTAATGACAAACGGTAATTAATTGCTTTAAATCGAAGTAGGTTCTAATTGGTGGTTAATCCGACAGAGCTCTGGACCTGATGAACCGTTCAGCACAGTTTGTGATGTCAGAGTTTTTCCCGGACATCACCATGGCATACGGTGAGTCGAGCAACTGAATCAACCAAACCAACCGCTTAATTGTTTGCAGGCTGCAGTGACGAGTTCAGTTTCATCTTTCGCCGATCGGCGGACATGTTTAATCGACGTTCGAACAAGGTTGTGTCGCTAGTTGCGTCCGCCTTCACGGCAGCCTACGTCTTCCATTGGTCCAAGTTTTTTCAAGCTTCCGGAGACACGCCCTCGCAGCCATTACTGTATCCGCCCACCTTTGATGGCCGGTGTGTTCTATATCCGAAAAGGGAAGTTCTGGTCGACTACATGAAATGGCGTCAGGTTGATTGTCACATTAACAATTTGTACAACACCACCTTCTACGCTCTCACTGGAGACTACACAAGGTATTCTCTACTTTCTGACGAAACGGGCGACAGAGCGGTCTCGTCGTACTTCGAATGTCCTAAACCCAAACTTAGCAACTTTGATGCTCAAGAGAGGCTGAAAGGAACAGTTAGCAGAGACAAGAATGAAATCATGTTCACCGAGTATGGAATCAATTACAACAACGAAATTGAACAGTTCAAGAAAGGGACGCTCATTTGTCTGCCGCCTAGTCTTCCGGAAGAGCGCAAGTTAATTAGTAAACCATCGAAGACTTCTTACGCTGAGCGAAAGATTGACTTCAGAATTGTTGTCCAAGACATAATCAACGGCTCGTTCTGGGAAGACAATTCATATCTACTGGAAGACTCTTGATTGGCTGTCGAATAAAAAAGTTGGCAAACAAGGGGAAATCTGAAATGCCTTTTTCATGATACTCATTTGTATTCCGACGCCGCAGGTGTTGAGGGGGAGAGAGGGAGAGGGAGAGCGAAAAGGTGAAAGTCCTCTAGAAAAAATAGGATAATTTGTTTTTGCATCAAAACATAGTTTGTATGCTATCAGGGGGAGAGAGAGGAAAGAGACAAATGGCAACTGACATTTTCAAGTCATTATAAATGTGATATTGATGTGCGTCGGAAAGTAAAAATAGCAGAGAAAGTATTCGCCAGAGCGAGAGAGGAGAGAGAGAGAGAGAGGGAGAGATGTCGCCTTAGCAACAAGCATTTATGAAATTGCATTTTGTGCTCTACGAAGGAAATATCAAACACGAACGTATTCACCGTAAGTTGAAGTACAAGCGACACATATAAAGTAACATTCTCTCTCCTCCTCTCGCTCCCTCTCCCCCTCACTAGCTCTCTCTCTCTCTCTCTCTTCGGCCAAACATTTAGCTATCTGCGCACAGTCAGCACAAGCTCACTACGCGCAGAAACAGACATGTACACATCACACTCACACAGAGTCACATATTATCCAGCATATAATATGCGTACGACTCATACATACTGTGTAAAATCCAGGAAGGCACAGAGGGAGAGAGCGAGAGGGAGAGCGAGAGAGAGAGAGAGCAAATTGACGCCATGTGATTGCTCATTGTACTTTCCAGATGTCCCCTTCTTGATGTAGCTCTAAAAACATGAAGTAAGTCTCGTCTGCTCTATGCCGCCAGATTTTCTCTCTCCCTCTCCCTCTCTTCCTCTTCTAACGGTACTTTGTGTCTCATTGTTCATGTTTACATTTAACGGCCATTTTGTTTTTCTTTTCTGCCTTTTTCTCTCTCCATTCACTAAGAATGTCCACCGACTAAGTTACGCAAACGGCAACTGTAATCACTTGGCAACTCTTTCAGCGACACTCAAATTCCTCAGACAGCTGCAACAATTAGCGTCCTACTCTACCATCTAACTCGTCCCATCATTCCTTCCCTTCCCCTCACCAAGCAGTCATCATCATCTTCGTCCTCCTCTTCCTCCTCGTCGCCGGCCGTGACCAGCCCACCAATGGCCAACTTTCGAATAGACAATCACTTTGGTCTACTCTGTGACAGTCTGAAGCGAGACATGGGCAAGAAAAACGTACCTGACTTCTACTACAATTTACTGTTTCCAAGGAATGCCGGCAAAGTTGTCCAGGAAAGAATTTACAAGGTGCCGGAGCGCATTCTAACTACGTTCAGCAGCAAGCTGCGAAAAATTGTCACCGAGGAAGCCAATCAAACGCCGGCCGACATGTGGTCTCATCCCATTGCCATTCTAATCGAAGACGTGCCCAAGGATGTAATGGAACTAGTCATCCAGCTGCTGGTTAATGGTCAAGTCCAGATCAGGTATCAAGATGTTGAAAGGTTCCAGTGTGCCTTGAGTGCACTGGAAATTCAAACGGTCAACGATTCAAACAGTTCGCCCGAACATTCACAGAACTCCGAGCCAGAGCCGAAGTCCACCACCGCCGTGCCTACCGGTGGGCAAGTCCGCCCATCGCCGTCACGGTCCACCAACGGCAACCCTGTGGGCCGGGCCAGCCGGACACCGAGCTCGTCGACGGCGGGCACCTCACCTCAGCCCATCTATGCATCCACACCAGTACAAAGTATTCGCATTCTCAATCAGTTGACAGCTAACGGCTTCAATGGCTACGGCAACTACACTGGTACACCGGAAGTGTCGGCCACCGTTTCCGCCTACATGAACGGCACCATTGGCTTTGCCGCTTCCGGTGGCGTCTTTCAGTGCCAGGTGGCCAGTTGTCAGGAACACTTCACCTCGGCACAGGACAGTGTCAAGCACTACACTACCCACCATAAAATTCGAATATACAAGAATAACGGCGAATACAAGCAAGTTAAAGTGTAAAAGAAACAAATCACCAAAATTTATAGTCACATGAAAGGAACCAAACACGCTAACACCGCCACCCTAACTTGAAACAAATCCCATCGAGTTCTAATCTAGTTGCATACTGAAATGTTTCAAAGATGCCATTTAACAAAACACGAAGGAGAGAGGCTTCATGTGTCGTAGTCAAAGCAAACACACGAAACTCACTCCGTCAGATTAATTTATATGCAATGTACTATTCTTGCAAGTGCTACAGAGACAGCTAACTTTGTTTATCTTACGTAAGAATTATTATCGCTCAAAATGAATATGAAAAAATTACAGTCAACGCATTGAGTGATTCATTGCAGTTTATGCTGGCAACGCTTGTCACTGTTCACTTTCTAGCGGACTACATCGTAAGGTACTCTAATTGTGACTCGTGACGTGGACAATCAAATCACCTCTGCCTGGTTCTACTGAATTGTCCGGGTCACGAATGATCCCGTAAGAGGTCACGTGATCGTGCAGGTAATCTGGTTACGACGAGAGTACCAGAAGGGTTGAAGACACCTCTGGCGCCATCTAACCGAGCTGTGTGAGAAAAGAGCAGCTGATTTACTCTAACCACATTTAAAAGTACTGGTGTGCGAAAGATTTCAATCAACAGATGGCGCCCTCAGGCAGACAGCTGACCGCTATTCCGATGAAATTCGTGAGCGCTGCCATTATTATCCTCCTGCTCGTTTGTTTCCTTGTCAAGTTCTGGCCAGAGTCCTTTAAATCTGTCTCTCCTATGATAGATTGTTTGATATCTCTTCAATACCATTATGCATTATCGGCAATAGTAGTCACCTCATTAACTTTACTGATTGCCTGCTTGACAATTATGCTCATGGGATCAAACAAAGTATCAGCATCGCCCGCTCGTCCACCACTGAAAAGATTGCATTCCGAGACAGCTGTGTTTAGATGTTTGGACAATGAAGTCAACATTACGCCACTGGTTCAAGATAGGATGCACAATGGACAGTTATCATCAACACCAATCAAGGTTGAAGACAACATGAAGGCCAGTTTGAAGGAAGGCGAGACCAGTGAACCCTTGACACCCATAAAGAAACCCGACCACTCGGATCCCGTTGACGGGTCTCAGGAATGTCCAATTGTTCTGGACAGTGATAGTGAAGACGAAGACTTTATAGAAGATATCAGTATTCAAGAATCGTTAATCAACGATAGTTTAGGCCGAGAAAAGGACACAGATTACGGCAATTACGCGGAAGACACGGTCGATGACAGCATCATCATCGAAGATAATGTATATAGGGAACCAATCAAGCCACTTGACCCAAATATAGTGGACGACGACGAAGATGATTTGGTTTGGTGATGAACATGCAGTAGATGAGCGGCTTTTAATTTTTTTCTGGTCAAAATCGTATTAAACTTCTAATGATGACTTTAATATACATGTACAAAGCTAATCTCCTCAATTTGGCCAATAATGCCTACTACCTTACACGAGGTGAGTTGGCACTGACTAAACTTGTATGTTTACTGATTCAATCGTCTAATTCAATTTAGCAAATCAACACTTCGGGACGAGTGAACCAAGTGACCAATGAGTGCAAAGAAAAGAAACTAAGCGTCTCGAATATGCGGCCAAAAAAGAATCTGATTAAGAGAGATGTCCGTTACCCAGAGTCTGGTGAATGAAGCCGAGCTAGTCAAGAAGTAGCCGAACTGGCCGGAAAACGGTTTTGTCGCCGTTAGCCAAAATTACATCCGGTAAAACTCAACTGGTCGGTCACGAGTGACCATTGAAGATGGAATGTCTTTCACACAATGGCGACTATGGCCGAATAATTGGATGGGCAAAGGCCGCTTCCGTAAATCGCCTTACATAATAGCAGGCCATGAAAGATGGCATTATATGCCATACTTGGATCTGACGAAAGCCATTATTTTCACCTGTCTCTCCCTCCCTCTCTCTCTCGCTCTCTCCCTCGCCCTCTTCCTATCCATTCGGGCATGTGACTTGAAAGTAAGGGTGGGGACGAGTAGCACTAACAATGGTGAAACTATAGTAATTTTCTTTGCATCAACTTGCAAAACGTTGTCTCATCACGTGTCACTTTCTATTGCTACCGTAACGAAAAATATGGCCGACAGAAAGTAGTATAATTTTATTGTAATATTCGTAAAAACGTCTCTCTCTCTCTCTCCCTCTCTCTCCACTCTTCGCTTCTTGTCAAATATCACTTCAACAACTTTGATACGGCTCATATGAATTTTTGCAGTCATATTTATAACGACCATCATCTAAATCGTACCAAGGTGATTATGTATATAATAATATATATATAATATTTTTTATGGAAGGCTCAGTCTCAGACCCCACACCGCGCACCGGGTCAAGTGGGCGGTCAAAGATCAGACTAAGGCGGCCGACGGACGCTCTCCGTTGGCTTGAACCGTTTTTCCTCTCTCTCCCCCCTCCTCTCGCCTCTCTTCTAACGGCGCTGAAATATTTTGTTGCCGCCATTTTGGAAAAGTTTTTTGTGAGACAATAAAAGTTCACTGCTTTGCGAAAAGTACGGAAAAAAGTGTATAATGTGGAAAAGTCGGCGAAAAAAGGTACACGTTAAGGGGGGAAAAGTTTTGCCGAGAATCGTCAAAATATGAGCGTGAGCATGAAAGAGGAAGAGAGCGAGAGAGGAAGGGGGAGAGGGAGAGAGGGAAAGATGCTTCAGCTATGCATAACATATAGTTTTTAGGTGACATTCTAATATTTTATAGTAGTGTGAAAATGACAATGTCCTCAAGCTACAGACATCCCGAGAGATGGCCTTTGTTTAGCTCATCACGAGAGGCAGGTACGGGAGGAGAGGGAGAGAGGGAGAGAGTGAAAGAGACGTCTCTCTTCCCGTAATATTGTTCAATTGTCAAAAAGTTAGCCCTGTGAACTTGTTTTGTTGTAACTTTTATTTCAATTCGCAATTCGTGTTCCTTTCTACTTATTGTTGTCAATATTCAATGCTCACACATTGCATAACATGCGCATAACAAGGCTTAAACCTTATTACCTGGGGATGAGCGAGAGAAAAAAGAAGAGAGATGGAGAGGGGAGAGGGGAAGAGGAAAAAAGAGAGGGAGAAAGCGACGGGGAGAGGGGAGGGAGGGAGAGAGAGACGTGACTATTATTCGGCTCATTTGGTTCCATTGCGCAATGTGACCTTCCATGTTGACTTTCGATAAACTCTCTCTCCCGCTCCCTCTCTGCCTCTCTCTCTCTCCCTCCCCTCTCCATGACATATGGCAAGATATCTCTTATGTCGGCTAAGTTGAAAGGAAACTCAAGTACAACTACGCTAGTCGTATAATACGATATTTCTCTCCATTTGAAGCTTCCGCAATTGGAATATACATAAAAAGTAATGCATAAAGGCCACTGTGGCCATGTCTCTCCTCTCTCCCTCTCTCCTCTCTCTCTCTCCCTCTCTCGGTATAGAAAGCCTAATAAATGTTTGTCCTATTATGAGTTTAAGAAAGGAAAAAAATAACACAAACAAGACTCGTATAATATAATCCATCATGGCGCTCAAGAAGGGAACATACTTCCTATAGATGTACATCTCTCATTGTTATGCAATGAATCTTGTAACTGTAGCTAAACGCTAACACGAAATGCATAATGCAGTAGGCTCTAATTTAAGTTAATGAAGTCGTTAATTGTCATGCAAAGAGGGCTTTCCTGCAGCAATTTACTCAGCGGCGAGAGCGCCGCTCACGTGACCTGGCGATTGGTCACGTGAAATTTTTGTGGCCATCTCTCCTCGTATTCCTCCTTCCCTCTCTCTCTCTCTCTCCCTCTCTCGACTAAAGGGACAACTTTTACGGACAATAAAAGTTTTAGACATGGTGGAGAAAAGTTTTAGTCATATGATATGTACTTGACATAGGGAAGTAGTTAGCGCTTAAATCACACAAAACGGATGGCCATCGTGAGACTGTGAAGACACCGAAGAAGAGAGCGAGAGGGGGAGGGAGAGAGGACGAGAGACGATTTTACAGCCATATGAGACAAAACAAAGAGAGAAATAGAGAGATATGTGAGAGAGGGAGAGGGAGAGAGGGAAAGATTTGAGAGAGTGACTATACCTGAGCATATTCATGGTCGGCTAATTACAAGCATCAAAACTTCATGCCGCGTGCTCCTCTCTCTCTCTCCTCTCCCTCTCGTATTCCACTCATCGTACATGCTTCGAAGCGACTGAGAGGGAGTGAGATAGAGCGAGAGGCAGATAGATAGAGCGAGAGGGAGAGAGAGAGAGAGACATTCGGCAATTCCGGTTCCTAACGCCCGCCCGAGCTTGTTGTATAGCTGTTGGTATGGTATATATTTTATAGACAAGATGGTATATAGCAGTGAAGTAATGGAGAGCAAGTATTCAGTTTGAGAGAGAGAGAGGGAGAGAGCGAGAGAGAGAGACAGACAGAGAGCGAGAGAGGAAGCGGCAAAAATATATATATTTTATTTCAGTTTCGCTCCACAAGTGACATTGAACACATCTTGCTCATCGTACATATACATACATATAACGTAGACATATATGCATATACATTTGCTATAAGTGTCAACCCTGAGTATATAGTATTTCCTATATCTATAATTATGATGTATGTCTGAAAAGTTTGCTACATGGTTCCCCATTTTGTGATGACACAAAGTTTGGTGTAGTATATGACAGCTATGTTCACTGCCAGCATCGGACTCTTCCAGTGATACTCTTCTCCATAAAAGTTCTATATACCATCTCTGCAATATATAGCGATCTCGTGCACAAATAGTATAAAACTTTCTGGCCCCTTGAACTTGACCTTGTATCAATCATGACATCGCATTGCATAACGGTAAACTTTTATTGTGTCACCATCATGGTCGCCGCCATCGTTAGGCACTCATATGCATGGAATATAAAGCCTACTGCCGGTAAGAAATATTACTTATCACACTGCAATATCACTTTAATACTCATATATTGATTCTGATCATAGAATAACGAGTGAGAGAGAGAGAGATATAAAAAACTCGAGAGTCGTGCATCAGATGTAATTGAGATAACGGTCCCTCTAAATAGGCTCATTTAAATATACAAATGACCCCCAGCAACAGGTTCTGCCATTGTTTATTCTCCTCAAAAATCTGATTATTGTTCCATCTCTCTCCCTTCTCCCCTCTCCTTCCCTCTCTCGCTCTCTTTTCGCTCCATCTCTCTTTGCCGTTTAATACTTATCTGAGATGATACAAAGTTCCACCATAAATGGCTGCAGCGTGAATATTATTCTCATCGCTTATTAGTATCGCGTGAAAATGTTCTTTTTTTCAGTTTGTGTATATTAAGCGTCTCTCTCTCCCTCCCTTCCCCTCTCTCCGCTCTTTTCTCTCGCTGTAGTTGCTGCGGACATTATACGAAGGAAGGAAAATATGATATACTGAAAATGTAAATGATTTATATTGTAGTTTAGATGGAAAAGTATATCAAGTTTTATGGCGAAGGGAGAAGAGCGAGAGAGAGAGGGGAGAGAAGGGAGTGAAAGAGAGCTAGAGAGGAAAAGGTAATAGGTATTTAATTGCGGAAGTCTCGTATATAGTTGATTGTGTGTATGTTACCATTGTGATGGACTTTATGGCCCACATTAAATTGGCCATGATGGTCAAGGAGACTCCGTTGCCCACTAATGAGCTGCACTGTGAAAGCTGACACTGACTGTCACTCTCGGGCTCACTTGTCAAGCCATGTCATCAAGCTTGTATCAAGCTTGACCCTTGATTCGGTGACTACTTTGCCTAAATTCACTCGCTAATGATCATGCTAATTGCCTTCTCTCTCTTTCTAATTGCAGTCTGTCCGCACAAGTACAAGAAGTTTGAAATCATCACCGGCTACGCCTACACCCTGTCCGCCGACTCGCTGAGCGCTAAATCCGGTAGTTTAGAACTGTCCGAATGCCTGGACCAGTGCCGCAGCAATGAACAGTGTCAAGCAATTAACTTCGAGACGGGACTCTGTGTCCTGTTGAACTCGTCGGCCATCGAGAAGCCCGACGCGCTCAAGGAGTCCCAGTTTCCGGTCTTCACCATCTATGCACAGAAAGTTTGCATTTCCGGTGAGTCACGTTTCTCTCTCGCTCTCACCCTCTGTCCCTCAACCCTCTCTCCTCCTCTGTCACCTCGTCTCAGACAATGTAGCCCAGTTTTTAACCGCCGTTAATTGGCCTTTTTCTCTACCCGTTCGAACGGTAATTAGCATTTTGAAGATGGCGTCCCTTTCTTCGGCAGTGCTGATGCAATGAACCGCAAAAGCGAGACAAAAAAGCGCACTCTCTCCCTCTCGCTCTCTCCCTCTCTTCCTCCATTTTCTTACCTGTCACCTGAAAAATCTTTACCTGTGCGTTTCGCAAATTGCCTTTTAAATTCAACTGTCAAGGTTGACGGTGACACAGTTCACGGTCAGACATTGTGGTCAATCGGATGATGAATCTATGTCTAGCTATTCTCTCCCTTCCTCTCCCTCTCTTTGAAGATGGCCGCCTTTGGGAAGCCGGACATAGAATTCGTGTTCATTCTAATCGCTCCCTCTCTTTCTCTCTCTTTTTCTCTTTTCCTCTTCGTGCCTGAATATTGCTTTGCGTCGTCTAGAGACGAAATTCACATCATTCTGTCTATTTCCAACCGTCTTTCTATCATCTCTCTCTCTCTCTTCCCCTCTTCCTCTCCCGCTCTCTTCCTCTCTCCCTCTCCCTCTACGCCCGCATACAATGGGCAAACATCATCTAATATGAAGAAGCGAATAGAAAAGAGCGCCACACATAAAAAGATCATGTTTGCGAGAATGTGCTCGGCTTGAGATTGCCGTCTCTCCCCTCTCTCTCCCCCCTCTCCCCACTCTCTCCCTCTGAATAGCTATTTGTTTGAATGATAATATTTCACAGCTGATTCGATTCGTTCTCTCCTCTCGGCATACCGCTCGCTGTAAAACCTTTTTCATGTTGCGTACACTCGTAAAAGTTCTTTGAAATTTTTTTCCGGAAATGTGTTTTCACTACTTTCAATTACTGCTTCTGAGAGCGAGAGGAGAGCGAGAGCTAGAAGAGAGAGGGAGAGCGAGAGAAGGGAGAGTTCATAACGTTCACATGGGTCACTTTGGAAAGTGTCTATATGGTATCTGTCGTAAAAAGCGACATAATTTCATTCGTTATACTTGAACAGTTCAAAGTCGACTTTTTTCGCCAGTTTTCAAGTAATGTAACTTTCATCAGGATGATTGAGCCGCTGTCTCTCTCTCCCTCTCTTCCCCTCTCCCTCTCCGTCCCTCTTTGTTGTCGACAGCCACGGTCCACTAAGCCCACCAGCAAGCACGCCCACTTCAGTGGTCAACCGAAAGACCAAGCAGAAAATGTTTCGTGCAACTTCATGAAAAGAGAAAGAGCGAGAGGGGAGACATTCTCCTCCAGTGATGAATCTCAATAAGAGATGGTCCCTAAGAGGGAGAGCGACAATTAAAAGCAATTAGAATGCAACACCTACGACACGAGCTTTGTTGGCCATTAATGATGATGACTCTCCTCATCTCGTTTACTTTGTGCACAACGTCATCATTCAGCGCCGGCTAGTTGCCCGGTGTCGTGTCACTTGCCAGTCTCTCCTCTCTTCCCCTCTCCCCCTCTTGCTCTCCCCCCTTTGCCGTGTCTTGTAGAAGGTTGCGTAATTCACTTTTCAAGTTGCACTCAGTGAACTGAATCATCTCTTAATTGTCTCTTCCTGACTTTAGCATAATGAGAAGCACGCAACATTTTTCGACTTTAAATTGTTTCTCTCCCCCCCCCCTCTTGCATTGCGCCTCTCTTCCTCTCCCTCTTTTTACCTCTTGCTCTTCCTCTCCATCGCACACCTTGGAAGTCTCTCTACCGTTGTAATCACGGATACATCTTTGTCTTTAGCTTCAACATTGTCAATCATATGCAAATACGACTCGAATATGACATGATGGGAGAGAGCGAGAGAGGAAGAGGGAGAGGAAGAGCGAGAGAGGAGGAGAAATACCTTTGCCGGAAATATGTTGAAGATAGGGAGAGTCGAGACAGCGAGACCCCGAGTTGAGGTCTGCACGCGTGACCTTTGTAATTAATTAGCCGACTAAACAAATTGTTGCTGCTAATTAGCTTCGGCATGGTTGGCTTTGGAGCTGAAAGTTCTAAATTTTTGCGTGATTTAAGTTCAAAGAATAGAAAGGCTCGCAATTTACGCTTTGGCACTAGAGGTTGTTGACTTAATCCATCAAAATGGAAGCGAAAGCCTGATGACACTTAATTTCACTCAAAGCCTCAATTGTGTGCTTCCCGCTAATTGAAAAGTGCATAATTAAGCAAAATGGTGTCTCTGATTGGCACCCATTGAAGTCAAGGAGAAGAATGGACGCATAAAAACTTTCGCTCATAAAAAAGTTTCACTCATCAATTCAATCTTTTCAAATCAGCTGTTGCCTTTGATTTGGCACTCAATTAACCACCTCTCGCTCTTTTTATCGCCCGTCACAATTTAGATTATGGTAAATGCAGTCAAGCTTGGACATATGAAAGGGTGCTCAACTTCGAACTGCGAGGCGAGCCGAAGCGAGTAACAAAGAGTCCAAGTTCGGAACGGTGCATAGAACAGTGTATTCGCGAAGACGAGTTCACCTGTCGATCCGTTAATTACGACAAGCAACTCAAGTCCTGTGAACTGTTTGACATTGACCGCCATACTGGTTCCGGTTTCCATCTCAATGACCTCTACTTTGGCCTGATGACTTCCGACACGAAGGACTACCTGGAGACCAATTGCTATTTAGGTAGGCCGTCATTACCTTGCCCTTAATTGGTCTGCTAGAGGAGTGACTAATTGCTAAATTGTGTGCTCCATTTAGGCGGAAATAGATTGTGCGAATTCAAGAAACTGCCCACCCTGGTGCTCAAGACTGTGGACGCCATCTATGAGCACGTGGACTCGGTCAAGGAGTGCCGCAAAAAGTGTCTGGACGCGCCCTTCAGGTGTCACTCCTTTGACCTCGGAGACGGAAATAGCAAGGTGTGTCGCATCTCGCACCTTGACCGGGCCAGCTTGACCCATGTCCAGGAACCGTATAGCGAAGTCCCCGGAGCGACCACCTATGAGATGGACCTTTGTTTTAACGGTAGGTCCCGTTCTTTTTTCGGGAGTCACGTGACTTGATTTGTTCTCCCTCTTTCTCTCTCTTAGTGAGCTTGGTTTGTGGCAAAAAGGAAATGGTGGCCAAATTTTCGTCCTCTAAGGCGTTCACCGGTAAACTGTACGCAGCTTCAAGGCCGAATTCTTGTTCGGAGGTAGTTCGAAACTCGCACGAGTTTGAACTGTCCATGCCGTACAAGGACTTTGAGTGTGGTGTCCACGAGACGTCGCTGGGACGCTTCTCGTCCAACATTGTCATCCAGAAGCACAATTTAATTGTGACGTCCACTGATCTGGATTTGACGCTAAACTGCGAGTACGACTTGAAGAACAGAGTGGTCACCAATCAGATTCAACTGCAATCAGTGGGCGACGGCATCGGGGAGATTGTGTCCGACGAAACGAATCTAGGATTTGAGGTGATCGAGCTGTCACCTAGTGGCGGCATCCCGTCGAGTCCCGGTTCCCAGGACACGGACGGCCCACGGCCCGTTAACCGGCCCACACCGGATGACCAGGCATCCATACCGGTCAGAGAGAAGCCGGAAAAGGAGAAGCCGACGCACGAGGCGACCTTCAATACACCTGTGGTGACCATGCGCATCACTGACCGCGACGGCCAACCTGTCCGAGCGGCCGAAGTGGGCGATCCCTTGTCTCTGCGCTTTGAAATCACTGACCCGAATAGTCCGTATGAGATATTCGTCAAGGACATCATTGCCGACGACGGTGTGGACACTTCGGAGCTGACGTTAATTGATGACGAAGGTTGTCCCACGGACATTGCCATCATGGGCCCGGTGCGTCAGGTGCACGGAAACGGAAGGCACATCGAGGCGCCCTTTGACGCCTTCAAGTTTCCCACTTCCGGCATTGTGCAATTTCGGGCTCTCATCATCCCTTGCCTGGAAGCCTGTGAACCGGTGTCCTGCAATTCTTTCGGCTTTGACGGCTCTAAGCGACTAGTTGACTCTTTCGGCCGTAGGAGACGCAGCCTCATTGAAGTCAATGCCAACCTGACTTCCGGTTCGGAGAGGAATGAATATATTGCCGTTGAAACTATTCAGATTTTCGACAAGTTCCCTCTCGGACATGCGGCCAGCTTAAAACGTGGTTAGTTTGATTGTTGGCCAATTTTGAGTTGGTTTGCTTAATTTTGTTCACTTGTCATCCAGATCCTCAGTGCTTCAATGTGGCCGCTTGGATGACCACATGTGGCGCCATCTTGTTTGTTCAAGTCGTCTTAATGGTTATGTGGGCTCTCATGTGGTACAGGAAACGGAACTCAAACTCAGACACTTATATCTCCGAATCGTCCATCATTGGTCTAACTAAACCACAGATTTTGCAATTTACCAAACCAGCTTCAAGCAAAGAAATGTCCGACAGTTCTTCTTCGACACTAACTAGATTTAGTTCGCGCTTCCGATGACACTTTTTGTATAACTACGTTTTACTTTCATTTTGGGTTCCTTTCGTCATTATTTATTGTTCACTTGCCATTAGAATCGAATTCATCTTCTCTTAATTTATCATCCATACACGGGTGGAAAACATCATGAAATAAATGCAGTCAACTACACTGTACTAATCGCAGCTTTTACTTAATCCAGTATTTAGTTGTAGAGGGTTTATTTAAGTGAAGTCCGAGCTGATTGTTCGATATCGATCTATCGAAGAGGTTTCGATACTATCGATGTTTCGATTTCTTGCGCGACTGAAAACTTTCTTCAATACATCAAGAAAAGTAGAACTTTGTGTCAATATAGATAAATTCCATCTCGTCACTTTATTCGGCGACAAAGTTAAATTCAAATTACAAAAAGCGTCAAAAAGAATCAAGCAAAAAAACTGGATTCACTTTGATTCCAAAACTTGATCAGTATCAACAAAGTCAAAAGCAAGTCCACTGTCACTCGAGCCACTGGGCCCTTAATTGTTCCACCACCGGAAGCGTCGTCTCATTCTGTCCAACAGCGTATCGTCATCATCGTCGTCATCACCTCGTCTCCGGCCGCCTCGGCCGCGTGACTTGCCCTTCTTGCCCTTTGACCTTTGCCGCCTCACACTAGACTCCTCGGGCTCCTCGTCATCGTCCCACTGGTCCCGGTCACGGTCCCGGTCGGACCCTTGGCACGAACCCCTGGAGCGGCCGCCATTGTTGTCCATGTCCTCGTCGCCATCACCGTCGCCGTCGCTGTCGAACGAATCACGGTTCTGAAAGGTGTCATAGCTTCGGCCACCACCGCCGCCGCCGCCATTGTTCATGACCACATCACCGTCCGAGTGGATGGTACTACCATCCGAGGGGTCGTTGATGTAGTAACTCAGGCACTGGTGGACACACAGCACTGTGAGTAGACACAGACTTGATTTCATGTCGCAAACAACGTTCCTAAATCCAGTTGCGAGAAGTTGCGCTTGTGTGTTTATCTCCCCTTGCTAACTGCACTTGCGACCCGCTTGCGTGTAACTGAATCAAGCCGAGCAGTGTCCTCTATTTCTCGTCATTGGTGACAATTAGGTGAGAAACTGAATTTAGCCCCGAAAATAGAAGCCGTTATGCTCATTTTTTTCGCTCAACACAATCAAGAGCGAAAATGCAAACGACTGCACTTGATGTTGCAGATTCACAATTTGACGTCTCAACTGATTTAAGTTTTGATTCAGTGAAGCCGAAAGTATGTAGAGCGTAGTCGCGGCTCACTGTCAAGTTGATTGGCTTGTAAATGATTCGCAGATATGGATCTTCATGCTTCATTTAGGAAACAATTTTTCTTTAAATTATGTCTATATTAGCGTGAATCAAGCTGATACCCAATTTAGTGAACTACAAAATAAATAAAACATTAAGGCTGCGATTTGATGAAATTACAGGTTGGCATATAGCTCGAAAGCTTGTTCTACGATGTCTAGCGCAAAGTTCATCTCGTCTACCGTCAACTTCCGGCTGATGGTCAACCGGATACTGGGGTCGGGTAGATGTGCTTCCTCAGATTCCAGATAACGGGCCACAGTTATGGCCAGATCCTTGTCCCACGCATACTTGACCACTTGCTCGAGACGCTTAGTTTCCTTCTCACGATCTCCGCAGTAACCGGCAAACCGGATATGCTTCACCGGAGACATGGCTATGCCTTGGACAGTTAAATTTGAAATTCTGTGAATTAAAGTGAGTTAGTGAGAGTTTTCCTCTAAATAGCTGCAAACGAACAAAAACGTACTTGCTCAATTTTTCGTGCATGTATTCACAATTATTCCACAGGTCTGAAATGATACTTGGCTGCTGTTCAATGATGTCCAGAGCAGCCAGTGCGACGGCGGACTGCAATGGCGGCAAAGATGCTGAGAAGCAGTAGCCAAGACCAGATAGGCGCTGGTGGTCAACGATGAACGTTGTACCGCAACAAAAGCCACCATAGGCGGCGATAGCATTCTCCAGGGATGCCGAAAAGTGGTCAATCTCGTCAACCGGTATTCCGTAGTGCTCGGTGATGCCGCGGCCCGTCTTTCCTAGGACACCGAAGGAAACAGTTTCGTCCACGAATATTCGAACCTTGTGCTGATTCTTCAACTTGATCATTTCCGGCAACGGACACAAATCACCATAGTTCATGTAGAGACCTTCGACCACTAGAAAGCGTCTAGTGACCTTGGCCTTCTTCGGGTTCTTGGCATCATCTGCAGCTTGTTCCTTCAAGAGACGATCAAGGTCATCAACATCGTTATGCTTGAAGAACTTAATGCTACTCCTAGACGCCGTCAAGCCCTTTTGAATTGCAAAGTGCACACCTTCGTCAACAAAGATCACGTCACCGCTCTTTGCATACGCAGGTATGGCACTGGCTACAGTTGAAAAGCCGTAAGAGTACAGAACAGCCTCTTCGACCTTCATGAACTTCGCCAAGCGCTCTTCCAGCTCAAGATGGATGTCTATTGTACCATAAAAGCCTCTCGGGCCACATGAACCGACGCCATATTTTCTTAGCCCTTTGACGGCAACTTCAGTCATGAGATCTTCTTCTACCATACCTAGGTAGTTGTGTGTCGCTAAATTGAGACAATCGCGTCCATCGACGGTCACTCTTTTACCAATTTTGCTGTTTGAATGATTGGGTGATTAGTTGGCAACATTTCTTCAGTAACTTCAAGTAATTACCTACTGACAATCCTAGGATTTAATGCATAATGGTCTTTAGGAGTTGGCGGCACTAATGGCTCTGGCTGCCATTCTGCTATAAGCTGCTCTTTTTCCTTTGATAAAGAACCCTCTAAATTAGAAACTGCATGATTTACTGATTGTAACGTACTTTTTCTGACAGTTGAGCTGGCGGCGGCTTATAACTTTTATGGAAGATCAGCCATAACACCCATAGAACGAGGAAGCCTTCGAGGGCTAAATGGTACACAGGTGCCGACAGAAATGCTTGGAATGACTCATAAAGCTCCCACGAAGTTGCTTGATTCATGATTAAATTAATTCACTTAGACTAGATGAACGTCATTAAGTTTTCACTCTACAAAAACATAAACATTGAGTCAGACAAGCGACATCAGAAATCTCAGCTCACCTTGATACAGCGAAGACAAGACACCGGCCACACAAGAGCCCGAGAACACCTTACACAATTTAAAATCAGTATAAAAATTAATCACCATTCAAAATTAGCAGTTAATCAGTAAACACACCTGTCTTGGGGCGTTTCGCACTGAGTACTCCTTTCGGAAGCGTACTCGCGGCGGATCCGAAAGTAGTCGAAGGAACCGAAAGCTTCTCATTCCTTCGGTTCCTGCCTGAAACGATTACGTTGCTCTGATAAACATTTTCAGTTTGTTTTGCTTTCTTTGAACAGTTCTAAATCCGGTTCCTGAACATGTCGATTCAGACCCCCTTCTCGCCGGTGGTGTCTCCGCTGTTGTTTCCGCACCTGAGTCTCTTCCTGACAGCATTTGGCATCATGGTCCTCGGTTGGTTCTTCACAATGCAAGTCGCCGCCAGTCGCAAGAATTCAACCGGTGGTCAAGTTGTAACTGAATTAATTTCCGCCGTCATTGGTTCCTTTCTAACTGGATTCGGATTGCTCTTCCTTTGCCTCAACGTAGGCATCAATGTCTGAGAGCGAGAAAATCAACTGAAACGGGGATTTTTGCTAAACAATAACAAATTGTACACCTATTTTTATTGAACATGATTAAATTACGAATATTGTCTAAACAGTCAAGTTAAAAGTAGTGTAGCTTTGGGATGTAGAGGTCGTGATTCTTTTTCAACAAACGTGATGTAGGAATAGACGAGCGAACCCATCATGCTGATGTTGACACCGATGAAGTTGGACATACTGAACACATAGTCACCGCCAATGTACATTCCGACATATGTCACCAGTATGTTCTTGAGACAGCCAACTACGGCCGTAGTCAGGGCCGAATTGTGAGAAGTACAAAGGACAGTGGCGTACATCAACAGGAAGCCCATGAAGCACGACGAGGCAAAGGAGACGAGGAAGCCCATGTCCGAGGCATACTCGAAGTCCATGACACGTTCGAAATCACCGGAAGCATAGGTCAGAACCACAAGGGGAAGCAACATGAACAACGAATTGTAGAACATCAGTCCAAACTTTCCCAGTTCCATGGCGTCGAGTTTCTTCTTCATGTAGACACCATTGGCCGCCGTGAAGAAGTCGTTGCTCAGTACGTAAGTGTAGCCCACCAAATCAAAGGCCAGGTCATTGAGTGCCGCAATGATGGCGCCACCAATCATGGCCACCACAGTTGCCACTATTGCTCTACTTTGCACCACAGACAGGATGTAGTACTCGCCAACCATGGTCATCATGATGGACGCTCGGCGAAGTACGGTAAACATTGGCAATGACAGTTTCTTGGTGCCGCCCAAGCCGCTAACTAAGTTTCCTAAGTAGAGTAACGGAAGCGGAAATATCTGTGGCAAAAAGTGCAATTAGTTGATTTGCAATTTACTTGATCGACCTAAATCGTTACCTTTTTCGCCACATCTTGTGACAGGTCCGGGAATGAGATGATGTTGAGCGTCTTCGCTGATTGCAATACAATGATTGTCGTGAGCATTTGGCCAATTCCCAGGAAGTGAAATGAAGGGAACCTGAACACAATTTAAACACAATTAACACCAAATGGACACTCAATGCATCTCAAGTACCTGTAGTTCGTCAAGACAATCTTGTTGACCACAATGATGAGGAATGACGCAAAGCCATAGAACAGAGCCGACAGAACCTTCATGGCAAACTCGAGACAGTGGCCTGGGCTTCCTTCATCGGTGGCAACCTTAATGGCGGCCTCCGGTGATCCGAAGGTCTGGCGCACTCACGCCGAAACAAGTCATGATGCCGAGATGTCTTTCATGAGGAAAACCATCCCCTCTCGCTCGTGCACCTGACGGCGCACAGATGGCGCTGTGCACGACTTTTAAACTGACTAGGCAGGGAAATGAACTGTGACTTTCCCTCTCTTTAGGGCGGAGCTTGTTTATCTATCTAGGTTGACACACTTGTGCTGCCATCTCTTGCATCGCGCTCACTTCGTGGTGTTATCTATGTTATTATCGCGTTCTCGGCCACTCTGGAGTCCAATATGAAGAATGGAAAGTTTGTATGTTCGCTGCAAATCACTTGAACTGTTCAAGTTGTACATTTACTGTAAAGTCGGCTTCAGATGCGGAAAAGAAACTGCGGTAATCATGAATGCTTCAGCAATTGCTATATTTACAGCGATTCGGCCATTTTTCAGTCAATTCGTTCCTTCGCGTGCAAATTGCGTCGAGTTCTATCCAAGGATTGTTCGGTCGAGACGAGATAAGTCGGCGACAGATCACGAGGTCGGTGGAAGTTAACTGATTTAATGCCATCATATCGGCCTTGATTGAAGAGCGAAAAAGTTAATTGCCGTCACTTAAACTTTATTGATTGTGGAAGAAAGACTTAAAGCTATTGGCGATAGTTAAATACAGGCCACTTGAACTACTCTGTCAGAATCTAATCCAGTGTTGCTTGAGAGACTGAAAATGCCACTAGTGTTCTTTTTTGCTGCTCGGAAGCTAATTTAATTTTGTCACCTCGCAACGTCAGGGTCATTATACCATTTCGTCGGAAATCAGTAAATCAGTCATATTTTATTCAGTTATAACCAGCTATGCAAGTGACTGGAAATATGAAACAATAAGCAAACTGGTTTTTGCTCAGTAGTAAACAAGCCTTCTAGGAAAATTACTAGAAAAGAGTGCAAAGCGACAACTGGATTTAACTTGTTGATTTAGACTTCCCGCCACTTCCCAAGGGAGCTCCATCCCCATAGACAATCATGGTGAGCCTAAGTGACCCATTGACATCATTAAAAGTGGTCCTGTTTTGTTGGTTCGGCGGTAAGTGGGATAAACTGCACCGAGACACACCTAACTAAGTTAACCGAATCAAATGTGCAAACAATTTAGCCAATGCATGCCTGGTGCCGTACATGACGATACACATGAGACAACTGGGCTTATCGGTGGAAGAGACGGCCCTCATCTACACCTTGCTGCCCTTCACGAACATCATCGGCCCACCCATAGCCGGCTTCGCGGCCGACAAGCTGGGCAAGTACAAGTCGGTGCTACTGATGTCCCTCTTTCTGGTCATCGCGTCCGCCACTGGCATCCTCTTCGTGCCCCCGTCCCCAGCGGCCTACCTGGACCAGCCCACCTCAGCAAACTCGACCACTGAAGGGGACAGAGCGGCGGACATCTTGTCCCCTGACCACCAGTTCACATTTTGGTCCTACTTTATGCTGCGCATCCTCTTCTCGACCTTCTCCAACATTTGCTTCACTTTAGTAGAAGCTACCTCAGTGGTGATGGTGGAAATGCACAAGTCCGACTATGGCCGCCAACGGCTGTGGGCCATGTTGGCCAGCGGTCTGTCCAGCCCAGTGTGCGGTCTGCTCATTGATGTCTTCTCGGAAGACTCGGCCACCGAGATGGGCACCAACTATGACCCGGCCTTCTATGCCTTCAACCTGCTAGTCTTCCTGACCATTGTCTTCACCTTCATCCTTGACCTTGAAGTAGTGCCGCCGCCACCGGATGTCTTCAAGCACATGAAGCCGCTGCTCAAGTCACTGGACATTTGGGTCTTTCTGGCCATAGTGCTCGTTTCCGGCACACTGTGGGGCTTCGTAGAGAACTTCCTGTTCTGGTACCTGAAAGACCTAAAGGCACCCAATTACCTTCTCGGGCTCACCTTGACCACCGGATGCATTGTCGGTCTTCCCTTTCTACACTCATCCGAATGGATCCTGGAGAAGGCCGGCCGGGTCAACCTGTTGATTCTGGCCCAAGTGTTCTACATGATCCGGTTCGTGGGCTACTCATATATCGAGAACCCCTGGTTCTGTATACCCTTCGAAGCCCTGGAAGCCTTCACGCTGCACTTGATGTGGGTGTCAGCTGTTACATATGCCGTGTCCCTGACCCCGCCCGGCCTGACGGCCACCATCCAGGGCACCGTGGGCTCCATACATTATGGCATAGGCCGCGGCCTGGGCTCCTTTATTGGGGGCAGCTTGATGGCCGGCTTCGGGGCTAGGCTGGCCTTCCGGTTCATGGGCTACGGTGCTGCCGTCTCTGGGATTGTGTTCAGCTTGTACTATTACGTGAGCTGCTGCCGGAAGCCTCGAACCCTGGCGACTAATGGTAAACCGGAAGCCGCTGAGAGGCAACTGTGTCAGCAAGAAAAGGAGCCGCCTTTAGAACTGCAAGAATGCTTCGAAATGGGCGAAGATGATGAGCATCATGCTAGAAGAATACGCAAAGATTCTGTTCTGAGCATAACTTCCGTTAACCGACACAATCCTAAGCCTTGATGCCTTGACATTGCCATAATTAACTTAAACACGTTCCCCCAGCTGATCGAGCTGAATGACAACACTTGACAAGTAAAAATCAACTAATTTAGTAAATATAGAGAAACATTCATAGTTAGTTTAAAGTTGCATCAAATGTTCGGCATCAATGACAGTTTCATTCGTCAGCTTTCCTGTAGTTAGATGAACAAAAAAATGAAGCAGCTAAATAATACAAACTGTACTCACCTAATGCAACGACAGTCTGTCCATCGGCCACAATGCAGTCCTTAATTTCGGCCGAATGACCAACAATGGCGCCGGTGCTGACGATGCTTCCGGTCACCGTGGCTCCTTCTTCAATTATCGATCCGTCCATGATAAGAGAATTGATCAGCTTCACTTTGTCACCAATGCGACAATTGGGACCAACAATGGTCCGTTTAATGGACACTTTTTCCCCGACGACCGAACTTTCGCCCACCAACGAGTCAGCTGCGATCTGCGTTCGTGGCGTCCTTGGCATGCTGCCCGTGCCCACCGAGGACGGCGTACTGGGGTCAGTGGGCGACCCTAGACCCCAGGCAGCCGGAGACCGGGCCAGCAATCTATTGGCCTCCAGGTAGGCGGCTATGGTGTTGGCCCGAACGCAGACCCCTTCGGAGACCACTTGAACGAAACAGCTGATCACACCGTTGGGATAAACGCGCTCTGAATTGTCTTCCAGTAGAAGACCAACTCTCTTTCCGGGGTCAGTTGAGAACATTCCGCTGCGGAACAGTTCTTGAAATGGATCAGCTGTTGCGTATGAGAATATATCTCCGTTGACTGAGTTTGGTGTCACAACCATAGATGGCGGAGCACTTAGTGGGTTTGGCCGACTTTCTCGCATCTTCCTAAATTGTTTGGCTAACAGCAGCGGCACCAGTTCACCCTTAATCGACGAGATCTGCCTAATATTGGCGTTAGTTAGGATACACATTTTAACTCAATAATTCCACTCACTGTTGATCGCGCAGAAAATCAACAACCCATTTCTTGAGAACATAAACGTGAGTGTCCATATAATTTGAATGGACGACGATATTGGCACACCTAAAGACAGTGCTGATTAACTTGATACCGTTCCGTATCGAGACAATTACCTGCTCGTCACAACAGTCTTCAGTTGTACATTGTCTTCGAAGTCGGCTTCAGAGCTGAGAAAAACGAGCCGACCATCATTTTTGCTGTCAACAGCTATTAGGTCCTTCTCCAGTTTATTCTTGCCCTTGCGTCCTGGAACTGTCGAGTTCTCACTGACCAACGACAACACATTCGAGACCAGGACAGTCAGTGCAGGGTCATGAGTGCGGTGGAAATTAACAAATTTCAAGATGGAGTAGTCAGTGATGACGTCCGACGACATCAGCAGCACATCGGCCTTGATTTTGTTCGCATTGGCCGCTTGTCTCAGTGAGTCGGCCGTTCCAGGTTCTTTCAAGAAAGGAATTGCCAGGTAGTCAATCTTGAGTGAACTAAATTTGCCGTCGAGCGCCTTTCGCACTTCATTCTCATATATGTCGGGGACGATGATAAGAACATCTGGGCGTAAACACTGATTTAGTTACTTTTCGAGTTATCGGTTTTCTACTCACCACTAAAGTCAGCTTTTTCGAGAGCCAATAAAGGAAAGTAGATCATTGGCTTATTGCCAATAGGAAGCAAGCATTTGGGTTGAGATTTAGTTAATTCGGTCATCCGAGAGCCGCGACCGGCGGCGAAAACAATGGCCTGGATATCCGGTGGTGACATATTTTAACTAAGCAGACCTTTCCAGAGTAGAAATCGAATCAACTACTGGTCGCAGTTGAGAAATGACGAAATCAAAGCCAATTGTTAGCAAAAGCAAACGAAGACACGTGAAGTGATAAGTCAACGGTTGTCATGGAAACTGAAACAGCTGATTGCGTTCAAGCGGTTGCTCGTTTACGTTTTTTGTGGCTATTTCGAATTCTGAACTGTTCTCCTTTGATTCTGTTCAAATGACGGAAGAGGAAGGCGACGTCTTGAAACGAAAGGCCGACAGTCAAGAGGATGTTGCTGAGGAAGAGGATGACATTGGTCCTAAACTGACGGAAGCCGTTCAAGTGAAGCGTCACAAGCGCGTCGAATATGAGCATCTTTATGTCAGCAATTTACCGTCGAATGAATCGTATGAAAAGTCTTACATGCATAGAGACATTGTCAGCCATGTTGTCATTGCAAAAACGGATTTCGTAATCACTGGTTCGATAGATGGTCACGTCAAATTCTGGAAGAAGCAGCCCGGAGGCATTGAGTTTGTCAAGCATTTCAGAACGCATATTGGAAATGTCCAAGATATGTCTGTCAATTCCACTGGTTCTTTATTGTGTACAATATCGAACGACAAGTCACTGAAGGTGTTTGACATAGTTAATTTCGACATGATTAACATGTTGAAACTGGAGTACAATCCGGTTAGCTGTTGCTGGATACACTCGGCCGGTGATCCGATTGCCGCCGTAGCTGTCTCCGATGCTGATACACCCAACATATATGTCTACGATGGAAAGGGCGACTCTACGCCTCTGCATGTCATCGAGAAGCTTCACAGGGCACCCGTCAACTTGATTCGATACAATCACTCCCTCTCGGTGGCCATTTCGTTCGACTCTCACGGTATGCTAGACTATTGGTCATCGCCACAGTTCGATTACAAGTTTCCCGATGACCGGGTGGACTTTGAATCCAAATTAGACACTGATTTGTTCGAATTTGCAAAGAAGAAGACAACGTTGCACGATGTTGCCTTCACTCCGGACGGCGAAAATTTCGCCACCATATCTGACGACCGTCAAGTTCGAGTGTTCAAATTCAGAACCGGAAAATTGGTGCGAGTGTTCGACGAAAGTCTGAAGCAAGTACTGGAGTTGCAGCAAACTAAAAAGGTTCTGCCAAACATGGAATTCGGAAAGCGAATGGCCATTGAAAGGGAACTCGAAAAGTCAGACCAGTGGAAATTCGAACGGCTGACCTTTGACATGAGCGGCTACTTTGTACTCTATCCGACCTTACTGGGCGTGAAGGTGGTCAACTGGGTCACCAACAAGGTGGTCAAGGTGCTTGGCAAAGGAGAGAACCTGAGGCCTCTTCAGGTGTCACTCTACCAGGACATACCCAACAAACCCAAGGCCACCATGACGGCCGAAATGAAGGCTGCCGACAATCCCAATTTAGAAGTGGCCCAGGCTGACCCATCGCTATTCACTACGGCCTACAAGAAGAACCGATTCTATATCTTTTCCCGCCGTGACCCCGAACATTCGGGCAACAATGCCGCCGGCGAGAGGGATGTGTTCAACGAGAAGCCGACCCGTGAGGAGATTATGGCCGCCACGGACACGGTCATCAGTGACAAGACAGCTGAAGCGGCCATCATTCATACCTCAATGGGTGACATGCACGTCAAGCTGTTTGCCAAGGAGTGTCCCAGGACGGTGGAGAATTTCTGTGTCCACGCTCGCAACGGCTACTACAATGGCCACATATTCCATCGGGTCATCAAGCAGTTCATGATTCAAACCGGAGACCCGACAGGAACCGGAACCGGCGGCGAGTCCGTCTTTGGCGGTGAATTTGAAGACGAGTTCCATCCTTCTCTGAAGCACGACAAGCCATATATGCTATCCATGGCCAATGCCGGCAAGAACACGAACGGTTCACAGTTCTTTGTCACCGTCGTCCCTTCTCCTTGGCTGGACAACAAGCACACTGTCTTCGGACGCCTATCAGCTGGCATGGACGTTGCTCAGAACATTTCGCAGGTTCGAACTCACCCCAAGACGGACAAGCCTTACGACGAAATTAAGATTGTCAACATCAGTATCAAGTGATCGTGTTTAGCGTTTTGAACATAAACTTTCATTCATCAGTAAATCATTCAGACATGAATCAAGTTCATTGATTAGATCATGAAGTGGGAACCTGAGTTCTTAACAATGGTGAAGTTCATGCCAACGCAACCGTAAACTGTTCCGTCGACCTTGTTGAAGAAGGTGACGTTGCCTGTGTAGTCGCCGACCACTATTTTCGAGATGAGACCACCGAAGTTGGGCAACTGATAAGGAATGTTCTTGCCAACGTACTCCTTTGCTTCGAAGGGACACTTGCACAGTCCCATGGAACAGAACGCGGCCTGATTGTTTGGCACGGTTTTTCCGCAAAAGTCATACTCACTGTGTGACGGAAGGAACCGGATTAGGAAGGCGTGTTCTAGAACTTTGGCCACTTACCATGAACCGTAGCCGAGGAAGCAAGGTATGTGCAAAGGCGTCGGCGCCACTTTCTGGAGCAACATCTTTACGTAGAAGTTGGTCGCCGGTAGAACTGCCGTTGACACCAAAGTGGAGTCGATTGACACATTTCCTGGTGATTTAGATTGGTAATTAGTGATTTGGTTGATCAAGGCATTCCCTTACCTGGATATTGAACTGGATTAGGCTTAATGTCCGCAAATTTCGATGTGAGGGGTGAATTCTCACTGCCGCAATTCCAAGATACTATGCATTGAGCGGCAGCTATCAAGCTAATTGCAGCAATTAGACGTAGGGCGATCATGTTGGACTGTGATGCACTTGCAAGTGATGGAATCGTTTCACGAGCTCTGTGACTATATTGAGTCACTATCGAGTCAGCACGCTTAGAGGTCGTCACGTGACTAGGGTCTAAAGTGTCACGTTAATTGTTACACGAGCCAAAGGTAAATTTTTCACAGCTATTTTAATATCTGTTTTCAACAAGAACAATGGTATCAGTGCAATCAAGTCAGCGATCAAAGTCGCAAGACAGATTACACAATATTGCTATCTTTAATGGTGAACTTCATGCCAATGCAACCGTAGACTGTTCCGTCAAGCTTGTTGAAAAAGGTGGCGTTGCCCAGGTAGTCGCCTTCCATGATCTTGGCAAAGATGCCGCCACCGATGTTGGGCAGAGTGTATGGAATGTTTTGCCCCTTGTACTCCTTTTGCATGAACGGGCAGTGACAGATGCCCATTGCACAGAAAGCCTTCTCGTTGTTTGGTATCACGTGGTTGCAAACGTCGTATTCACTTTAATCAGAGAGCAGGGCTTAATAGCAGTTAACTGGGGACAGTTGCTTTTTACTCACCATGAGCCGTAACCTTGGAAACAGGGGACCAGCAACTTTGTGGGTGTTTGCTTCTCCAGGTGCAGCTTGATGTACAAGTTCTCGCTGGGCAGTTGCTTGTCGGACACCAGGTCAGCGCTGACGGTGATGTCGCCTAAATTGTGGCAAATTAATGAAGTAGTGAGGGATTCAGTAATAAAGATGGCCGACACTTACCTGGGTACATGATTGGCGAAGGCGAAATGTCCGCCGACTGGGAGTGGATCACTGAGCCGGGGATCTTGCAGTCCCAGGTCTCGGTGGCGTAAGCACTTCCGGCTACAAGGATGACGGCAATAATTAACTTCATCATGTTCGGTTCTAGTCGCTCAAAGGATTGAAGCAAAGTGAAACTGTTTTCAGAACTATATACCTAAAACTATTTATCAGATAGCATTTGTTATGTATTAAGTATTTGCTCATATCACTGGCGCCTTTGTTATTGTCCCAGTTATTTCCTAGAGGGAATGAACGGCCAATTAATCGCCATGATTTCGCAATTCAGTTTGATAAGGTTCTCTTTCGCGAGCAATCAATTGGTCGTCTCAGTCAACCAAGCAAACTCCAGCACTTGGCCACTAGTCGGTCTCTTGCTGGGATCAAAGCTCAACAGGTGGTGGATGAAGTGAAAGGCATCAGCGCTAATTGTGTCCCAAATTCGCTTGAACATCCAAAGCTGCCTTGATTGCTGTTGGCGCATGTGGCCAATCTTGTCTTTAGTTCCTGCATAAGGATAGCGTCTCGTCAACATGACGTAAGCAGCGACACCTAGCGACCAGATGTCGGCGGCCATTGGGTTGTAGTTGATGGCGTAGATGGTTTCCGGGGCAACGTACGGCAATGAGCCGCACTTTGTGAACGAGAAGATGTTGTCACCGTTAACCGGATTTACGGACTCGACGGCAAAGCCGAAGTCCATCAGTTTAATGTTGAACTGATCGTCTATGCCAATGTTTTCCAGCTTGATGTCTCTGTGTGCCCAGCCTTGGCGGTGGACGTAATTGATTGCGGTACTTAATTGTCTAGTCCACTTGATTGCTTGGACATTTGACAAAGGTTCGCCTTTGTTCCTCAAGTATCTGCTAATTGTTCCATTGATTAGGTGTTCCATTACGATGAATGCAAAGCTAGGCGTTCGCAGGGTCTTTATTGTCTTGACAACCAGCTCGTGATCAAAAAGCTCACTCGCTCTCAGTTCACGATTTACAAATTTCATTTTGTTACTCTCACGACGAATGGTGATTACCTTAATTGCAACGTCTCTGTTGCTACCGCCGTCATCGCAATCAGCTAAATACACTTTGGAAAAGGTGCCGCCACCGAGCTGTTGCTTAATTCGGAACCCATTGTCCGACAGAACCTGGTGTCCTTGAGAATCAAGCGCTTCACTCTCGACCTTGGCGCCATTTTTAGAATGGTAATTTACGCCGACGTAAATTGTTGGCTTTTCTAAAAATACTGCTCCGTCATTATCGACATTCCTGATCGTCTTCTCCTTACTAGATCCGGTCCAGTTCCAAGCTGATTCGATTGCAACCCTTGTCGCATTCTGATCATTAGTCAACTGCATTGCGAAGTCGTCAACCGAATCATCGCCATCCATGACAATTAACGCTGTGTGAGTGTGCGTGAGCCGATCTTGTAACAATGTAGTGTATGTTACTATAATTGTCTGTAATTGAGATTAATTGCAACCGGCAACAGCTTGGAATAAACAGAAAAGGGCGTGAACGAGAGAGGAAAAGAGCGGAAAGGCAGACAGATATTCAAGGCAAACAGCTCGCGCGCCAAAGCTATCGCACTACCTGTGGAGCCAGAGGCGGAATCCTTTTTATCTCTCTCTCTCCCTCTCTCTCTTTTCCTCTCATGAAATTCCCTCTTTGTTATGATATCCTTGCATTTCGTGCTTTTCTGCAAAAGTGACTTTCGCCTAACGCACAAGTGTCAACTTCGAGACTCCGCCCACCTTCGGCTGAACAGACTCAGCAGCAGACTTTGTTTACTCAGTACAGCGCCACCTAGCGGCTCACGCTACATTCACAAGGGGCTGGTTTGTTTTCCCTTCTGCCGTAGGTCGAGCAAAAGTCATCGCCCACCTTTTCGGCCGATTCTGTCATACTTAACTGTTCATTTGTAAATTCAGTTTGGCTGCCTTTCACTGCTCTCTTGTGAGAATGGTGTACATGTGATCCACTATCTGAATCAAGGTGCACACATATTTTAACCGTTCACCGTTTTAGTTCTAGTTGTGCAAGTGATACCATGTTCTTGCCATTGTGATCAGCGATTCCGTTTGTTTGCTTTTCCGATTCTAATCACAATCAAATAGTCCAAAGTTTTCCATCGCCATCTTATCGCATGCATCACGCTTCAAGTGAAATTCAGCTTCGTATCCAGTGCTAAATCACAGTCGAGTTGGCATTGATTTAGAACACCCAGAACCAAATCATGACGCCAACGTCCAGAAAGATCGCACTGTACATTTGCTCAATTCTTTCCGCCATTTCTCTACTCTTTGGCTTAATCTTGGTTGGTTTTGGTTACAGCACAGTCAAAAGTGTGATCTCAGGGGTGAGTTGTCAATAGCTGTTCAATCGATTGTTCTAAATCCAGTTCTTATTCCTTCCAGCAACTGTCCATTCTGCCAGACCACCCGAGAAGCTATGACAACTGGAAAACCATTCCGTTGCCAATTTACAATCATTTCTACCTATTCAATATTACCAATGTAGATGCAGTTTTGGCCCAAACTGAAAAGATTCGGGTTCAAGAGGTGGGTGAGTGAACGAAAGAGAGCTGTTCTAGAAATGGTTCTTAATGGCTCGTGTTTGCAGGACCTTTCGTGTACATTGAACACCGTCACAAAGTCAACATAACATACAGTGAAGATGAAACGGAAGTTGAATACGAACAGATCAGAGTGCTGCAATTTGCGCCTGAATTGACCACAGGTTCTCTGGATGACGTGATATATCACTTGAATGTACCGCTCGCCTCGGCGGCTGGCTACGTTTCTAAACAAGTGCCAGACGCTCGGCCATTCTTTTATGAAGCAATCAACGACCTCTTGGCTGATGCAAATTCTACTATATTCGCTTCCCATCTCGTCCGAGAACTTCTATTCGAAGGATACGCTGACGAACTCATCACTGAAGCATCGCTCATCTTCCCTGAGCAGGCCAGCATTGACAAGTTTGGATGGTTCTACAAAAGGAACGACACTGCTCCTGACGGCGTTTATCGAATTCAAACAGGTGCCGATGACATTTCGAAAATAGGCAAAATGGTTGCCTGGAAGAACGAGTCGGAAATCGGCTTCACTGGCTCTTGTGCCGTAATTAGTGACACTACTCCAGGTGATTTTCTTCCTCCTTTCGAAGAGCAAACGTTGCCATATGTCAAATTATTTGTCGGTGACCTCTGCCGCCCAATCAAGTTGAATTTTGACTCCGTAGTGGATATTGATGGAGTTGATGCCCATCGCTACAGTGCTTCGAAGGACACATTTGATTATTCACTTCCGGAAAATCAATGTTTCTGCCCTGAAGACGGCTGTCCAGTATCCGGTGTTGCCAATGTATCCGTGTGTCAATTAGGAGCTCCGGCCTTCATTTCATTACCTCATTTCTTGTATGCCGATCACACCTACTTGCAAGCCATTGACGGACTTAATCCCAATGCCGAAAACCACGAGTTCAGGATGGATCTGTTTCCGGTAAGTACAAAATCGTTTCCGGTATTCACACCAACTAACTCATGAATTGCTCTGATCAGAATCTTGGTGTGGCCGTCGATCTCAAAGTAGCAATGCAAATCAACATCATGTTAGTCCGAGACGTGAACATCAAGGTCCTTAGCAACATGACCATGGAACAGATCTTGATTCCTCAAATCTGGTTCTATGCCACCGCCGATGCCGACAGTGGTACTCGCGGACAACTCAAACTCGTCCAGTACATTCCGACCATCATTCTGTGGGCAGCCATCGCCTTGATTCTAATTGGCGCAATCAGTGGCCTTGTAATTGTATTAACTCAGCGCAGATTAGGAAAGCTGGTGACATCGACGTCACAGGAAAGACTTAATGACCCCCAGTATCCTGAATATTCAAATGGAGCTAAACGCGATTCAGTCGAATGAACAACTGTGATAACGAGATTAAATTAGCACGCCGTTTTACAGGTAGGCAGAAACTGGTAGTGAACACCATCGAAGCGCCATTATTTGTGATCACGATAAATCAGCTCGCAAATTAGTGCCTACAAGACTTAATAACATGATATATTCAAACTATTCAAATCTTTTACGCGCAGTATTGTAATACCGTTCAATAAAGACGTCTCTCTTTCTCTCTCGCTCTAACGCTCTTCGCAGAGCCGAAAATTGGTTCATTGAAATATTGATTGCCATCTTAATCAGCGCAATATCCATTTCGGATCGACACCTTTCCATAGAAACTCAACCGCCATTTTAACCAATTAGCTCAATTCATCGCCATACACGAGCGAATTGAGAAAGAACAGTTGATTCTCTTGGCAACCCTTTCCGCCGGAAAAGCAACCCATATGTTTGAAGGCTTTAACTTGGTCTACGCTAATTAGTCCGTAAGCCGGACAGAATTAAGTGTCCATTGTGTCCCGACTCTGCCCAGAACCGTGAACTCGACAGCCTACCTTGGCCTAAGCTGAAGCACTTTACCGTTCTAAAGCTCTGCATGTTTGGTTTCGCAATTAGCAAAATGGTTAGACAATGCGACGCCTAGTCTCTAAGCGCCAATTTCCCTCTCTCACCCTCTCCTAGCTCTCTTCCTCTTCCTTCTTCGAGCAAGTGCTTTCCCCCTCCCTCTCTATTTTACATTGAACATCTAGATTGCATGCAAGCTGCCTCTACACATATAGTTGCCATGTGCGTATATATTAATGTTGCATGTCCTTCGGAGCCATAGCAGCCAAACAGTGGGCGAGTGATGCTAAGAACCTGCGAGAGGGAGAGGGAGAGAGCGCAAGAGGGAGAGCGGGAGAGGAGAGCAAGTGTCGGCGCAAGTGCAGCGAGAGGCAGAGAGTGTCTCTCTCGCAGTCAGTCAGCTCGTTCGCTCTCTTCAGTGCCCTTCAGAGTTTTTAGTTGCTTTCACTATGATGCAGCGATAGGCAGCTTATAAGTGCATGATGTTAGAGACAGCGAAAGGGAGAGAGAGCGGAGAGCAAGAGAGAAGAGCAACGTGAGAGGGAGAGAGAGCGAATGAGAGGGAGCAAGAGCGAGAGCATGAAAAGTGTTAACTTGTGCTAAATAGAAAGGCACAAACTGAGAGTCGTCGTCTCCTCTTTCCTGCTCTCGAAGTCCTTCACCTTGCCTAATTTTTAATTAGAGGCGAAGCCCTCTCTCCCCTCTCTTTTACTCAGTGAACTCTTAATCGAGTGCCAGTCATGACGTCACCCAAGAAACTGTCCCGTCAAGATAGTGTTCAACTGGACGAAGATTCGGGCATCGACTCGGCGCCGAACAGTAATTACTCAGAGGTCCTGTCGCCGCCATGTTCCATTTATTCCTCATCATCGCCATCCTCGTCGTCGTCATCGTCATCATCACCACTGTCCAAGTGTCTGGACACCATTTGCTACCCGAAGCCGCCATCTTTGACAGGTCATTATCAGCCAGGCCAGGAATCGTTGCCGCCGAAGAAGAGGAAATTTTTATATACGGCCCCTGATTGCGACCAAAGTGTGGCCGACAAGGAAACGAGGCAGCCATCTTTGATTGCAGACTGCGGACAGCTGATTAAAAGTAAGCCTAGGGCTAGGACGACAATTGCAGCTAATTATCACCCAGTTGATCGGGAGTCAGTTAGTCGGCAGAGTTCAACCAGTGGTCGCTTGTCACCTCTGTCACCGTGTCCGTCGAACAGTTCGAACAATGGCCAGCATCAGGTTCACACATCAAAGGCACCGACCTGCAACAAGTGTCGCAATCACAACATCCTAGCACTCAAGAAAAGTGAGTATAACTGTTCGCCAAGTATGATGATATCTGTGTCGTTTATCTTGTCCCTCTCTCTCTCTCCTCTCTCCCTCTTGCTCTCTGTCTTTTATCTTATCCTCTATCAGATCACAAGAAGGAGTGTCCTTTCGAAGAACGCGGAGACGGAAAGGGACCTTGCTATTGTGCTCCCTGTCAGCTGATTGACGAGAGACGGAAAGAGATGGCTTCCGACATTTCGCACAAACGGGAACAAGAGCAACTGCAAAAGGGAAGGCTGGCGTGTCTTGTAACACCTCTGGACAGTGACCTGTCGAGTTCTGGCCACGTGGGCGAAGGTAACAATCGAAGTCGCCGGCAAACCTGCAACAAGTGTCGCAATCACGGGAAAATCAGAGCTCTCAAAGGTAAGTCTACGTAAACTGGATCTATTCGGTCCACTGGAAGAGAGGGAGAGGGAGAGAGAGAGGGAGCAGGAGAGAGGAAGGTTAATTGAAATGCTTATCAGCTTCCGCTCAGGAATCGAATAACTGACTCGAATGTTCTATTTGTTGTTCAGGACACAAGAGGTTCTGCGACTACAAGGACTGCCCTTGCCAGCGCTGCGAGGGAACCACTAAACGGCAGCGCGTCATGAAGAAGAACATTGCTCTGTCTAGACTACAGAGCTTGGAACACGAAAGGGCAGACAAGGAAGGGAGAACGCTGGAGCCGCTGCCCAAGATGAGCTGGAGCGAGCGGGCAGCCCTGGAGGCGGAGGCGGCGGCCCGAAGGGGAAGCCCGCCGCCGCCCGAGTGGGCTCCCAGTGGCCGCCATCGCCTGGGCCCAGGTAGTAGTCCTGAGTGCTGCATGGGCAGCGGCCCACTAATGGCCGGAAGTACGGTCAACAGGAAGCCGGTGAAGAATGCAAATGGCGTCCCTCGGGAGCCGGCCGTGGACAAGCGTCAAGGGCAAGTGGCGGCCGAGTTCTTCAAGCTGGTGGACTTTGCCTGCCCACCGCTGCCACGAGGCGCTGCCCACTCGCGGCACGCCAGCCCACTGCCGGCCCACTACTCGGCCGTCTATGAATGGAGCTATCAGGCAGGTGTCTCCGCCTTCGCTCCTCTCTTGTTCTCACACTTCGGCGAGAGGGAGAGCTGAAGAGCGGCGACAGAGAAGAATTCCATTGATCTCGATCGAAGCATACCTTCACCTCTGACCTTTATCTCCCCTTGTTGACGTCATATTTGCATAAAAGTTGTCATAGCTGTTTTTATTTGGAAAACCATGATTATATAGCGTGTATAGCAAAGAAAAAGGTAATATGTAATATTTGAAATATGACTTTGTAAAAGTGAAACATACTTAGACCGACCAATGGTACTTAATGATCAAACTCGATGTTCTCTTAGAAATGTCTCGACGAATTGTGAAACTGCTCAACACCACAATTTAGCGATGGTATGACTGCTTAATTGTCTGACCCCTGATATTTCGTAATATTTCCCATATTTCCGCCATATTGTCCCATTGAGGAGCCATATTACTGACGCGAAGCTACGCTCTGAGTGTCGCGAAAATGTAAAATACCATATAATATTTCCCTTCTATGTAATATTTGTGGCATCGAGTATGAAGAGAAAAAGAATGTTTATATGAAATGTATGTCATGTTGAATGTCGAAATATTTGTACCATGTCCATGTGAGGCCATTTTTATGCTTGTGTAATATTTGGAACATAGCTCGGCGTATGTACTGCGGAATGAGGAAGAGAGACAGAGAGCGAGAAGAATAGAGGAAGAGGGAGAGAGAGAGAAAATGTTCTCCGCAAATCCAAGATGGCGACCGATATGTCATTAGGAAAATTGCCACGAAGTCACATGAGTGTTCGACGAAAGGAAATAGAACATTTGCGAACTCTGTCCGTAATGGTTCAGAAAAGAGAGGGAAACTGTTTCCAAATTGTATATTATTCATCGCATGTCTCCCGGCAATTGTTCGTCCTTCGCTCTCTCTCCCTCTCCCTCTCTCCCTCTCTGCTCTCCCTTTTTCGATTGGCAAAGGGGACACAATGCAGATCCATGGACATTCGAAGTCGAACTGTTCACAATGTACAATAAGTGAAAAGAGCAATAAACGGAGAGAACGAATATACCGAGGTGCTAAAATGGAGTATTGCATCCCTTAAGGAGGGGGAGGGAGGAGAGGGAGAGAGGGAGGAGGGAGAGACGATTGCATGATAAGGAGCTGTCAAGAGGGGCTCGAAAGTCAACTATGTCGGCCGTAGAACTGTTCAGAACTTCGAACTAAGTCACGGAATGGCGTCGTAATTCAAATTCAAAATACCATTTCATCCATCTTTACAGTGCTTCTCGCTCTCTCCCTCTCCCCCTCTCCCTCTCTCCGACTAACTGACAATAAAAGACAAGGGACTGAATTCAATTTAAGGCTCGAGAGCGAACAGTTCACTCGACGCCATTTTCGAGACATTTCAACAGAGTTCTGGAACTTTTTTCTCCCAATTTTAGTCCAAGTCAACTTTTAGGAGATAATAATATTTTGTTAGTTTTGCGAACGTTTCTGTCAAAAATGTGTCAGAGAGGGAGAGAGAGAGGGAGAGAAGAGAGGGAAGAGGGGAAAGGGAGAGAAGTGAGAGATTACTCTGAGGCTAATTAGAACTTTCGAGGTTTACTTTAGAACATTCTAGAACATAATGACAGTTTTAGATTTTATGGCTTCCGCCAAAATTGCATGGTTGGCGGAAAGAGGAGAGGGAGAGAGAGAGAGGGGAGAGGAGAGAGAAATTGCTTAATTTCCTATTCGTGAAGAGAGTGACACTTTCAATGTCACCTAAGCACTTGTCGAAAGAGAGGGAAGAGGGAGAGGGAGAAGGGAGAGACAGAATGTGGAATTTTCGTGCTTGATTACTTTGCTACCTGAACATTAGCCGAGCGTGAACAATATACTGACTTACACTGTGGAGACCGCAGAGGAGAGAGGGAGAGGGGGGAGAGATGGAGATAGAGATGTAGGCAAAGAAGTGGAATGCCGAGAGGGACAGAGAGCGAGAGGACGCAATGAAGGACATTAATTAATTTTATGTCGTCCCTGTCAACGACACGTCCAAAAAAGCCGCTGTGTAATTCGTACTAAGTCCTCTCTCCCTCTCCCTCTCTCTCCTCGTCTTCCTCTCACTCTATGTCGCACTTCTAGACGAGTACAACTAACGAGTCGGTTCCTGTGACTTATATTAAGCTATTTCCTTTGTGTCTACCATTTGGAATAGTATATAGCTAGAGACGAGAGGAGAGCGAGAGGAGAAGAGAGGAGAGGAGAGAGAAACTGAAAGATGGCTAGAGAGGGAATTTAGCAATCACCGCTTTCCCACTTCTTATGCCTTTCCTCCGGTAAAGCTAAATTGTCTCTGAGAATTTCCCGTATATATTCTCTCCCTCTCCTTCTCTCCCTCTCCTTCTCTCCCTCTTCTCTCTCCCTCTCTCTCTCCCTAACTCTGAACAAGTTAACGTGAACAACGTTTTAGTTCTTGTTTGTCTCTCGTTAACTTTGCTCAGATTCTAGACTCCAAGCAATCAGATACGAATAGACGAAGAGAAAGAGAGAGGGAGAGAGAAGAGGGAGAGAGGGGAGAGAGGGAGAGAGAGAGGGAGAGAGAGAGGGAGAGAGATGTTTGGACCCTTGTCGACCAATTTAGACTTGAACGGTCTTCACATGTACAAAGAGCAAACAAGATTTACTAATGACAACGAATTGCAATTTAGTTCTCTGTAGACTAAACCTTGTTTGAAAAGACGGAAGCAAGAGGGAGAGAGAGAGGACGAGAGGAGAGAGGAGAGAGAGAGCAACGGCAATCAGTTGCTTGTCTAATCCTTTCATGTGAATGTGTTCATATAACTTGAGTACAAGATAACTTGAAATACTTTTATATGTTAACTTACAACGAAAGGTATTCAGAGTGAAGCCGAGAAAATATTCCCTTTTATTATTTTTCCCCTTTAATTAACATTTTTATTTTATTTTTCGGCAATAAAGGCAAAGCTCATCAAGCCGAGAAGGATCGAGAGGGAGGGAGAGAGAGAGACAGAGAGGAGAGGAAAAGCTTAACTCGGGCACCAATAATCACCATATGGAACACTTCAACTCAACAGTCAATATAATATATAATATTATATATATATTAGAGATACGATATAGAAGTCACAGATATTAAATGGAATTACGCAATAAAGTAACGCCAATGTGATATAACTTCTTGACAGGACTTGAGTTTCAAATGACTTTTCACATCATGACGTCATAAATGAGATCCACTAGGAGAACAGAGCTCTGCTCAAAGAGACATCAAGAGAGGGAGAGGGGAGAGAGGGGAGAGGGAGAGAGAAAACGATAAGGTTGAGAAATATATACCAGACACTCAATTAGAGTGGTATTTTTTCTGGAATGATATGTTTAGAATGAAACAGAATCCAAAGAATACCTTGATGAAAGGGCCATTAAGTGTCTCTTTCTGCCCTCTCTCCCTTCCCTCTCTCCCTCCCCTCTCTTTCACTCTTTCCTCTACTCCTTCCAGCTCTATTGACATGAATTGCATGAACGATCTTACTGAGGGGAAATTTTCATCTATACTTTATTACACTGTAATGGCAGAGAGAGAGAGAGAGAGAGAGAGAGAGAGAGAGAGAGAGAGAAGAGCAAAAAGTGATATCATACCAGGAAGTCACCTTGAGAGCTTATCATCTCTCTCCTCTCTCTCCCTCTCCTCTCTCCCTCCCCCCTCTCGTGGCAAGTACAGCTACATTGGAGATATGGTAGAAGTAGATACGATGAGCAAAGTGTGTATATAAATAAACCTTGAAACATGGTAGTATATTAAACTGTAATGACACCGACGTACGTGTAATACAATATATTATATTATATTTCCTTTCATGACAGAAAAAAATTAACCTAAATCATTGGATTTAATTTGTGTTTTTCCAGGAAATTGCTTTTTGTTTGACAAACAAATTGAATATGATTTTGTTTATTTTTCAAAATGGCCGAAAAATAGCATTTTTATATTAATGTACATTAAGATATAGACATAATTATTTGCAGTTAATTATTATTCATGGCCGTCGACTTTTAGAATTTGCGTGTGACTTTTGCTCCCCTTCGCTCCTTCCCTCTCTCCCTCTCCTCCTCTCTCCCTCTCACTTCTAATTAGCAACACGTGTGAACAAGTAATTAGCAAAATGTCATTCAAACATAGTTCGCAAAAAGCAGATCACGGAATGTTCTAAAAAGTTCGAAATGGTTCCATTCCGTGTTTGCCGGAAAAACTGTCGCCAGTAAACGAGAGGAAGAGGGAGAGAGGGAGAGAGGGAGAGGGAGAGAGGAAGAGCTGTTTAAAAAAGTTCTGAATGCCTTTGGAACCCTTTTCCGGAAAATATTCGTAAGCTCTCAGACAGAGAGTGACTTTAGAACAGTTCAAGTTCGAAGCTGTGCACACAAATTCTGCCCTTTGCGAGAAGCCGCTCGAAAAGAATCAATACTACGTTCAAAAGGCTGGACAGTTGAAAGAACACAAATCGAATCTGTTGAACAGTTCTAAAGGTTCGATCAGTCTTCGAGCTACAATGTCCGCCTTTGGAAAATAGATCTTCGATCGAAAGTTTGTTCAGTTTGAATTTCCAAATGACTCGCTTTCATTCCATTTTCGTCGACTCTCTTGATCATGTTAATTAGCAAATCGCAAATTAGCTTAATGGCCTTTAATTGTTGAGAGTCATGTCTTATTTGGATCATTAAGGACTCAAATGATGGCCGTTTTTTCCTGGAAACAATGTGCGAGAGAGGAGAGACGAGAGATCTCCCTTTGCCGTTCAGTGGTTGCTCTCGCTCTCTCCCTCTCGTCTCTCTACCTTTTTCTTCTTCTCTCGTCTCTTTTTGCTCTTTTTCGCTCTCCTTCTCTCTCCCTCTGTCTCTCTCCCTCTCGCTCTATCCTTTCGTGGCTCATCAAATCTGCGACGCCTTGAGCATGCGTCTCGCTTCCAAGGCTAAAGCAACAGGGCTTCTTTTTCTTCTCTCTCCCTCTCTGCCTCTCGCTCTCCCTCTGCCTTTCGCTCTCCCTCTCCCTCTCGCCTTCTCTGTCTCCAAGCGCTAGTGAATAGGAAAGCCGTTATACCATTGAAGTGTCTGGCTGCCGATATGTCCTTGAGAGACAGAGAGCAGAGGGAGAGAGAGAAGAGGGAGAGAGAAGAGGGAGAGAGAGAAGAGGGAGAGAGAGAGACCGGCAGGCACCTAGCTACGGAAGAGGAAGTTGCTTTTTTCCTCTCTGCCTCCCTCCTCTTCCCTCCTTTCCTCTCGTTCACTTATACTTTCTGACTTCATCAAATATAGCCCAAGGAAATAACTTATTTCAAATAAGTGTGAATACCATCAATTGGGTTTTCTCGTCTACTCTCTCCCTCTTTCTCTTTCCCTCTCTCCCTCTCTCCCTCTCCCTCTCTCCCACTGCATGATGCATGTCCTCATGCATATGTACAAAGTAAAATGTTCAACTTCGAACACGTGGAGTCCACGAGTTCTCTACACGTACTTCCTCTTTTCCCACTTGTTTCCCCTCTCCTCGTGCCAAATCATACTTCCCTCCTCTCCTCTCTCTCTCCTCTCTCCCCTCCCTCTCTACCGAAGAGATATGTACATATCTTTTTTGGAATTGAATAACGTGATCAAACAAACTGAGAAACTGTTCAGATATAAAGGTAGATAGACAGATTATCGGAGCTCAATAGGAAAGGAGGGACTGAGAGAGGAGGGAGAGGGAGAGGGAAAGAGAGATTGAAAGGGAGAGAAAGGGTAAAAGAGATGATGTTGGATCCCGTGTACCAGATGCCAGAGCGGCATATGAAAGGCCTAGCAAACAGGTATTACGCTACTAAGCCAACAAATCCTCTTCTCTCTCTCTCTCCCTCTCCCCCTCTCTCCTTCTCTTCTCGCCTTCCTCTCTCCCTGTTCCTCTCGCCCTTTCTCTCTTCCTCTCAATCTCTCGGCAACTCTGTTCCTTGTCTCAATGGCCCACACGTGAATCCAGGCCTGTCTGAGAAAGCTGCATCTCTCTCTCCTCCTCCCTCTTCCTCCCTCTCCCTCTCCCTCTCTCCTCCCTGGCCAGAAAGGAAGCCACAATCTCGTTACAGTTTGTCATCTTATCGATCATCCATTTTGTATCCTAAGCATACATCAACATAGATCATGTGCAACTGATATAACAGATCACGGGCTCTCCCTCTCCCCCTCTCTCTCCCCTTCCCTCTCCCTCTCATATAGCGTCCATGAATGCATTTCCGGTAACTGTAATGTGAAGCTTGTAAGTATGTTTGCTTTTTTGGCTGTTCAAACATAGCTGCAGAAAACTAACTGAAAAGGTACCAATTATATTTCGCGCATAGATGTCCAACATGTGGAAGGAAATACCATTTCTCACGTGATCGAACTTCGATTTGATATGATATATATATATATAAATCAATATATCATTTCCCGAGAGAAATATTACCATGATTTTGCGAAACGGTCTGTATTTCTGGAAACTTCGCTCACTTGAACGAGTCAATATTTCATAATACCTGGCTGTAGATGTAATATTAGTGTTCACACTTGAAGTGGTACACGAATAGAAGACAAATGTCACGTCGTCTATGTTTTGATACTTTGTCAGTTTTATGAACTTGAAGATATATATATATAATATAAGTTGAAGTACAAATATTTTCTCTTGACCAAACTCGGGAAAGTGCTTTATTGCCTTTGCTGAGCTTAAAAATTATATTTTTATATTTCTTTATCTTTATCTTCACCAGTGTGGATGGTTAGTGTACTTGGAACTTGCTCAGCCGTGCACGGCGAGAGAGGGGAGAGCGAGAGGGGAGAGGGAAGGAGAGAGGGGAGAGAGAGAGTATGGTCGTTAAATTTTTAACTTGAACAAACTGCCATTTGCTGGAAAAGGTGATATTTTTCTTGTTTCTCGCAAAACGCGACTCTGATTGATATCCTTCATCTACGAGACAAATGTTCTAAAGGGAGAGAGAGAGGGAGAGGGGAGAGGGAGAGAGATGCGACCGCCATCAGGAAATGTCAATCTAAATGAAGACGCCCGCAGAGAAGATTATATACTTTATATACGGCGGGTAATAAAGTAAGAGTCAAGTGTATAAGAAAGAGGTACATTATATATGATATATCTTGATGTGAGATGGTCTTCTTATAGCTGAAATTTTCGCCAAGATGGCCGCCGCGAGATAGGGGGATAAGTGTGTGATTCTGACACAGATGTGCTAACGTGCATCTACCCCATGGCCGCCATCTTGATGTGTGACCCCTTGTGGTTGTTGTAAGGGTGAACATTTGTTACACCTTGTTTCACATTCACGGAAAACTGGTTTCCTCTCGCTCTCTCCCTCTCTCCTCTCTCTCTCCCTCTCTCTCCTCTCTCCCCTTTCTCTCCCGATGCCATAAAGATATAATTTATAGGTTCAAATGTAATAAAGTCATCCTATGGGGCTTCCTTTTTGCTCTTTCTCTCTCCCTCCTCTCTCTCTCTCCTCTCTCTCTCCTCTCTCTCTCCTCTCTCTCTCCCCTCTCTCTCCCCTTTCCCCTCCGCTCTTCCTCTTGTTTAGCCCCGTAGCGTGAGACAGTTATTGACTCTCGCAGTATTGAATCTATAGCGATTTTTTTATATATAGACCCAGAAAATGAGCAAGAGAGAGAGAGAGAGAGCGAGAGAGAGAAAGAGAGCGAGAGAGAGAGCCCTGAATTATGAATGGGTCATTTTTCATGGCGAATAATATTTAATATAAAATTCCATGAAACGTAGATTTGTCTTTTCTGAAATCGGATATTACAAGTTTGATTTCGTTTCTTTTTTTTTCATTCTCGTTGCAAATGAATTCGATTTAGTTTTGACTAACTACCATGATTTATCACAGAGCAGCAAAAGCCCACTCAATTTAAACCGGATTAGCTTGCGATCAATTAGTTTGAATTGAGTTTCAGGTTTAATTGAAAGCATTCGAATTTGGGCGGTTTTCATAATTGATTCAGTCACGTGACCAAGTGGAGTTAATGCATATATAATATATAAGAGTTTATTAACTGCAGAGACACAAGGTTCAGTGAACTTTCGAATTTTTGAACATTGGCCGAAAATTCGAAGCTGCTTTTCTACATCAAGTTTCAATACTCGTACATATCTGGCTTATTGAAGGGTAATATGAGAAATATTAATTCGCATATTTCCTCTCGTACCTGTGTTTCAACTCGGAGACATGTCATCGCCTTTCCGTAATATGAGATATGTAGACTCATAATTACAAGTTAATGACAGGAAAATTGTTAATTGACGGGAAAACGGTAGCTATGACGCATTTTTGTGACAAGATGGCGACATGTGAAGTTGATTAAAGCTGACATTACGTTAATTAACAGCTGTAAGCCTTCACAGTTGTTAGCTTTGTGAGAGGGCGAGAGGAGAGGAGAGAGAGAAAGAGCGAGAGGGCGAAAAGGATTCCGTCTAGACGGCTGGTCACGTGACTCACGCCCAGCTGGCTTCAAGCTTGCTTATCTTGATACAAAGTGCTTATATTTATACACGTCGCATATTTCTCATGCTTGCCAAGAATGGAATCATCTCTGTTCGTCATATATTTGCATTCATATGCAAGCGGAATGTAATTCAATTTGCACACAGCACACTGGCTCGTAGCTCGAACTGTTCTAGAATGTCCATGAATGCATAAAGAACCTTTCAAGGATGCAAATTCAGTTTATCAACTTAACTGTGTGCATGTTTGTGACACAGATTAAGTCGTAGCTAAGTGTCGTAATGCAGTTCACATGACATGGCAAACAAGTATGGTAATCCTTTTCCGTGATGTAGCTTCGGCCCCAGTTAAGCCCCCCTTGCTGGCCATGGCAGTGAAATGGCGATTAAAGATGGCTGCCAAAACGAATTAGCGATGTATATCACATTTGCGGATGTTGCTCAGTCGGAGAAAACTTCACGTTAATCGCTATAATTAGAGTAGTATTTATGGTAACAAATGGACATACTTAGAATAGTTTTGTGGGCGGACTTGATGTATCTTGTCATTTGAATCCAAATTTGAATGAAAAAGAAATAAAAGGCAGGAATAGATTTCTTTTTAGCTTTATTGCGTCGCGCCATCTAGTGAGCAACTGCATTCAAACTCGAAAGCGCGCGAAACTTTTGAGCTCTACTTTCGAAAGTTACTTCCCAATGGACTATTTTCGAACATAATGAACCCATTTAGCGTAATTAGAGCACTGACAGCGGTAATTGCCTTGCTAATCTCATCACCGAGAACAGTCAACTGTCAAGATCCGGTTCCTGTGAGATGTGTGCAAACATTCAAACCAACGGCAGTCACTTATCACGAAGTTGAACATAGATTCTATGCATATGATGACTTGGCTATATATGTCTCAGCTGACATCGTCGACGGATTGCCAAGAATATCGCTCAGAGCTAGAAATATAGAATTCAAAGACAAGTATCAAACCATAGCTATATTTCGGGACATATTCGAATATTACACCGACACTTCGGTTTGCCAGTCAGTTGGCGGCCATCTTTCTTGCATGCCAATCTCCAGTCTTGGGTTGACTAACGTCTCTCGAATTATGGCCACGAGTGTTCTAACCACTCCTAATTTAGTCAGAATTTACCTTTATGAAAATACGAACGGCTCGATGGTGATCAACTTGAACCAAGATGGCCGCCAGAGTGAAGTTGTCTTGAGCGAAACTCCTCCCACTGTAGTGACACTGTATGAGAATGATTCGAGTGAAGATTTGAAAGTATTACTCTTTTACAATGACATATGGACAACAATTGACTTCAGGGAGCCCTTTAATCCGGTTCCCAGTCAGCTGTACGACTTTAAATCGTCGGCCACTTGGACCGATTGTCCGCAAGAGCTTTGCCTGGATGGTCAAGTAGATGGCGCTGATTACGATCACCTAGGAAGACTAATTGTCTTCCGGGGCAGCTACTACTGGTACATCAATTCCAAGTCAACTGGATTAACGCCCAGAGCATACGCATTAAGAGACACAACTCAACCAATCACAGTTGCCGTCGGCTTGAAGTTTCAAGACATATTCGACTTCCTTCTCATCTATGGCCAAAAAGTGACCATGAGGGAAAGCCAATCTTCAGACACGACCCAGGCCACTGACCTGAGGTCCCTCTTTGACCTGGACATGGCCGAAGGGGGCTTCGGGTACCATGATGAAATATACATTGTCAGCAATGCAACTCTGCACGTGTACCTGTTCGAGATGAATGTCAAGGGCATGTTGCTCAGAGATACGACTAACAAGTTCGATAACAAGCCGATAAGTCAGCTGTGGTCAGGTTTACCTGAAAGGTATGACGATGTCGCCGTCACAGGGGACAAGGTACAGTTTTTCAGTGGTAGCTTCTTCTTTGAGGGACATTTAAATGGCGGCCCGGTGGCCATGTTTTTGATGCAAGAGAGAATCTTGGCCTGCAGTGACCTCTACTATGCCGCTAAATTCAGTTCAATTAACGTCACCAGCCTGCGAGCCTTCGCTAATTACAGGCAACAATTTGCACCCAAGACACTTGGTGATGCAAGTGCAACCCGAGCCTCTGAGAAGAGTTACGCCAACAAGGCCATCATATCATTTGCCATAATTGTAACCGCTCTGCTAATTGCCTTCCTGACCATCGGATTAGTGGCAATTAGAAAGTCGACGTCCAGTGTCACCTTGATTTCCGTCAAGAGTGACTCCAAGACTGACGATGAGCGCAAAAAGAGCTTACTGACCCTTGATGCTGGACATGAAGTGAAGGCTTGAGCTGCGAAATTCGAGCCGAAAAAGGAGACATATGGCGAAATGAAATATGTAAAAATATGATAAATAATACAAGTTTCCATTTCACGCATTTCTCCCTCTGTGACATTTTGTCGGCGACTAGTTCTAAGCGCAAGGAAAATATGCAAATCGAATTTGAAAGGGAGTCATCAATAGAAATCGAATATGGATAAGCACATATGACTCAAATGCTATGACAGACTCATAGTGATGTTGAGAAATATTTCGCAATTCATGAATACGCGAGAAAAGAAGAAAAGTTGCATTCTGACGCTTTTTTGTCCGAGAGGTGGCGCCACTTGTCGCTGGGTTTACTGCACTGGGAAACACGTGCTTGACTTGTGCACACATTTCGTCTCATCTCTTGTTTGAGTCGACTGTTTATATGAAAGGTCCGAAATTTAGTTCTAAAGTTCAGAATCAAAAGAAGAACGACACAATGGGTGTTCTAGCTAAACCAGCTGGCAAGCGAGCCAATAAGCCGGGATTCAAGAAGGACAAGAAGCTTCCTGGCCAGCATGGACAGTTCAAGAAGTCGCCGGACAAGTTCAAAGGCAAAAAGAATGTCCCGAAAAAGTTCGAGAAGAAGACAGAACTGTCGAATGATGATACTGATGTTCAGAGGAAGAAGGGGACGAAGCGGAAGCAACTCGAATTGAGTAGTGAAGAGAAAAAACGTGTTCGCTTCTCAGATCAGCTTGACGACAGGAATAGAGACAGTGATGCTGATGAAGATGAGTCGGTTGATGCGATTGAAGATGAGGATGTTGAAGACGAGAATGTTAGCGACGAAGAGGTTTCTGAGGCCGAAGCTGAAGAGGAAGAGGAAAAGGAAGACGAAGGTTTCAAAGGTGAAACACTAGACTCTCAAGCGGAAGCAAGTGTTGAACCGAAAAAGAGTTCTAAAGAACTACGTCGAGAGCAAAAGAAAATTAAGCAAGACAGAAAGATGAGGAAGAACAAGTTCTTCGAGTTGGCGACGCAAGCAAAGCAAATCTGGGAAGAGGTGCGACCTGCCGATTGTCCGAAAGAGAAGCGAGTGCAGCTGATTGACCAGCTGACCAGTCAAATTAAGGGAAGCGTCAAAGAAATCATTCGTGCCCACGACACTGTCCGAGTTGTCGAGTGCATTGTCCAGCATGGCAGTGACAAGCACAGAACTATGATGTTTGACGAACTCAAGGACATGATTGTCGACCTTTCGATGTCCAAGTATGGCCGCTTTTTTGTTCTGAAGATGCTCAAGTACGGCAGTCGTGACCAGAAAGCCAAGATTATCTCCTCCTTTTATGGTCACGTGACTAAGTTGCTGAAGCACAAGGAGGCCGCTCTTGTGGTCGAGACGGCCTACAACGAGGTGGCCAATGCCAAGCAGCGAGCTCTATTGGTCCAAGAATTCTACGGACCTGAGTTCAAAGTGTTCAAAGATGACACGACGGTCACTCTGGAACAAGTTCTAGAAAAGGCCAGCGAGTCGCAGAAAAAGAAATTACTGACCGACCATGAAGGACATGTTGGTCAAGATGACCGAGAAGTCGATATTTCGCCACAGTATCACCCATTTTCTGCTCCGTGAACTGTTCAAGCATGCCGACGACGGCATGAAACTGGAACTGGTTGAATCTCTGAAGGAAGTTGTCGTTGAACTTGTACACACTAAAGATGGCGCTCGCGTCGCCATGGAATGTCTGTGGGCATCGCCCGCCAAGGAGCGCAAATCGGTGCTCAAGTCATTCAGGAAGTTTGTCCCCAAGATGGTGGAAGAGGAGCACGGCTATCTAGTCCTCTTGGCGGCCTTTGATTGTGTCGACGACACTAAACTGATTGACAAGACCATTCTGGTTGAACTGTTCTCTACTGAGAATGCACTTTCGTTGGCTCAGTACAAGAATGGACTGAAGGTGTTGCACTATTTGCTGACACCACGTGACTCGCGCCACTTTCACAAGGACGTTGTCGCCATTTTGGAGGCCGGAGACAAGAATCCGCACTCGAAAAAGGAAGTGGACATTCGAAGGAAAGAACTGCTCGAAGCGTCGAGTCCTCATCTATTCAGACTGGTGGCCAACCATGCCGACGTTTTAGTTCAGAACAATGGCTGCGCGCTGTTGATGATCGACATTCTAACTCTCGCCGTTGACAGCGACGGTCTCAAGGCCGCTGCCATGGACAAGATCGTCAGCATCATCGCCTCGGAAGGTCTCTACCACAGTGCCAAAGAGGATTCGAACCGTCATCCCATCGAACGGGACGGTCTTGGATTATTCTTGTCCAAGATGGTGTCGAAGGAAGCTGACAAGTTTGCCGCTGAAAAGAAAAATGGCGTCTATTTTAGTTCTAAATTGGCGGACAAAGTGTCCAAAGAGGTGCTGAGAAGTTACATTGGTTGCAACAAGGGATGCTTTGTACTTCTAAAGTTGATCGAAACCAAAATTCCATCTGTGGTAACCAAGGTGACCTCAGCTTTGCAAGGTGTGAACCGAACTTTGGCCCAGAAAGACTACAAGGGAGCCTCTCTTCTCCTAGAAAAGCTCAAAGCTTCCAAGTGAAGTTTAGGTTTCATAATGGCGGACATGTCGCTCTGATGGAGTAGCTTTGTTATTGAAAAGTTTGAATGACGTCACAGGTGTGTTATTTAATTTAGAACCACACATAATGAAGTTGGCTGATTAAAGAACCTTTTTGTGGAGTATATGAAATGAGATGGCTAAAAAATAAAACAGAATTATTTTTCTGGGTTTCTCGGGTCCAGTCAAGTAAATGGACTTGGGTGAAGATGTGAGATGAGGATGTTGTCCTTGATCAGCTGTGAGAGATGACCAATCGAGTGGCACCTCGTTCTAAAGTTGAATGTAATTCACATGGTCATCGGGAGCTGCTTGACCAATGGACTGGAGAAGACTGGTGGCAGTGGCTTGGCAACCGGCTAGTTCCATGAGTGCCAGGGCACCCAGCATCTCGTCGTTGGCCAAGATGGCGTCGGTGCTCTGGTCACCCTTGGCCGCTGATTGGACATTTTGTGGCTCCTTGGACTTGGCTTGCAGTTCCAGCACTGCGCGTTTCTTTTTCGGAATGAAGTTCTCCGAGTAGTCGTCACTGTCTGTGGACACCGTGGCCTGGCTTTGCTCGTCGTCAGCGGCGTCCAGTTCCTGGCGCAATTTTCGGGCGCGAAGGCGAACAGCGCCGCCGCCGTAGGTTCGCTTTTTCTTGTTTGAACTGTTCTCACTGGACAGACAGTTGGTGTTCTCCTTGAGCAAACTTTGGCTAGGTGTTGATTTGCGAGTGGAACTTGTTGACCTGTCACGCCGAACTCCGGCCGAAGGGTGCTCATTGCAGTGGCGGTTGGCGTGAGTGAATCTGTTTTGGCAGCCTGGAAAGAGAGAACAATTTAGTGATTGCTGTCGCTTGAGTTTAATTAGCTACCTTCGGCGACGCAAATGAACGGCTTTTCGCCAGTGTGAAGTCGCTGGTGAGTTCGCAGTTGACCAGATTGGGCGAAAGCTCGCCCACATCCGGCATGGTCGCAAATGTACGGTCGCTCGCCAGTATGGGTTCTAATATGAGCTTGAAGCGACTTTTCTCTCGGGAAACACCTTGAACAGTATTTGCACTTGATGGCTGTGGCTGGACTGTTCGCACTTTCCTGAATCATTGACGTGATGTCATCGAGTCTGAACAGAACTGGATTTAGTAATAGTCAATGCGTGCACGAAAATATTTACCGTGGCCTTCCCCTGCGGACACCATAAGCATCTCCTTCCGAATTAAGGTCAACGGCGGAGGCTGATTGGTCAGCAAATGGCGATGAACAGAGTGACCGAGAAGGGCTAACTGGACTCAAATGTACAGAGGTTTCATCCTGAGTCCAACCAGGCCACGGATATGCCGGAGGAAGTGGTGAGGACATGATGCTCACAACTGGATCAGCTTGAAAATTGGATTGCTCGGTTGTGCTCATCAGTGGAACTGAATCAACCAGCGATTTGATTGATGAACTTGATGCTGGCGTCGAAATGTACTGGACATCCTTGGATTTAGGAAATACTGGTGACGAAGATGGCGACGGAAGGCAAAGGTATGCCTTGGCTTTCTTTCCCTGATTGTCCACAGAATCAGAGTTGACAATTAACTTGTTACCATTGACTCGGCCAGAGAATACTATGACGGTACGCTTGGTATTTTCCATGGCTCGTCTTTAAACCAAGTTGTAAGTTTTTAAATGACTAACTAAATCAGTTAAATGGCAGCGCTGAACGGTAAATCAAATTACTTGCTTAACCAATAATTAAAAGCTAAACTCAACAATTAAAAGTCAGTATGTGGCGCGAAAGCCATAGAGGAGAGAAAGATAGATAGAGGAAGACTTTAACAGGGGAGAGAGGAGAGGAAGAGAGAGAGAGGATTTAAAGCGCGAGCGGCAAACAAGGTATTTGAAATTGGCGCCGCCGCCAAATCTAGGCTGTCAATAGGGAAGCTCCAGTGCGTCGACTCAAAACAAGCATGCTTTCCGACCGAGCGATTGTCGATAGTGGGATCTCCCGATTGTCGATGACCGCCATTGGGATTGGGGGCAAAAGTTTGCGGACAGGGGGAAAAGGGAGCGAAGAAAGCCAATCATGTTCCGTTATTGTTGCAGGAAAAGGTGCTGCCATACTGCGGCTGCGCAGTGAAGTGCGTTCCGTGAGTGAGAGAGAGAAAGCATTTTGCAGCTCGGCTCTATTTCTGTCTTCAAGTAAACTCTCGTCGATTCTGTTTGTTCGCTTTTTCTGTGAATACAGAAAGTAGTAATTACGATTCGATTTCTACTATCCAATTAATTATCTTTTTTATATTAGCTCATTGTTTGTAAATTGGCCAGTGTGTAGTACAAAGATGCACAATGTTGCTCTGAGGAAGACTAGCTGCCAGTAAGGAAGAGGCAAGTCAAGTTTGAAGAAGAGAAGAATCTCTCCTCTCCCTCTCTGGGTCTCCTTAAACTGCAAGAGGACCCGTAAATTGAAGAGTCAATTTAAGAAGAATTTAAGTTCGATTCGGTTGTACACAAGTGATAAGTAATTATGGAGTACGGCATTGGTACAAGTAACAGGTACGCCTTCCTGAACGAGGGAGAAGATCCAGCGGCGTCGCTCGAGACCAAGGGAAAGGAGAATGAAAAGGCTCCCTCGTTGCCAGTGGTGGCCAAGAAGACGCCACTGCCCGCTGCCCCGGCTTTCAGGGGTAATGATAAGACTTCCGGTCAAGGTACGACTGACGCTGCGAATAAGAATATGAATGCAAAGAGTGACGCTAAGAAAATGGGCCCAGGCGGCGGCCAGCAAGGTGGCCACTCTGGGCCCCGTGCCGACAGACCCCTGGGTCAGAAAAGGGACCCCAATCAAAATAATCAGCAGGGTGGCGGAGGTAGCCGGGCACCACGGGGTGGTGACCGAGCCGGTGCTGAAAGACCAGGTAACCCCTTGATCAGATTTAGTTCAGAAAGTAGAATTTAGTTGCATGCCGCTTACTTGGAAACAAGAAGCGACGACCATGTGCTCGTTGCCCCTTGCTTGGCAGCTTCACTCCAGTGCACTTGGCTTCATTTGTTTTAACTTGCTGTTTATCCAGTTATGTTTATTATATTTCATATGCCTGATAATATTATTATATTAGTTTGCACTTAGAAGGACACTGTCACCAAAGCTTTAGTTTGATTATTTCCTTGATACGCGTCACTGACCCTCAACTGGGAGACTGATTCGTTGTTCACTCAGCCTTGCATGGTTTGCTCTATACTATATAACTTTGATACTTTTGACATTAATTTAATCGTTCGATATATTTTCTTTAGCTGGAGAACGACCCCGAGGACCACCGAAGGGAGACCGAGTGATCAGGTCTTCGAATGACCAGCGCCGAGAAGGTGGCGAAGGAGGCTTCCAAAGAAGAGAGGGCGGCGAAGGTGGCGGCTACCGAGGAGAACGCCGAGAAGGGGGCGAAGGTGGCTTCCAGAGGCGAGACGGAGAGCGAAGAGACTTTGTTGACCGAAGGAATCGACGCAACCAGGAAGGTGGTGAACCTAGACCCTTGGGTCAGAACAATACTGGCTTCTCGGTAGAGCGATCGGGCGAAGATGGCGGCTACCGACCTCGCGGCGATAGACCCTTCCGTGGTGGTGACCGACCACGTGGTGGCTTCCGAGGCCGTGGCCGGGGCTCCTATGATGGCCGTGGCAAGCGCGAGTTCGACCGTCATTCTGGCAATGACAAGACTGGTATCAAGCCCACGGAGAAGCGTGAAGGAAGTGGCTCCCACAACTGGGGCACCGTTGAGGACGACATTGCTGCCCAAGTTGAAGGACAAGCCCCGGAGACTCTGGACCGCAGTGCCGAAGGTGCTGACCAAGGTCCCACCGAAGGTGACGCCACTGAACCGGCGAACGCTGAGCCCACTGAAGAGGAGCCTAAGCTGCTTACTCTTGAAGAGTATAAGCAACTGGAACAACAAGACACCAAGAGAATACAGCCAAAGTTTAATCTGAGAAAGCCTGGTGAAGGAGAAGACAAGAACCAATGGAAGAAGACTTATTTATTGGAAAAGACCAAGGACGAAGAGGAGTCTGAGTACGAGGAGATCATTGTGGTGAGTTAACTGTGACTAATTGCGCGAAACCTTTCCACTAGCTAAGCCGGCCGACTCGCAAGTCCTCTTCAATTGTGAGCTTGGTGTGCATACGGTGGATAGATCAGAACCACCCAATCGTCCAATCTTGGTTCCTTCTCTTCTATATGTCGGCTACCCTCGTACGAACGATACAAAACTGTTCTAATTGCAGAATGTTTACTTTTTCAGGAGGAGCCTGTGAAGAATAAGAACAAGATTGTGCTGGACATTGACATTAAATGGGCCGGGAGAGACGGAGCTCCCTCTCGGGGTGGCGGCCGAGGTCGAGGAGGCCCCCGTGGCGACCGAGGAGGACGTGGTGGCTACCGGGACGGTGAAGACCGAGGCTACGGCCGACGTGAAGGTGGCGAGGACCGTTATGCCGACCGCCGAGAAGGAGGCGAAGGCAGAGGTTATTTCCGTCGGGACGGCGAAGAGGGTGGCCGTGGTGGCTATCGAGGTAACCGTGATGGCGAAGAAGGTGGCCGAGGTGGATACAGAGGCAACCGTGACGGCGAAGAAGGCGGCCGAGGTGGATACAGGGGAAACCGTGATGGCGAAGAAGGACGCGGCTACCGCAGCAACCGTGAAGGTGAAGAGGGAGGCCGCGGTGGCTATCGGGGTAATCGTGAAGGCGGCGAAGGACGAGGAGGCTACCGTGGCAACCGAGACGGTGGCGAAGGTCGTTACGCTGAGCGCCGAGAAGGGGGTGAAGGCCGTGGAGAATTCCGTGGTCCTCGTGATGGTGGCGATGATCGCTACAAGCGCCGTGATGATGCCGGCGAAGAAGGTGGCGAACGGGCTGACCGGGCCCCTCGTATTGACCGTGGCTTCGACAAGCCTCGCGGAGGTCCAGGACGTGGCGCAGGAGCTGGTCGTGGTGGTCGACCTGCACCCAAGGTTGATGACCTCGAGGCTTTCCCTGCCCTCGATGCTGCTTAGACTGCTCTCTGAACAGTCGAGTCTCTGCGCCCTTAGAAGTTCTAAAATGACGAAAAGTTCGGTAGATATAAACTAATAGAACGACTACATAACACCACTGGACACAAATAGAACTATGTCGTTCTTGACTCAGTGGATGGCGCTTTGAAAAAATTGATATACTTCTCGATTCGAATGTCTCATAACACTCTGCAAAGGAAAATAAGTGGAAGAGAAGAGAAAAGAAGCAACGTTGACTTTCAAACAAATGATCACCTTTTTATTAAAGTATGTGTAATTATTGAATGTCATCATTGTAAAATCGTTTAAAAAGAGACACTGGTAAACAAAACTATGTAAGATTGTGTTCTTTTTTCTATCAGACACTTTTCACAAGATATTCGACTTTTCAAAGACACACAAAATGAGACATTAATAATGAGAAGTACATACAATGAAACCGAATATGCATGTAATTATTTGCTAAAGCTCATCTCTCTTTCTCTTAATTAAGAAAGCTCTGAAACTAATCACTTAGCCACTTGATTACGCAAATAGGATCAAGGTAGTTTTTATTCAGTGTTTCTATCTATGAAATACATCTTTCATGATTCCTTTAGCTTCCTCCGGAGCTATGGTTTCGAACACGTCGCCATATTTGTCATTGTCCAAATAGGCGTCTCCCTTGGGCTGTCGCATTTCCTTGGACACCTTGGCGCCCACTCGCTCTCGGTACTTGTCCTTAGCTTCGGTCAACAGGGTTCGGCGATACGCGTTGGGCGAAATGTAGAACGGACTCGACCATATGACGGGGCCGCCAAAGGAGCCTTCAAATATCTTGATCGGGTTCAGGGCGAACCGTGGCCCCACCTCGGCCATGGTGCCCTTGTCGTCGACAATCTGATAGTTGCGGAACCAGATGCGATGGTCAAGCAGCGTGAAGGTGTACACGTGGTCAATGAAGGGCTGCGACTTCGGGTGATGGTTCGGCGTTCCGAAGGTCTGCGTGAGCATCTCTTTCATCAGTAGGTCTTCCGGTGTCTTGTCAAAGCTGGGATCGAAGGACAGAATCGGTCTTGAGCCTTTCAGACAATTTCCCGCCATGCGCAGCTCTTCCATTGTGTGTACTAATTAGATATTTCGTTAATTGCAATCTTGACGGGATAAAGTGTCAACTCACCATTCTCAACCAAGAACTTAATCGAAGGTCCTGTTACAGCGTTCGACAGCCACATGTACAAGTCTTTGCGCTTTTTGTTCTCAAAAAAGAGAACTTTCGAACAGTTCCTTATTTCACATATTTCATTAATGGCCACCAACGGCTCTTTCGGGTCAAGCTTCGGCTCTAAAGCAATGATTTAGTTAATCATAACCACTACTAATTAAGTCAATTCTTACCTTGCTTCGAGTGTGGCAACATTTCTCTGAGGTTCAATATCAGGTGGCGATCACGGTGCGAGATGCCACGTGCCCCAAAGACAAGAACACGCTCCTTGTTTATCCATCTTACCTGAATAGATGTATGATCAGTAAATTGTCGGACATTGTAACTGAATCAAAGACAACAACTTACTCTTTTCGCCGGCAAGTCGTCAGAAAATCGGGTTCCTGGTGGCAGCTCGGGTTCAGCTGGCTCCACGGCTTCCTCTTCGTCCTCAACTCGATTTAGAGCATCAATAACCCTTTTCCGCTTGCCCATATTTAACTAACAATTTAGAAATGGTTGATGTCAGTAAACAAACCAGCAGCACGTGTTTGGCTTGAAATGTATTAGACTTCGAAAGCGACACTAGGTGGCGCTGACTGAAAGTTGTTTCTCTGACAGCAGGTGGCGCTGCTGGAAAAAGAATTTTTGTCCTTTTTCCGTCTTCACGATTATCTTTTTACTTTATCTTTTATGGCCGAGAGTTTTATTTGCCGAAGAACATTGAGTTTCAAAGGGTTGACCGTCTAGGTTGCTGGAAAAGGAAAAACATAGAAGGAGAGAGAGAGAGAGGGAGAGGGAGAGAGAGCCGAAGGAGAGATTAGTTCCGACAGTGAGAGAGAGAGGAGGGTGAGCGACGGCTAACAGTGTCCATAATTAATGGGCCGACAAGCAACTTGTCTTGTCCCGCCCATGATGGTCTTAACGAGTCTAACAGATGTCACTGAGGGAGAGAGAGGGAGAGCGAGAGGAGAGAGAGAGAAGGGAGAATATTGCCGGGACTTGCAGAGCAAATATGGGCGAAGTATTTGTCTTCACATTGTTCACTCTTTATCATGTCGAGTATAATTAGAACTTTTAGAGAAAGTGTGGTCCATGAAATGTCCTAACATTCAACTTCTAGTCCAATTGAGAACAATATGTCAGCGTCGAAATTCCTTCCAGTTGAACTGAGAGGGAGAGAGGAGAGAGAGGGAGAGAGTGAAAAAGGAACTTTTTATGAACAGCCCCTTGACAAGGGGTCGTCGATGCATTGTGTGGGTCACGTGCGACCCTGGGTGCTTTCGAGGGACCGTTTAGCAAGTTAGTTACGCTCGTTCATCACTCGGGCCCAGAGACAGAAGGGGAGAGAGGGAGAGGGAAAAGGAGAGAGAGAGAGGGAGAGCGAGCGAAAGAACAGCTTAACCAAGGAAAATTTACGGGGTGCTAAGTCACAAGAAAGCTAATTAGAACTGAATTAGAACTAATCCCGTTTTTGCAGCAGTCGAGCCCGAAAAGAGGAAGAGAGGGAGAGGAGAGAGAGGGAAAGCTGGGAGAGAAAAGGGAAACAGAGTTGACTCTGAACACCAGCCAAGAAAAGTGTTTCGACGTAGACAACAAAATGTTATTGCACTATACCGGTGGGCGTGGCTTGAGTCACTTGTACCTAAAAACAGCCTTCCTCTCCCTCTCGGCTCTCGTTCCCTCTCCCTCTCCTCTCCAGCGCTCTCCCATCCTTCGCCTCATGTCATTCTCGGCTAATTCTTCTTAATGAGCATTGCTTGATGATTAATCGTCGCTCTCTCTCTCTCTCTCTCTCGCTCTCTATTTTAGCGACATTCCATGAAACACGTCCAAGACTTCCAGAGCTAGCACATATATATATATATATATATATATATATTGCGAACATATTTATATTCGTTTTCAAGACATCGTTAGTGATGTTTACCAAAGTGTACGTAAATTGTTGTTGAGACTGTACGTATATGCCAGTGACTGACACACTCTAACGCTCTCTCCCTTCCCCTCTCCCTTCCCCCTCTCCCTCTCTCATCTCATTTCCGTTCCAAAGACTATTCCAGTTGGTACACTGTATGCAAAACTTTTCTATACTGTATATAACAAGAATATGACATACTTGAAAGATAAACCGGTAGCTGGCAACTTGAACATACTTGATATTGTTGAGCACACCGTCGTTCCTCTCTCCCTCTCCTCCTCTCCTCTCCTCTCTCCCCTCACTTCCATACATTTGTATGTCAAGTATGGTATATAGATACAGAGCCCGATACTTGTATCGAGTAATATTTTGCACTCAAGTGTCTCTTGAAATATTGGGCTTCTCGTTCCCTGTAATAAAACTTACATGGCCATAGAAACGGGAGACGGCTGTTGAGTTCATAATACAAAAATATAAACTCGTGAAAAAGGGGACCCCGTACCAGGGGTCAGGGGTCGTATAGTAATAAAATCATATGAGCCCACTTGTGTCTTAAATAGCTCCGTTGGGACCGAGAAGGGTAAAGTTGCCCCGACAGCTGAGTGGCGTCCACTTGAAACGGGACCCCGGCAGGGGCGGCCATCTTGGATTTTGCATTTGCAAGGGCCAGGTGTGACATAGCTGCATATTTGCTTCATACTTGGCGGAGAAAAGAATATTTCTGTCATACTGACTCTCAGAACTTACAAATGTTCCAAGTTTCAGATAATATTATTTTCTGTGACGCAACGAGAGAAAAAATATGACTAAGCGACTTTTTCGGGGACATTTGTATCTTCATGGTAAAATAAAGTGCAAGTGAATTATAGATATGAAGTTACCTTCTTATAATACTAACGACGTCATATTATTGTTCAAGTATGAGCAAAATTCTATATTTCTCCCTTCATTGCCTAACGAGCCGAATATTTGTTCGGTAATGTTGTAATATTCATAATGTAATACGACTAGTACATAATCTGTTCCTTTCTCTTTCCTCCCTCTCTCCCTTCCTCTCTCTCTCCCTCCCTCTCGCTCTCCTATATTAGTAACAAGCCGAGGCAGTGTTTAACTAAGCGACAGTAAATTCGATAACTTGGAGTTCTAGTGTTCTAATGGTTACTCTTTGCCAAGCGCAGCATATTTATCAACAGGGATTCCACTTGGATAGAACTCGAAACTCGAAATTCGATTCCTCTCCTCCCTTTCGCCTCTCTCTCCCTCTCTCCCTCCATTCCTCTCTCCCTCTCGCCCTCTATTCGTCCCATTTGTACAAGCACTCAGATCAGTGCTTCAAGAATCTTCTACAATGTTCAGCTTATCGTGAACTGTTCAAGGTATCCTGTCATCTCTCCCTCCCTCTCTCCTCTTCTCTCTCCTCTCTCCCTCTCTGTGGACAGAGTTATTCGGCACACGAAACACTTGTCGGCCTAGAACAGTGAATCTAATTGCGAAATTGTTCGCCCAATTAACCTCAACAATTTACTATTCGGAGCCCAGTTTGATTTGATTCAGTGGCCAAATGCGATTGCCTTTCCTCTCTCTCTCTCCCTCTCTCTCCCTCTCTCTCTCTCTCTCTCCAAAGGTACAAACACAGTGAACAGTTCTATCGATACTTTGCCTTCGAACACGAACATGTGGCCACAAGGTAAATAGATGGATACGGTGACAGGGACCTTGGCATAGGGAGAGAGGGAGAGGGGGAGAGAGGGAGAGAGGGAGAGGAGAGAGGGGAAGAGAGGATGGCGCGACGATGAATGTATTCGAACAATGTTCAGCACGAGAGAAGTATATTTCGTGGCCGAGCAATAAATTTATTATTCATTGCGTTCCATGCCTTTCATCGCTCAGCTCGCTCCCTCTCTCCTCTCCCCCCTCTCTCTCCCCCTTCTCCTTTCTTCCCGCTCTCGGAGCCAACAATGGCGAACCCAATGATGAGTAAGGTGATCATTTGTTGTCATCCAAGCTTTGTAAATATCTCTCCCTCTCAACCTTCTCCCTCTCTCTCCCTCTCGTTCTCCTCGCCTAGCTCCCTCTCCCTCTCTTCCCTCTCTCGCTCTCCGGGCAACTTGCCTCTCTTGTATTCACTTTTCCCTATTGAACTCCCAACAATCAAGTCAAGCCCATAGTCACATTCGAGATTTATGTCCACGTTCTAGAACTGTTCTAAACCTGAAAGGGACCAACTTCTTAATTAAACGAACCACAATGTGTCCCTCTCCCTCCCTCTCCCTCTCTCTCCCCTTCTCTTTCCATAGAACATTTATTTGCGCACCAAACTCGTCGGTGACAATGGCCTTTCCAGACAGTGAAGGAGCGAGGGCGAGAGGGGAGAGGGAGGGAGAGGGAGAGAGGACGCCATTTGCTGCCGCGTTATAGTCGAGCATTCAATTTATACCTCTTACTGAGTTAATATTAGTCGTTGGCTTCCAATGCCATTTATCAAGCGGCCACTTAGAACCTTTCAGGGTTCGAACTTGAATAGAACAGGTTTCCAAAGAACTTTTTATGTGTCCCTTCTACTCTCTCCCTCTCTGCCGCCCTCTCCTCTCCCTCTCTGCCTCTCTTTCATCAAGACATTGAATCCTCTCCACTTGTATAGTGTCACTCACTACCTATATTATGTTGGTAAGTGTTCTATTAGCTTCTCTCTCCCTCTCCCTCTCTCTCCCCTCTCTTTCTCTCCTCTAGTCGTCTCTCTCTCTCCCTCTCTCGTCTCTCTGCTCTCGCCCTTTTTCCATTGTGTTGGTTCACATGAGTACATATATAGTACAAAATGGTGGTGTCTCTGATGAGAATTTGTACACTCCTCTCTTGTTATCGAACATTGTAGAACATTTCGAAATGGCCAAGTTCGAACTTTTCCAAGTGCTCTAAAGTGACGGAAAGAAAGCGAGAGGGAGAGAGAGAGAGGGGAGAAGAGGGGAGAGAGAGAACAGAACTGCTCATCGCTCTATTCCAAGAGCCTGAGTATTGCACTCTTTCTCCCTCTCCCTCTCCCCTCCCCCTCTCCCCTCTCTCCCTCTTCGAAGTAGTACCTTTCAACTCTGACAAAATGAACCTTATAGGTTCGCACAGTTCGAAATGTTCTTAAAGGAAATATATATATATCCGAAAAATCGGTAACAATGTACAGTGAAACTCGAGCCCGGGCAAGAATGTTCTGTGTTCATTGGACCATTTTCGAGGAGGACGAACTTGAACATTTCTGTTTCTTCGGCGACAGCACACTTGCCTATGGAATGTTCTATTATCTTGTCATCTCTCTGTCTCTCTCTCCCTCTCCCTCTCCCTCTCACCCTCTCCTCTCTCGCCCAGTGATATAACTAGTCATATGTTCGCTTTGGCAAATAGAACAAACTATGTGCACACTCGAGACAGGCTGCGAACACCCCGTTGCCTACTGCACATCCGGTTGCCAGGGGTTACTTCCGGCCAATTGAAATGTACATCATAGGCAAGGAAAGCTCGACGTATCTCTCGTGCGCATATATGACAAAACAAGCTAGTTTGCCCGGTTGTACAATAATATTGCTTTTCCTCGTGAGCGGCTTCCCTGCACGACTGAGGTCACGCGTGAGCTTGCTCTCCTCCGTTTTCTAGTGGAATTTTTTCGATTTGTTTTCTATTTTTATGGATTGAATTTATTTCATTTTTTCTGTTCTATGATGATAATGGAAAGTAGAAATAACGCGACAGCCAATGAAAATTCTTCTCGCATTTCTGTCCATTTTCGCCCGAATTGTGGAAATAAAAAAAGTTCACAAATTCCTTCCCCTCTCTCCCGTTTTCTGCCCCTTCCGTACATAGCTTTCCCATTGCTCAGATTCTCCCTCTTTCCCTCTCTCCCTCTCTCTCTCCCTCTCCTCCGGTGACATTCTATTTCTAGACCTGTCAAGTCGCTGTGTGCCAATATCGAGAGTAAATATTAAGGATTCCATAGTCTCATAATACAGAGAGGAGAAAATAATAATTTGTAGAAGCGTCAAAGAGAGCGAAGAGGGAGAGGGAGAGAGAGAGAGAGAATAATATGTTCATGTTCGGTATTGGCAGTGAATGAAAATATGGCGCCGTTAATGCAAACTTGTTGTCGCATGCTTCGCATAGCTGTTCGATAGAGAGACAGAACTGTTCAAACGAACATATATATTTGTTCTCTCTCTCTCTCCTTCTCCCTCTTCCCTCTCTGTCTCTTTGTATACTTGTCTATTGGACTTCTTGTTGGCAGCCTTCAAGTGACCAGCGGTCAAGAAAGAGAGAGAGCGAGAGGAGAGGAGAGAGAGAAAGAGACAATTTCATGGCTCACTAGCTCCACTTTCCCGGTCGGAAGTGCTCTGTGTAGCTCTCTCCCTCTCCCTCTCGCGCTCTCTTTTCCTTCCCTCTGCTTCACACTGTTGCCAGAAGCCGCGGCCCGCCCACGCCCGCTCTCTCTCTCCCCCCTCTCCCTCTCGGGGCACAGTTTATGGAGAACAAAGTACCTTCATTATATTACCAAAGGTACAAATGACCCCTCAGAGATTAGTTTGCTCTATTACCATTAACAGCTGCTAATTCGTGTCCCCGAGGCGGCGACAAGAGAGGGCGAGAGGAGAGAGGGAGAGAGGAGAGAGAGAGCCTTTCACTTGGATAGCTGAGAGAGGATGAAGGGAAAAGAGAGAGATAAGTAGTGGCAGTATGTTGAAGGTACTAGTGGTGGCCACTGGTCATTGTGGGCGGCGGTCACTTTTTGTGAGACGCCGGAGAGGGAGAGAGCGAGAGAGAGAGAAAAGAGAGGGAGAGAGACGTCTCTGAGAAACGTATATTTGGCTGAACATATTGTGTATGTGTCGGTCAATTTTGAGTAGAGTATCAACTATGATCAACTGCTATTGTTAAATGCTTATGACTAGTTAGTAGCCAAAGCAGCGGACTGTGGAAGGAGCTGAGAGGAGAGAGAGAGAGGAGAGAGCGAGAGGGAGAGAGGGGAGAGAGATGGCGGGCCGTTTCTATGGGGTCATAATCCTTGCCAAAGGATAGAATAATCTCACCCGTATATACACACATTCAACGTCGCTCTACAATACTCTGCGAATACTATTTACTATGCTTTATCGCTCTCTCCCTCTCTCTCTCTCCCTCTCTCCTTTCCGCTCTCCCTCTAAATAATCTCTGGCGGGCGAAAAAGTAATCTGGCCAAATAGACTTCACTTCGGAGGTCTATTATTGGTAGCCTATCATGGTGAAATTTTGCTCTCAGTGTGTATGTGTTAGTAAGGAAGAGAAAAAAGAGGAAAAGAGGCGAAAGGGAGAGAGGGAGAGAAGGGGAGAGAAGGAGGAGAGAGAGAGAACAGAAAGTTTGCCCTTCTCAAAGATGGCGGCAAGCGAGTGAAGTGAAGACAATTGGCCGTCAATGGCGGAAGCCTGTGTGACAAGTCACCCCTGGCCCGGCCCGCCCGACCACCCGGGCTCGGGCAAGAGGGGGCAAAGGTGGCCGCCCAGGCTTTTCGGGTCCAAGGGTGGCCCGGTTTCACCGGTAGGACAGAACGAAACCTGTTTCAACAGGAATATGTATTTATATATATATATTTGTGTTTTATTACTTTATGGTCGACAATGTGCCCTTAAATATGCAACTACTGTCTGGAAGATATGGAAGATATGGGACAAAACTAAATATGACCATATCGCTCCCTTATCATGGTAAAGAAAATTAAGAGGCGAAGAAAATATAGGTGTTATTTTTCCTGCAACATGTCTGAGTCAACTTGTTTTACTTTCATGGAACTGTATTATGAGTGTTACGAAAAGAAGAAGCTGAACATACCTTGACTGCAATCCGAGATACGAGACACAGATTGAGACTGTGTAATTGTAATATACATATATAATTGTAATATGGTATGTGTGAGATACGGCCAGGTTTTGCTAGACTGTACGGTGCGATATAATAAACTTGTAAATCAGGTGACATAATTATTGCCTTGTTGGGGAGGAAGAGACGAAGGGAGAGAGGGGGAGAGGAGAGAGAGAGGAGAGGGAGAGAGCGAGAGACTCCGATTACTTTGTGCAGATTGTCTTTACGCAAATGTAGACTAAACATAGTTGCCATTTTATTGCCCGTTGTATTGCTGGGTGTTCAGTTGCTAAAGGTCAAGTGAAGCCCGAACGTGGGACTGCACTTAACTACTGTCCCCTTCTCCTTTTCTCTCTCCCTCCCCCTCTCCCTCTCCTTTGCTGTTGCCTCCTCCATAGCGCTCCTTATGACACAAACATTGGTCTCTGTTTACTCGTACAAAAGGAAAATAGTCACATTAAGGATATCACGTGACATTCTTTCGCCTTTCGCTCTCCTCTCCTCTCTCTCTCTCCTCTCGCGCTCCCTCTCTCTCCCTCTCTCAACTTAAGTACCCTCGGAGTGATATATTCATAGGAAAATATAGCATGTCTTGTCTCTCTGTGTCTCTCGCTCTCTTTGCGACTTCCGCTGAGAAGAGAGAGTGTCCGACCATCTCTTTCCCTCGCCCTTGAAAAGGCACCAAGCAGTCTAGGGAGAGAGGGAGAAGGAGAGAGAGAGAGGGAGAGAGAGGGAGAAGGAGAGAGAGAGAGGGAGAGAGAGAGGGAGAGAGATTGTTTAGTTTTTCCGAAGAGGATCCACTAGAAAAAGTGTACGAGAGCGAAAGAAAGAGGGAGAGAGAGAGGAGAGCGACTTGGGTCATTGCGAAACTGGGGACAGGCAGACTGGGAGAAAATCGGAGAGCGAGAGAGGAGAGAGAGAGGAGGAGGAGAGAGAGAGGAGAGAAAGTCCAGCTGGCAGTGGAATTAGTACGTGCTCGTCATGCGACATTAGTAGTATGCTTGGGACACTCGGCTCGCTCTCTATATCTACACTGTATGTGTGTTTCTAAGCATAGCAGTCCGAGAGAGAGGGGAGAGAGAGGAGAGAGAGAGAGAGGAGAGGGGAGAGAGATAGCGGCCGTTAAGCTCTTTACTCCGACCGACTTCTTCGTCTGTTTGGTCATTAATCATGGTCAATGTTTTGTGTATATTTTGTTTGTACCCGTACCGAGAAAGCCGGCATCTCTCCCCCCCTCTCTCCCTCTCTCTCTCCCTCTCTCCCTCTCAGTGACAGTAGAATGTGGTTCATCCCAATGCTCGGATTACCATGGTCAGCAAGACCTTGTATCAGTTTGTCAGTAAGACAGTGCGAGAGACGAGAGATATCCTATGGCTTCGTGTGACCTTAACCTTGTCTCAGAGAGGAGAGAGGGAGAGAGGAGAGAGAGGGAGAGAGATTCAAATCTGAATCCGTAGAAATTACATAGTCTCAAGTAGAACGCAAGTGGGAAAATGTGAGTATCATGAGGTTTGTTGTTGTGTTGCTAGTGAAAAGTTTGCGCCCAGAAAATAATATTTTTCCTACACTGGTAAAACTTTGTCTTCCACAAACACTTTTTGTCGACATAGCAAAAATTTACCTATATAGTCCTTAAACCTGAACAAATACTTCAGACATTTCAATCACAATTGTCAGCGACGCTAAATAGAGAAGAAAGCCGCATGAATATCTCTCCTCTTCTCCTCTCTCTCCCTCTCTCTCTCTCCCTCTCTTGGGCCGAAATTGAAAGGAATCGTTTACTATGAGCAGTGATAATAGTATATTGTCAAAGAAGAGCCGCCACTGGCCGGGCATGAGAGGGCAAGCCCTGTTCGGTGAATTTGCAAGGGGCACAGGTAGCCTTTGTTGTGCAGAGCGAGAGGGAGAGGAGAGAGAGAGAGAGCGCGAAGGAGAGAGCGACCTCTGAAGTGTGCATTCAACTGTCGCTGCTTGCTATGATTGAGATGTTCAGCTATACATAGTAGTAATATTAGTAATATCTTGATTAGTTTATATTTCCAAAAAGTATAGAATTTGTTGGTATTTCGAAACTTGTTTCATCGTTCATATAAAACAGTTTCGAAATACAGTTATATGTTCAATATTCAAGTTAACAGTATTAAGTTAATCAATAAGAGAAAGACAATTTGTCTTTCATTTTTTATCATATTGCAAAACAGACAAAAAAGTATCTCATATCTGTTCGCTTCTACAAAAATTATACTTCCATGTTACAAAACAAGAGACACGCCCATTGCGCAAGTGTCCGCCAATGGGAAACTTGAAACATTTGTTTAAGCTCCGCCCCGGCCAACACTAGGCAGTTGGTGAGCGAGGCGAGGAGAGGGAAAGAGCGAGAGGGAGAGAGCAAGAGGGAGAGAGGGGAGAGACCGGAGTTTGTAAGTCATATTATCGCGAGGACTCGCAGGCTCGGAGTTTCGGTTTTCTGGTTTAACCCATGTGACACGACAGAATCGGGTTCTATAAAACATATCTGCCCAAGTGACCAAGTGGTACCCTTCGCGTGTGCTCCGTCGGCCATCTTTAATATTACAGAAATGACCACCAAGTCCCGGTTCAGCATCCGGGACATCCTGGAGTGTCACGACGACCAGAGTCAGTCTTCCTTTGTGGACATTGAGGACGAGGAGGAGGACGACGAGCTGCTGGGCCCGGCGGGCGACCCGGTGCCCGTCTCGCCCGGCGGCTGCAGTGCCAGCGGCCTGCCGGTGTCCCCTGTCCTGTCGGCCATGGCCCTGGCGGCCCACTACATGTCCACCGGGCCACCCAAGGGCGCCTGCAATGGCCCACCGGGGCAACCACCGCAATGCTCGCCCACCTCATCGCTGTCCCCATCGTCATGCTCGCCCTCAGCACCAGCGCCCCCAGCGGCCACCGCCTTGCCCCACCCGGACCCGGGTGCCCCGGGTGGCGGCGGCCCGTCCCCGGGCAACCCCAAGGCCAAGCCGCCCTATTCGTACATCGCCCTCATCACCATGTCCATCCTGCAGTCGCCGGAGAAGAAGCTCACCCTGTCGGGCATCTGTGACTTCATCAAGACCCGCTTCCCATATTACCGGGACAAGTACCCCATGTGGCAAAACTCCATACGCCACAATTTGTCCCTCAATGACTGCTTCGTCAAGATACCCCGGGAGCCGGGCAACCCGGGCAAGGGCAACTACTGGACCCTGGACCCGGCCTCGGAGGACATGTTCGACAACGGCTCCTTTCTGCGCCGGCGCAAACGCTACAAGCGCGCCCACGCCGAGCTCATGGCCATGAAGGGCGCCCTCTTTGACCTGGAGCCCTACCACCACCCGCTGGCCGGTCGGGGTCACCATCACCACCACCAGCACCACCGGGCCCACCACCACCAGCACCAGGTTCACTTTATGCCCCAGCACCACCAGGCGGCCGCGGCTGCGGCGGCCGCCTTCGGCAGCCCCCTGGGCCCGCTCAGCCTGTCCGCCATGGCCGGCCTGCCCATCAACCTTGGCCATGTTCCACGGCCCGCCGCCGCCATCTTTGACCAGCAATACCAGCCCCACGGGGTCCAGCTTTGGTCACAATTTGCTCCAGAGCTCGAACGCACCCACCGGTCGGCCGGCCTATAATGTTTGAGCAATCTCTCCCTCTCTTCCTCTCGCCCTTTCCCTCTCTCTCTCTCCCATTCTCAATGTATGAGTAATACTCAGTCGCTCTCTCTCTCTCCTCTCTCCCTCTCGGTCGTCTCTCGGCCGTACTCACAACAAAGGCAGCCTGTGCCCCTTGTACCGAACGGGGCTTGCCCTCTCATGCCCGGCCAGTGGCGGCTCTTCTTTGACAATATACTATTATTATTGCTCATAGTAAACAATTCCTTTCAATTTGGAAGCAAGAGAGGAGAGAGCGAGAGGGAGAGAGAGGAGAGAGAGATTCATATGGGCTTCTTCTCCATTTAGAGTCGCTGACAATTGTATAATAGACGGCAGTAAGCATTCTATTCAAAGGCACAGCTTAAGCCGGGCATCTGACCTCTCACGTGACCGTCTTCGGAATCACGTTAGTCACGCTTGTGTGTAAAATATATATATCTGGTCACATGACATTTCTGGGCAGTGAGCGAGAATAAAGATGTCTCTTACTCTCTATTGTAATTTGAAATGTCTCAAGTATTTGTTCAGGTTTGAGAATAAATAGGTAATATTTTGCAATGTCGACAAGAAGTGTTTGTTGAGAGACAAAGTTTTACCAGTGTGGAAAAAATATTATATAATATTATTTTCTGGACGCAACAACTTTTCACTCTCAACGAACATCATGGACTTAAATTGTCTCACTTACTTTCATACTTGAGACTGTGATTGTAATTTCTACGGATTCACAGTTGTCTCTCTCTCCCCTCCCCCTCTCTCCCTCCCTCTCCCTCTCTCTTCTCTCTGAGACAAGGTTAAGGTCACACGAAGCCATAGGATATCTCTTCTCTTACTGTCTTACTGACAAAGTGATACAAGGTCTTGCTGACCAAGGTAATCCGAACGTTCGAATAATGTCGAAAAAGAAAGGGAGAGAGAAAGAGGGAGAGAGAGGGAGAGAGGGGAGAGAGGGAGCAATGGCGGCTCCCTTGGTATGGGTACAAACAAAAGCTTCAGAACTGTTCTATGACAGTTTGCGCAAACTGGCCCGCGGGCATGTGAAGGGTAGGAAGTTTGTGAACGCCACTTGAAATTAAATGTTAAACAGGGAGAGAGCGAGAGAGCGAGAGAGGGAGAGGAGAGAGACGCTCTTGAACAAATATTTGGTCTACATCATGGTAAACATTAGCACTAGCTGAGAATTGAAGTTATTTTCTCCTCGAGCTACTTTCATATACTTTGACACTTTCTCTGTAATTACGTAACCATCTCTCCCTCTCCCCTCTTCCCCTCTTCCCTCTCTGCCAGTTGTCGCTCCCTGGCTGTGATTCCAGCAAAAGAGATAAAGGCACCATTTTGTTCAATCTGCAATGTAAATTTTCGCCGAATATTGTGTAATATAACAGTTTTCCTGAGAATACAAAACTAATGGCATATGAAAATATGGATTTCTGTTCAGTTGACACTTGGATTTTTTTCCGCCATTTTTCAAAGTTTATTATTCTTGCAGATTTTCGCGAAGAACATGTGCCGAGGAGTCGGAGAGGAAGAGGAGAGGGAGGAGGGAGAGAGGAGAGAGATGACTTGTTTCTGAGTATAATCTTATTAGTGAGACAGTGAAAACAAAATTGGACATGAGGTCATTTTTCTTGGCGAAGACAAATGTCCTAATGTCACGTCCTTGACGCCCACTGGTTGTCCCCGTTGCCCATCTCTGGTATGTGTCCCTTCTATACATATCTCTCCCTCTCTCTCTCTCCCTCCCTCTCCGTGCTTAGCACGTAATCTATTAGTTGAGTGCCGTTTTTACAAGCCTGGTAACATATTCCGCAAAACGGAAACGGAAATAAGCAAATTACCGGAGCTTCATCTCACTCTCCCTTTCCCTCCTTCTCTCCCTCTCCCTCTCCCCCTCTGTAACCGTCCCTGTCACGTGACCCAAAGGTAGGGGTGCCAGAGCGTGCATCCGCAAATGTCACGCTGCTCAGTGCGTGATTAAAATACTACACTTTTTCTACTACAATGACACATCATGTGCAACATATGGCTCCGAATGTATGTCTTGTTGACAGAGTCATAGTAGTAATATTTCCCGAAAGTTCAGTCGTGAGCTGCGAGTGACATTGAAATATCTCATTAATAGCTAGCTCTCGTCCCTCTGAGCTCGTGGCCTTAATTGTGCTTAATTGCTAAATCAGTTTTCCGGACAAAACGGAGTAATATTACAAATATATTTCATTCTTATATTATATATATATACGACTGAACATTGTGATGATTCACTGCGATTAGGAGCGAAATTCGCTGATTGCTTAGACAATTAGGTCGAAGCGAGTTGGGCGAATGAGTGCCGCGTCACTTCACCCTTCGGTGCCCAAACAAGATGGCCGGCTGTCTCATTCATACCTTTGTGGTGATATTCATCATGTTCATGTTGACCGTGTTCACCATGTTGCTAGCTATGTATCACAAGGACTCGCGACATCGGGTGCCCCTGTTGAAGCTCAAAAACTGCCCCAAGTGCCCCGACCTGGAACCGGAAGTGGAGCTGTGCCAGTCCCAGTTCACCGGTCTGGTCAAGGTGTACGAGGTCGGGGACTCGGATTCGGTCAACGGTTCCAGAGTACTCGACATGATCGTCGTGAGGACATTTCGGAATGTCCAGACCTCGGGTGACCGGAACCTGGACAAGATCCTTCTCACCGGACTTCCGGTTTGTGCCTTTGACTTTGAGCCGCACCGGATGTACCTCATCTCAGCCACCCTGGCCACCCTTGACCTGGGCGGCCATCTTGGGCCTGCCCTGGCCGTGGGCCCCTGCGACCTGGCCGTGGACTGGACACCCTTGACCATTCGCGAAAGGTCCAGATATTTGGACATTTTCTCCGCCGACAGACTCTGTGAACGCCTTAAACTGTAATCAAGTGAATTAAGTAAACTGATGACGTCATCTATATCTCTTAATTAGCTCCAGTTAGAGGTGACTAATTAGCGAAATGGTGATCAACTATGACAGTGGCGTGAAGATGCCATTTCTGGGCTCGGCATACTTTTCCACGTACACGTTGAAACTTGAAGTATTAGATTACATTTTCAACTTCGTATCTCTCTCCCTTTCCTCTCCCTCCCTCCCTCCCTCTCCTCCTCTCGCTCATGTCGTATCGCTCGAGAGTGACATACATGAGGTGTTACACTGTAGTAAAGTTGTATGAAACAATGATATACTTTTCTTCTCATAGCTGAAAAAGACGGGCAAGAAGGAGAAGGCGAGAGGGAAGAGGGAGAGAGGGGAGATAGAGAGGAGCATATTTTTAGCCAACAAAGCCCGTGCTCTTAATTGAACGACTCATTAATTAGCGAGACAGAGCTGTTACATGTGACATTCGAAAGCTTCGCACGAAACTGTGGCGAAAAAGTTCGCTTACAAAATGGACCGAATTACTAAATTTTCGAACAGGAATGTTCTTTGTACATTTGGGCTCACAATGAGCCTTCGTTGTTCGCTGTAGAGATGTTCACATACTAGCAAAGGGGAGGCGCCTGAAAAGCTGACAGCGAGAGGGAGAGAGAGGAGAGAGGAAGAGAGCGATTTGCCTAATTGACTCGAGCTTCCTTAACAAAATTAGTTGATTCTCTTTAGAAACACATTTTCTTGTGAAAGAAATATATATGCTCTGTTCTTTCATATGAATCGCTTTCCCTCTCTCCCTCTCCCTCTTTTTCCCTCTCCCATTTCCTTTTTGCTCTTCTCCTCTCTCCCTTCTCACTCTGCCTGGCTGACAAAGTTCGCACTTGCAGCGAATTCTCGGCATTCTTGGACCTTTCCCTCTTGCTCTCAAGAGAGCGAACAATGTTCTAAATAGCTGCTCTTGAGAACAATGTACAGTTCTATGTCGGCTTCCGTTTAGAACATTTACAACTTGAAAGCCAACTGGCGGCCATTTTATTTCACATTTTCGAGCTGCTAATGTTCTAATTCATTTCGAGCAAAGTGTAACTGCCACGAATCACTCTTAATCAAGTTCTGGTTCTTCGTCAGGACATTTCCAGAACTGTACAGCGTCTTGTCGAGACAAGATGTGTTATCTTTCACTTTAATCTTGTTAATGTTGAGCGAGAGGGGAGAGAGGGGAGGGAAAAAAATTAAGCCAAAGATTTTCTTGGCAAGCTGACACCTCGTTCGAACACACAGTTCAGATCTTCTCCTTTCTGTACCTTTCAGAACCTAAGTAGCAGAGTTCGAAGTGAAGAGCTTCTATTTTCGTTTTTCCAAAGCTGTCGTCTCGTTGAGTGTGATTACATCATCTTTAGTACTTTCTCTCTTTCCAACTTATTTTGAAACTTCTTTTAAAATTTTCTTTAGTTTTACAACGAAACTTCCAACATGTTGACTAATTAACAGCAACACTGTCAACTGTGACAGAGAGCGGAGAGAGAGGGGAGGCAGAGTTGAATGACTTGACTAGTCAAAAATAAGTGACTTGTATTCTCTTCGTATCGGTGATATTTGCTTTCTTGTCCTTGACTTAGTTTAGTGGCTTTGAACTTGAAAATATATATAATACTATGAATAGTAACGGTAACAATTTACTCATTTTCTGGTTCGGTGAAGTTGCGCTTCTTAGATTTCTTAAATTTCTCTTGAATACTTCAGTAACGAAAAGGCGGGAGATTGAAAGCGTGAGGCTCGAAAAGCTCCAGTGATTCCAAGATGGCCGTCGGGGTCACTTCTACAACCAGGGACCGGTCGGGCACCATGACGCACTGCATGCCGCCCAACAGGGCCCCGTGGACACCGGCGGGCGAGTCTTCGAACACCAGCACATTCCGGTGGGCCTCTGGTGGGCTGGCGAACCGCTTGGCGGCAATGACGAAGCAATCTGGGGCCGGCTTGCCCTTCTTCACCTCCGGGTCGTCACCGGCAAAGACGCAATGTTCAAAGTAGCCCTTGTCGAAAAGATGGCGTACCAGGGGCAGGGCAGTCTTCTTGGCAAAGGCCTTCGCCGTGGAACCAGTGGCAATGGCCATGGGCACCTGGTGGTCGTGTAGATGCTTCACCAGCACCTCTACACCGGGCATCAGGTCAACCTCGTGCAGGGCAGCGTTAATCTCAATGTCCATCCTGGCCATGAACTCGTCCAGGTGAAGGGGTAGTTCTAACAGTTCGATTATCTTGAGCGAAGCGTCCCTTGGCGTCAGTCCGAGACACTTGGCCTTGTGTGTCCAGGTAAAGTCCTTGCCAAAGGATGACGCCACTGCCACCGTGGCCTTCGTGTACACCGTCTCAGTGTCCACCAGGAGGCCGTCAAAGTCAAAGATGACATGAGTGACCGGATGGTAGCCAATGGTCTCCTCTACTGACCACTGCTTGACAACACCCATCTTCGTCTCTACTCTAGACTGGTCTTCGTACTGTTCGAGCATACACTGACTGTGGCCGCAATTTAGCTTGCTTACCGTTATCCCCTTAATCCTTGAACCGTTCAAACAGAGTCCAAATGTCAAATATATCGCAAAGGGAAACGTAAGCAAACTCAAGGCTCACTGAACCTTGGGTTCTGACTTTAACGCCGTTCTTTCTTCAGGGGGCGTTTCTTTAGTGCGTCGCGCATGTTGGCCAAGCAAAGTGGCGCCAATTTCGAAAGTGGCATCTGTGCGTTGGTTCCTTTTGTTTGACTTTTATTGGTCACGCAATACTACTGGTGATGGTGACCTCAAAGCTAATTGCGACGCTAATTGCATTTATTGGCGTGCACTGCTCCAATTTGCAAGGGATCAGCTGTGCCAATGACAAGTCAAACCGGAGATCAGCTCACTCATTTCCTGATCCGCAGTCAAACGGAAATGGAATCATGTTACCAATTACCTTCATCCTGTTTCTGGTCACGTGGTTTCTCGTCTACCTGGCCTTTGGAAGGTACGATGACTTGAGTCAAATCAAGATGGACGACGACGAGGCGCTTGGTTTCGACGAGTTTGACGATCGAACTGTCGAAACGGGCACCGCTAGGTCTGTCACAGTGTCCGAAAGTACTAAGAACCCGAAAAGGCGATAATTAGGGTCTAATTAGCCAGTAATTGGATTTAAATTCGATTCCCTATTTCAGTGAATTTAATCAAAATAGACTTTCGTGGAATTTGCGTCATTTCCTGTTTTCAAGCAAGACACCCTCACATGTGTCGCCCTCTGGATATCTCTAGGCATTTAAATAGGTTTTAAATGCTCTTTTCGAATAATTTTATTATTAGGAAAACATTAAAAATTAGAGTTCACTCGGAAAAAGGAAAGAAGCGGATAATTAAGGCGAGCGGGAAATTGCTGCCAGTGGCGCCTCTGGCGGCCGTCAATGAGGGTCACGTCAACCTTGAACCTGTGAGTTTGTTTCTTTCGTGGTAAAATTTGCTACTATGTGCTATGCAGTAAAACTTGGCCGGAGTTTTTAAAGTTTCACACCATGCAGCAAAGGGGTAAGCAAAGTAGAAGAAAAGTGTAATACTACATATGTACATTTGGCATAAAAATATGACATGAATGAGCTTTGCCGAAAAAAGGGAGGAAATACTATTGTCGGTGAGAAAACAATATAAAAAAATATATATACTTTTTACGACATAGGCAATCTTTTCAGTAGAGGCTTCTTGTTAATGTCGTCACTGAAGAAGCTTTGAGCCTTCGTCTCGTACTCGCCCTCATATTCAAGATGGCCGTGGCCGCTCTTCATGGCCAGTGTCTTGGCCCGAGTGGCCGCGATGACCGCCTTGCTGGTCACCTTCAGGTTGTAAGCCTGACCCAGGGTGGCCATGAGGTCAATAAAATGGCGGGTGATGTTGAACCCGTGCCCATCCTCACTGGCCTGGTAGTCGCTGGGAAAGTGGTGGTGGTAGTTGTGGTAGCCTTCGCCATATGCAATCACCGACACCCAGGGGTTCTCCACCGGCGGTATCTTGGCATTGTAGGGACGGTCCCCGAACATGTGGGCAGCACTGTTCACGAACCAGGTCACGTGCAGGCTCAGTATGTACCGGAGGACATAGGTCAACAGGAATGACCTGTACCACGTCTCGCCCCAGCCATAGACGGGCACCACCATGGGCAGGTAGACGGAGAAGACGAAATACAGGAGCCAGTAGTTGCTGCTCAGAGAAGGCAAGTGGTCAACATAGTCAAAATGGCGCCCGGGCGGGCCACTTACTCTTTCTGGAATTTGACCAGAGGGTCATTGAGCAGGTCGTCAAAGTTGAGCGTCTTGGCCTTGACCAGCATCTCGGGGTGCTTTTTCCTCAAGAGCCAGCCCACGTGGGCAAAGAAGAAGCCCCGCCTAGTGTTGTGCGGGTCGGCATCGGTGTCGGACCACTTGTGGTGCACCCGGTGGTCACGGGCCCATATGAAGATGCAGTTCTGGCCCGTCAGGGTTTGCCCGATCATGAGCAGGATCTGCAGCGGCAGCCGGGCCTGGTAGGACTTGTGGGCCCACAGGCGGTGGGCGCCCCCGGTCACGCCCACTCCTATGAGCACGGTCAGCAGGTTGGCTGCAGGCGAAGCAAGATGGCGGACAAGTGAGTCTATGTGAGACAGTCATGGGTGTTGACCACTTACTGAACATGAGCGAGTAGCACTGGGTCAAGCTGCGCAGGCTGAACAAGTTGTAGACGGCCTGGACGCCCAGTAGGTGGCCCACTGCGAATATGACCACATTGGCCCACACTATGGACAGGTCGCCATTGTTGACGAAATAGTAAAATGGCGTCTCCTTGTCCACAAGGTTCGAACTTTTAGTTCTATGCGACTTCTTTGGCTCGAAGCGACTCCAGACCATACTTGTTGCAAGTTATATGAAAATATACTATGTCTACTCAACTAATAACACAAAGTACGGTGAAACTTGGCCCGCTTCGTATACACCGCTTGTCACCGACACTGCACAACTGGTGTCATGGAACAAATATTCATGAGTGTAATATGCCGCGAAAATAGTTGAGCTTCAAGTTTGTCACATACCAATATTTTCAGCTTCACACTATGAATAGTTTTGTTTGACAATCCGTAACGGAAAGTGCGCCCGGTAAAAAAAGTTTTATTAGTCAGCTACGCATGCGTACTCAAGCATGACCGAAGGGATGGGAGAACTTTATTACTTTCTCTCTCTCTCTCCCTCTCCGTCTCTCTCCCTCTCTCTCTCCCATTTAAATGTGGGTCATGCGTTAAGACCTAAAAAGTAACCTCATACCATTTTATGCTGTAGTATCCGCAAAGTCTGAAGGAAACTGTGAGAGAGGGAGAGAGAGAGAGAAAGGGAGAGAGAGGAGAGAGAAAGGGCGAGAGAGGGAGAGATCAGTGAAACATATCTCCTTACACTTACTTCGGCCATTCTCTTTCTTTCCTGCAAGATAAAAAAATGTAAACAATTAAAAGGAAAAGCAATATCCTGTCTTTACTATGGAGACAATCCCCTAAATATGGGCTTAATATGAGGCTTCAAGAAAGACAAGCATACCTCAGTCTTATCGTTCTGTAGTGGACCCAATTACCGGGCAAGCCTCGTGACGTCACGAGGTGTATTGGAAACTATCGAAATATGACAATCTTCATCTCAATACGCCCCTTAGCGTATGCTAATATTTCATAAAACAAAATTGACATTGCGCATCGACGTCAAGACATGAAAATTACACTTATACTATGATGCCCTTGAATCGAGTACGTTTCCTTAGCTAGATGTACATATATGAGAGTAGAAAAAATTCCATCATACTACAATTAGCTGCGTTCGATACATACAGGGTGTTCACAATCATGGTATTCACAAAGGCTTCCGTGAACAAAAATAACTACTATTACTGTTCTATGAACCTTGATGAGGCTTCAAAAAAGACAAACATACCACAGTCTTATCATATTGTCTTCCAATTACTGCCAAGCCAGAGAAGCCATAGCGGGCGGATCGGGCGGGTAGACCGGGCCCGAAGTCTGCCTGACCCGGTTCACCCTCTAACGGGGTGGTCAATAGGCCAGATTGCGCAACATGGGCTCCGTGGTGGTCAGCCCGGACAAAGCCGGGCCCACCAGCTTCAATGGCTGACCTTGAGATACTAACACTAGATACATATGAAGTTGCGCAAGCTGAAATAATATAGGAAGCTGAAATAAAGGGCGTCGTATTTAGCTCGTGACCGGTTTCATGACATCGCGGGCAACTTACATCACCAATGAAAAACATGATGCTATATAATATCTCTGGAAACAAATGATAATAATAATAATAAGTAAATAAATAGAAAAGGCGCACCGAGTTCGTACTCTGACTCATTCGCAATATGGAAATTAATTACTGAAAAATGGCGCCCAGAAGCCAAGGTAAGGGTCGTTCAGTATTTGTGCAGAAATTCGGAACTGGAGAGGGGGCGTCTAAAGTTTCCGAATGCAATATGGGAATTCGTATCAGATTCTTGTACAAAAACTGTACTTTCAAAGTTTTTTGGTTTTATCAATACAGGAGACAAAGGTCACGATATGACAAACTCAGCCCTGTATCTAACAGGGAGAGGAGAGAGAAGAGGGAAAGGGAGAGAGAACGAGCAGTGAAACATATCTCCTTACACTCACTTCGGCTATTCGCTTTCAACCCCTCAAACTATTATACAATAGTTATAGTAAAACTCGCATAGTCGGAATTCGACGTCGTTGGCAAGATCTACTCGAGCATGTTCCAAAAAAAAACCTATCCTCCAATTTCGACGTCAAGGGACTAATGAGATGTAGCTGTTTTAGAATTTGCAATTTTTAAAAAACCCCTTAGACACAACTGTAAATTTTGTAAACATCCCTAAATGGTTGAATTGAACGTGTGGAAGGCGATAACAGGTGAAAAAGGTAAATCAAAGGTCAATATGTTTAGTAATCCCTTCTTTTCCTCTTCCCTCAGTACAGTGGTGCAACCTGTGTTTTAGCTTTCAGACATAGCTTGAGCCTCTTCCTTAATCGACTTAGTTAATCTTATCTAACTTCCGGTGACAAAGGCCAGATATCGAGTCATTAAACGGACCATTAAGACCAGTCAAGTGATGCCGACTTGTAAAATCTACAAAATTATTAGGAAACGCAATATCCGGTCGTTATTGTAGAAAAGATCCATAAATATGGGCTTAATATGAAACATCAAGAAAGACAAACATACCTCAGCCCTACCATATTACAGGGGACCCAATTACCGGCCCTATGACGTCACGAGGTGTATATCGAAAAAAAGAACAACAATACCAAAGTTTACATATTCATATATCCCCTTAGCTACGCCAACATTACCGACTATTCGAACAGAAACAACACGAATCTACGTCGTAATATTAGCTTCCTATAATGCCCTTGAGTGGGGCTGGCTACAAAAAACATGTTTCTAGTAACAGCACATGTGAGTAAGTATTGGAAAAAAACTAGCGCATCATAGCACATTCAGCTGCTATACAGGGGTGTCCTGTGATCATGGTATTCATAAAGGTTTCCGTTAACAAACATAGCTACTACTATTACATGAACCATGGCGACATGGGCATCGTGTGGACCAATGTGGCCGTCTTTGTCGTGGCCCACTTGATGGGCGCGTGGGCGATGCTCAATGTCCTGGACAGGGCGAAGTATGCCACCATGTTTTGGAGTGAGTAGTATCATTGTCGGCCATTGTTTGCTTCAACCCTGTCCCCTGACCAGCTCTGGGCGTGACCTACATGGCCGGCTACGGCATCACACTGGGCGCCCACCGGATGTGGGCCCACAAGTCCTTCGAGGCCAAGCTGCCCATGCGCATCTTCGCCATGCTCTGTCAGACCATAGCGGGCCAGAATTGCATCTACACCTGGGCCCGGGACCACCGGGTGCACCACAAGTGGTCCGACACCGACGGGGACCCTCACAACATAAACAGGGGCTACTTTTTCACCCACTGCGGTTGGCTCATGCGCAAGAAGCACCCCGAGCTCATTGTCAAGGCAAAGACCCTTGACTACAGTGACCTACTGGCCGACCCTGTGGTCAACTTTCAGAAAGAGTAAGCTGACGGTGGCCATCTTGAAATAATGGTTCAATGTCACTTTATTTCAGACACTACAATGCCATGTACTTTGTATTTGCACTCGGCCTGCCCGTGGCGGGCCCGGTCGTCCTGTGGGCCGAGTCGTGGGCCACGTCTTTCCTCTTAGCCTACGTGGTCAGGTACCTAGTGACGCTGCACTTGACCTGGTTCGTCAACAGTGCGGCCCACATGTGGGGCGACCGGCCCTACAACCGGGAGATGGCGCCAGTGGAAAATGTCTGGGTCACCTTTGCCACCTGGGGCGAAGGGTACCACAATTACCACCACCAGTTCCCTAACGACTATCGGGCCAGCGAGAGCGGGCACGGGTTCAACCTGACCCGCCATGTGATTGAATGGTCGGCCAGCTGGGGTCAAGCGTTCAACCTGAAGACGGCCAGTGACGGGGTGGTCAACGCGGCCAAGCTGCGCAACATGGGCTCAGCGGTGGTCAATGAGGGCAAAGCTTTGACCAGCAGCTTCAATGGCTGACACTCATATGGATATGATATTTAATAAGATTTCTGTAACCTTTAAAATACTGAAATAAATGGCTCTCTTGCAGATATGCTTGATATTTAGCACGTGAAGGGTTTCGTGACATAGTTGGCAATTTTTTATCACCCATGGTAACGGACAGCTTTCTGACCTTGTCGTGCATTTCGAAACACTTTCTTGTGCGTCATAGACATTATAGTATTTACATGACATATAACATATTTCAGCACATGTTTGCATAGCGCCAAAAAAAGCAAAAAAACTTGGCCCAAAGTCGTTCTCGAACACCTTCGAATATGTGAATTTGAACCTGCGCCTGAACAGCTACATCTTGGTCTGGGTGGAGCTGGTTTGAAGTCAGTACTGAGCAAAATGGCGCCGACGAGTCGAAGTAAGGTGGTTCACTCTTCCTCTTTTTGACTATGCTGACCGGAACCGGAAGTGGTCCGACAGTCGAAGTGGGCAGCGTAGTGCTGGCGACCATTGTGAAGGTGAGCGAGTCTTTATTGTAAGACCCATAGCAAAAACAAGATGGCCACTGCATCTAGTGGTCCAGAAATCTGAACAGAGAGGTCACAGGTAATCAAGTATGCTTGAAATGGCGCCATTTAAAACCAGTTATACTCGTATTATCCTTATCGCCCAAGTATTGCAGATTAAGTTTATACCACAGAACATTCTAGAGCAAGTGCAACATAGCCATTTCATACATATAATGTTGAAAAACAATTAGAGAAACAGTGACCCTGGAAGTGAGCCGGCTCCATAGGCCGCAGGTTCGGCTCCAGCTGGAGCCGCAGGTTCGGCTCAAGGACTTCCGCCCGAGGCTCCGTTTTACACAGGTTGAATTTCAGCCCCAGGGTAATATTACATATCACATACGCAGGGACAGCCTTGCCTGCTAGACCTGTATTGGACTGACGGCCACTTTTCTCATCAATAATTCGAAAAGTTCCAGTTTAGTTGGAATGCATGCTATTATGCAACTCTCACGTATGTCTTGAATCTCGTGACCTCAGCCTGTACAGGTAAGCTGCACTTTTCTGTGGTCACGTGTATCCGAAACCTGGTCTTGACCTTGTCAAGGTCGAACAGTCTCTTCGGAGGCGAATACTAATGAGGTCACTGTCTAGGTCCTTGTCATGTGAACTGATGCCGCCATCTTGGACTGGTGGTCAATGCTACCAAATTGTGCAACATGGGCTTACCGGTGGTCACAAATAGCGAGCAGTTGCCAACTTGCTTCAGTGGCGCGCCGTGATATGGAAATGAAGTTAAAATATCTGTATCTGCAACACAGGTATTTATTTCAGCTTGCTAAACTATTTCAACATTACCAAGGTGACGCAATTCGTATTTACGACTTGGCGGATTTCATGACATGATGGGGATCAGCCATTATAGTCAGTGAACAGCTACGCCACAGTGTGGACTTCAGCTTGATGTCACATCCACATTCGTATTCCGTTTCGAATGTGCGTCATAGACTTTGAATATATCTCAAAAACATGTTTTTATGACACGAAAAAAGGAAAAAAATATGCCCGAGGTTGTTCTCGAACACCTCCAAGATACGTAAATATAAAATATATCAATGATAAAAACAGCTATGTCTTTGGCCGGTCAGTGGGAGCTGGTTTGAACTTAGTAATGAAACAAAATGGCGCCTCACCAGTCAAGGCAAGCTGGTTCAAGAGTTTCCGGTGAAACGGGCGGGACTGGGCGCAGCTCCATCTAGTGTGCAGCATAAAACACACATGTCTTAAAACTAGAGATCAAGAAAAATCTACGCCACTAAGTTTTAGCATGGGCACATTGGACTTTCCGGTTGCCAGCCATGTTAATTAAATACGGCACAAAATATGAAAAAGATAAAAATGATATGACTGAAACTGGAACAGCTGTTTTTTCTAGAATTATATATTTTCATATTTTTCTGTTAACGAATATGTTCGGTGACTAGAAAGTCGAACATACATCTTCGCAAATGAGTATCGTGCTGCGCACTAGATGGAGCCACGCTAGCCCATTTGATTGGAACTTGATCATGTCCGCCATTACAATACCCACAAACGCTCATCAGGGGCAGTTGTTGCTGCGCAGGCTCGAATTGAGGGACCGCCTTTGACTTCACGGCCATTTTACTTATGAATATTCAAATAGTTTCAACTTATGAAGCGAATGCTCGTCATTATGCAGTATTCAGTATGTCTTGAATCTCTTGACCTCAGCGTACACGAATATGCAGAAAAACACAAATATGAAACTGGCCATTATGAGCCACACCAGGCCCGGGCTGGTGATGATGGTTGCATTGAACAAGCGGGTGAAAATCAACGAGGCCAGCAAGGGCATCAGGGCATGCGCACACGCCATGACAGCAAAAATGGACCCGATCTCCTTGGGCTTGACCAGAGTGGAAATATACGCCCGGCTGGCTATGATTGACATAGATGCTGGAATGTGCAGGACAAGTGACGCATAGAAGCCAACTTCAGTGATGACAAGACCCCTGACCAGACATGACACTGTCCAGGAGAGTGTGGCAAAGGCGCCCAAGACAGGTAGCGACATCTGGAGTTTCTTCATGAACACCGGAACGATGATAAGAGGCACTGATAAGTGCAACAGGGAGAAGAGTGACGATACGTTGGCATGTTCTACGAAAGTCCAGCTGAAGACGTTTTCACAATATTGATACTGGACGTCTCGGTCACCGTCGAGTCCCAAGGAACCGATGCAGTAACCGAATATCATGAGCCACACTTTTCTGTGGTCGCCATGGGGTCGTCGTATCTTCAGTATCCGAAGCATGGTCTTGACGTTCTCGAGGTCGAATATTCTCTTCAGAGGCGAATACCAGGGGCCGTCTTTGACGTCGCTGAGGTCAACTTCTTCAAGGTCCAGGTCTTCGTCACGCGAATTGATGACGCCATCTTGGACTGGGTCTTCCGTTTCGTTGATCACAAAGTAAACCCAAACTACCGCAGGTAGGACCAGAGCTATGTTGACCGTGAAGAGTCCGACATAGTTTCGCAGCCTGTCATGGAAGAACCAAGGCTCCGTATTCAACATATGTCCCGCAAAGAAGCTTGCAAATGGCGCCGCCAGGGCGAGCATCATCTCAAGAATGGCGAATCGTATCGCTCGCATGTCAGGGGTGCTTGTCCTTGATGTGTAGCTGTAGACAGCTGTGAACACTGTGAACACGCCGCCCAACATGGCCGACGGCACGATGGCCAGCAGCAAAAATGGCGCCGGTAGGTCAAAGTAGACGACGTTGACCATGTCGACCGAGAGGTCAAGTACAAGACCAACGCCTCCGGCCAACATCATCAACTTGCGACCGGACACGAACTTGTCTGACCAAGAGCCGAGAAACATGGCGTAGATAAGGCAAGGTAGCGTTGTTATCAGTGTCGAATACAGCTGGTAGTCGGTGGATGTTTTCAAAATGGTCGCCTTGTCGTCTTGGTGGCTCTTGCTTCCCCTAGATGTGACGTTGTAGCAAATGGACGACGGGTAGTCCAAGTCATTCATGCAAATCTTGTCTTGGGTCAGCTGACGACTGACACGTGACTTGAGAAAGACGGCCATCATGACCAGGAAAATGAATGGTTCTACTTTCAGCTGTTTCACAAATGTCCATGATTGCAGTAATTTCAAATCACTTCGAGACACTTTCATTCTCAATCAATCGAAAAATGTCCGCTTTAAATACTTGAAACAAAATAGAAAATGAAAAAAAATATTGTTTCGAACAATACAGAAGCTGGAAGTAATTGTTTGTTGCGTGACAATAAAAAAGATGTCTAATTAATCGTGAAGTTCATCAGATAACAGCGCCAGCGCCATCTAGCGTCAGAGAATCGCATTCCTTTCTTTCTCAGCTGCTTCTCGCGAGTTATACGAATATTTCTCAGAAAAAGCTGGCATGGGCAGTGCTCAGTCCAGCCATGTTTGAGACGACGATGAATCAATAGCTGTACTGACTTTAGGCCGAGATCACGCAACAGGATAATTAGCCATGTTGGTAAGTTCTCTTGGTCACTCAAGCTTGGGACACATGACACTTTATTGCCCAATAGTACTGTTGACTGAAGTTTCAACTTTCTCTACAAAATATCACACCACTACAGTGGCGACATCCAGTGCCAGGCATCAGTCTTTTCGAGTGTCCAGCTGAGTCTTGCTGGCTTGCAAGTGAACATAGACAAAGACACTGAATGCGACAAATACGAAGCCAGCTGTAACTATGAATATCAGTCCAGCGTTAGAATTTAGGGTTAGAGGGTGAAACGGGTGGCTTTTTCGCCAACCGACCCGCTGGCTACTGTGAGAATTTCAATCGGGCAGCCCAACCCCACCCGATGACGTCACTTCTGATACTGCGCATGCGCAAATTAGTACAGTAGAAGCTACGAGATCTCCACCCGTGCCCACCCGCCCGCGGGTGGATCGGGCGGGCAGAACGGGGCCCGGAGTATGCTCGACAGAATCACCCTCTATCTAGGGTAGCATTGAACAGAAAAGAGTGTTGCTACGGCGGCAATAGTTGATGGAACGTTTATGACAAGTGAAATATAGAAGCCTGTCTCTGTCACAGCGAAATCTCTGACCATCAGTAGGACTACGTGTGAAATGTGTCTTCAAAGAAAGAATTGTCAGTAATGAAGTCTACCGTATATGTGGCTCATATCAAATTCAGCTTATTAATAGATGGCTGATCACTTGAAAAGTAGTGGCAAATAAATCTGTAGTAATTCCGATAGGACAAAATTAAGGTCGAGTTATATTTTATTGTTCATTGTAGTTGTGACGGAAGTTTCACTTCAACTCAGCTTATAGTTTTTTCATGGGAAAATTATGTTCCATTTCATGGCCGATTTGTTTACTTCTAAAAATAGTGAGTCAATAACTTATATGAACTATCCAACACGAAGACTCAACAGCTTCGCTCAACAAGAGTGGCGCCATCTAGATCTCTCCGCCGGTCACTTTCGACGGCTCAACTGACTTTGCTCGGGCTGTTATTTGAACGTATACAAACACACTGAAGGAGACAAACATGAAGCCAGCTGTGACTATGAATACCAAGCCTGGATACGAGTTGAGTGTGGCATTGAATAGTCTAGTGAACACGAGCGACGAAAACAGCGGCACCAAGACTTGGAAACAACATATGGAGGCGTATACGGAACCGATTTCATTGGCCTTGACCAGATTAGATATGCACGTTCGGCTCGCTATGGCGGCAATGGCCGTCGGAACATGAATGACCAGTGAGACATAGAAGCCTGTCTCCGTCAACACCAAGCCTCGGACCATCAAGGACACGATCCAGAAAAGAGAGCCAATGATGCCCATCACTGGCAGGGACATTTTGAGGGTCTTGAGGAAAAGTGGAACCATGACCATGGGCACTATGAGATTAACAATGGCGAACAGTGACTTGACGCTGGCGTGCTTCTTGAAGGTCCAGTTGAACACCTTTTCGCAAAACTGATACTGAATGGTTTGCTCGCCAATTGACGACAAGGTGATCAAGGTGTGGACGAATATCAGCAGCCATAGCTTGAAGTGGTCGCCATTGGGTCTAATTTTCACAAGGTCGTGCCACATTTTCTTGATGTTGCCAAATTCGAATATCCTGGAAACTGGAGCCTCTAGTGGCTGTTTCGCTTCTTGAGCACCAGGTGTCGCCTCGTCGAGGTCTTCGTATTCGCCATGCTCATCGTCAAGTGGCGAAAAGTGAGTGTGTACCATATAGTGAACCCAAAGAATGGTCAGTATGACTGCAACAATGTTCACTGTGTATATGCCGACGTAGTTGCGCAATCTGTCTGGAAAGAACCAAGGTGTTCGGTCCAACATGTATGCTGGAAGTAGATTAGCTACAGGGGCTGATATTTCAAACATTATCTCAAGGACAGCGAATCTTATAGCTCTGGTGTCCTTGGGTGTAGTATTCACGATATGGCTGTTGATGGCTGTGTGGACCGACATCTGACCACCAGCGAGCATGGATGGTAACGACGACAACAGAGTGTACGGCGTAGGTATGTTGAAGAAGACGGCATTGATCATGTCGATGACTAAATCCAACAGTAGGCCAACGCCTCCGGCATACATCATGAGCTTTTGACCATATGGGAAGCGATCTGACCAAGAGCCGAGAAACATGGTAAATATGAGACTTGGTAACGACGAGATCAGTGTCCCATAGAGGCTGTAGTCGTTTGACGTTTTCAAGATGTCGTCCTTGATGTCTTCATAAGCTCGGTCACCGCTAGAGGTGACATTGAAACATACCGATGGCGGCTGGTACAGCTGAGTGATACAAATCTTATCTTGGACCAGCTGAGGTCCTATGCTGTTTCTCAGATAAGTGGACGTCATCAAGAGGAACATCAAGGGCTCGACTCTCAGCTGCTTGACGAATTTCCACATTTCGGCAATCTGTAGCTTACTTTCCATTTGGACTATAAGTGAACACTTGTTGCATGAACAAATCAGTAAAGGGAGGGAAGGACTCGATATGGGTGAATTCAAGGGTTTCATTGTTTTAGCATCATGCATGCGAAGTCTGAAAATTGCATATCTAACAGATAAAAACCTATAATTAGCGTAACAGCACTCCCTACTGGTACTATTTTGATAAGCTCCTGGTAATCGTCAATGTTTATCTTACTTTTAATGCTTCGATTAACAACTTGAAACGCACACGCCGACCAAAGTGTAGTGCTTAGTTTTCAGTCTGGTCGGCTGTGTTTATCAGCGATTATGTTGAGTACCTCCGAAGGAGAGGGTTAATCGGGTCAGGCATACTTCGGGTGCTGTTCCGCCCGCCCGATCCACCCGCGGACGGGCTGCCACAGGTGGCGATCTCGTAACTTCCACTGTACCAACTCACGCAGTAGCAAGAGTTACGTCATCGGGCTGGGTCAGGCCAGCCGATTGAAAATTTTCACGGGTGCGGGCGGGTCGGATGGCGAAAAATCCGCCCGTTTCACCATCTAACCCGGAGCAGTTATCGTTGGATTTGAGATACGATTGTTCACAGATATAGATCGCATCGGCAACTGTTGGAATGTTGTTTACCTCGCTCTGAAAAATACCAACACGCCAGTGTACGGATAGTCATCAGTTACACATAGCAAGTCTACCAAAGAGTTGGACGTTAAACGGAGAAACACGAGATATAAATGTTAAATATTTTAAATTTAAAGTGGAAAAGTATAGCTGTAACATCTTTCGTCCTTGGTGTTGACGAGATACAGAGCCTCGTTTCATCAGTTGTGCAAGCACTGAATGGAGCAACCGCCAAGATCTGTCCGGACGACGGGACAAACAATCGTCCACCCCATCACTCCTCAAGAAGCGGCCATGTTGTCGCAAAAATACATTAATTATATTGCTCGTGGGCTTCGAATAGCGTGAAGCCACCCGAGGAATGGTGGTGACATCACAGTTCTTGATTCCGACGAAGAAAGGATCACTTCAAATGGAACAACAGCGGGAGATGTCACTCCACCAGCATGCCCTGTGGCAACACCAGAATTCTCCCGGTTAATGCTTGGACCGGGGCTAGTGATACAGTGATGGGTAGAAATAATCATTTTGAATCCGCATAGTGAGCATATTTTAGCCTTTTTCTCTATAAAACCTATGCGGATATAAATTCTGTATCCAATGTCTTGAATGATATGGCTTGTGACAGTGATATGGAATTGACCGCTTTCTTCGGAAATCTGTGCGGGAAGGATTTTGAACAATGAAGTCGACCATACATTAGTTCATATCACGTCCAGCTAATCAAGGATGGCTGATCACTTGGAATAAAGTGTGGTCAAATCCAACTTTGTTGGAAAGTGACACTGCGTCGGTCAGGCCAAGCATGATTTTCACGGGCCGCTCTCAGGTCTTGTCGAGAAAAGCGCAAGGTGCAGCCTTCCAATGTTTTTTATTCAAAGGCAGTAGAGGGATCACGGTATAGCGTGCTGAGCCGACCCCAATAAAAAAGCGCGAAGTCCGACATTCAAAGCCTTTATTTGAAATCAAACTTATTGCGTGCTAGAGCCTCCGGCGACTGGGAGCGAGGTTGCGCTCGAAGCATCGTGCTTGCGTCGCTGGACCCTTCTCCCGAGTCATTGAGGTGATTCGGAAGAGGAAGGGTCTCGTCCTCGCAGGCCTCAACCATGAGGTCGGCCATCACGTCTTTGTGCTGTGACGAGAGTTCACGTGCTTCATCCTCGGTAATTTTCTGGATAAGTTTTTTTCGTTTTGTCCACATCGTTGACGAAAACGTGTAGCTCGAATTTTTTCTTCCTTATTTTGATCTTTGAGTGGATGGTCCGCTGCTTGGGTAATGTGGGCGAGACCTACAGATCAAGGAAGAAAATGTGTTACAGAGATGAACCCTTGTCACTTGATCACGCGCCAGATCCTTTTCACCAAGATGGAGATGGAGCCCGTAGCTAATGTCGGCTATGTGTTGACAGTAATCTTCTTTTTCTTTTTAAACTCGGCCCAAGTTATACTCGACGTGAAAGACACCGCAGCGAGAGACGAAACACAGCTCTCGTGGCAAGAAGGCGCCATCAACATAGTACCCCAGTATTTTGAGGGTTCCACAAACATAACGCAAAGAAGGAAAATTGGCACTCATATTTATCTGTCTATCGGCAAGATATAACGAACAAGAAATGGAAACATTAGTTTAGGTAGCTTAGTCGGAGTCTCATAATTCAAAGAATGCTGGTAGGTGGGGCCTCGAAGTAGTTTGTCCACTTCTTCGATCGCCATAGGCACCACGTTTTGAACTGCAAGGCCGTTCATGATTGCATCAAAAACCATCCCGAATCGCCTGCGTTAGTCTTGACTACATTAACAGCTTGCTCATAATTCGGATCCATGGTGGCAGGACGAGAGCCAGTCTATCTTGACATCAAGCAAGGCTGTAAAAGCTCCTTGCGTACCAATTCAGCCAATAATAGAACCATCACTTCTTCACGCAGCTCTTTCTCATCGTCAAACAATCGCTTGGCACCCAACATCAAATAAATGGAATGCAAGGTTGATCCAAAAGTCGCAAGGTACTTCAGCGGTAGCTCCAAGCTAAAAGTATTGACCTTGTTGACCAGCTTGATCGTGATTGAATTCTTCTCGGACCGCAACTTGAATACGATTTTACGATTAGTATCGTCAATCACGGTGACCTCACCGTGCTTCCATTTCTCATCAAACAAAGCATTCTTGAGCTGAAACATATCCCATCTACGGGAACAAACTGGTGCCCCAGCACGGCGATTCTTCACTGTTGCAATGTAGACCAGAGGTGTTCCATTCGTTTGATTGCGTATCAGCGTGAAACGAAACCCATCGAGTAGTTCACCGTTCATGAAGAACTTGAACAAGGTATCCCAGCCAGGCTCTTTCGAAGGGGCATTCACGGTTTCCATATTAGCAGTAACACTCATGTTGAAAGTCAAAAGTAGACTGGAGTCAGATTTGAAAAACAAGTTTTATTTATCAGGTACGTCTTCACCTTTACAGGGGTATTGCAAAACATTTATAAGATAATCACAGTAGCTGCTGAACTTGAAATGTTGACGGCAGGGGTCGTCAAACTCCCACATCTCGTGATGTAATCCACAGTTGAAGCATTCTACCCAGTCACCCAAATCTAGACAGAAGAAACCAGCGTGGGCAAGTGAAGAGGCGGGTATCGCACACTTCCAGTCGGACTGATAAGATGCCAACATCTTCGAGTAAAATCCATACTGGACCAACCTTGGCCAAGGGTCACACCTATGCACAGGAATAACCTGAGCGACTTCTTTTGTATGTTGCATGTTTCGTTGTTTGCACAAAAGTTCGTTTCCATAAGAGTGCAGAAATGGTCGTGGCCAAAAAGATCGTTGGAATGACCTTGAGACTCTTAGCCTGAGGGCTAATTTATGCGTGACGTAAGCGACGACCTTGAAAAAGTTCCCACGGTACGCTATACCGTGATCCCTCTACTAAAGGCGATCAGAGTTAACTTGACTGAGTTAAGTATGTTTAAGACTTCATGTTAGTAGCTCAGCAGTTTATCGTATACAAGTCCACCATATAGTGCAAATGAAGCATACAAGTAGCCAATTGCATCAAGCAACTCGTGCGGCAACAGGAATATTGCTTTGGAAGCAATGCTGGCAAAAACGGACTGTACAGGGACTGAGGTTCATAGGACATTATTCCCTTTTCGATGCAATCGATGATTTTGTTGCAACTAGCTTAGCGACCTAAATCAATATAATCGACGAACAAGTCTCACTGATTAAGCGACAACGACACAAAGAGAGAAACTTCAATTTAGATTAGTTTTCACAGGAAATTTGTTCCATTTCATGGCAGATTTTTTACTTCTAGAAACATTGAATCAATAACTAATATGTACTATGCAACACGAAGATTCAACAGCTTGATCACCTTTTCCAAAACGAGAGTAGAGCCATCTAGATCTCACCGCCGGTCACTTTCGATGGCTCGACTGACTTTGCTAGGGTTGTTATTTGAACGTATACAAACACACTGAAGGTGACAAACATGAAGCCAGCTGTGACTAGGAATACCAAGCCCGGGCTAGAGTTGAGTGTGGCATTGAATAGTCTAGTGAACACGAGTGACGAGAACAGCGGCACCAAGACTTGGAAACAACATATGGAAGCGTACACGGAACCGATTTCATTGGCCTTGACCAGATTAGATATGCACGTTCGGCTCGCTATGACAGTAATGGCCGTCGGAATATGAATGACCAGTGAGACATAGAAGCCTATTTCAGTCAACACCAAGCCTCGGACCATCAAGGCAACTATCCAGAAAAGGGACCCAATGATGCCCATCACTGGTAAGGACATTTTGAAGGTCTTGAGAAAAAGTGGAACCATGACCATGGGCACTATGAGATTAACAATGGCGAACAGTGACTTGACGCTGGCGTGCTTCTTGAAGGTCCAGTTGAACACTTTTTCGCAAAACTGATACTGAATGGTTTGCTCGCCCGTCGACGACAAGGTGCTCAAGGTCTGGACGAATATTAGCAGCCATAGCTTGACGTGGTCGCCATTGGGTCTAACTTTCACAAGGTCGCGCCACATTTTCTTGATGTTGCCAAATTCGAATATCCGGGAAACTGGAGCCTCTAGGTACTGCTTCGCTTCTTGAGCACCAGGTGTCGCCTCGTCAAGGTCTTCGTATTCGCCAGGTTTCTCGTCGTCAAGTGGCGAAAAGTGAGTGTGTACCATATAATGGACCCAAAGAATGGTGAGTATGACTGCAACTATGTTCACTGTGTATACGCCGACGTAGTTGCGCAATCTATCTGGAAAGAACCAAGGTGTTTGGTCCAACATGTATGCCGGAAGTAGATTAGCTACAGGGGCGGATATTCCAAACATTATCTCAAGGACAGCGAATCTTAGCGCTCTAGTGTCCTTGGGTGTAGTGTTCACGATGTGGCTGTTGATGGCTGTATGGACAGCCATCTGACCACCTGCGAGCATGGATGGTAACGATGACAACAAAGTATATGCCGTAGGTATGCTGAAGAAGACGGCATTAATCATGTCGACGACCAAATCCAACAATAGGCCCACGCCTCCGGCATACATCATGAGCTTCTGACCATATGGGAAGCGATCTGACCAAGAGCCCAGAAACATGGTAAATATGAGGCTTGGCAACGTAGAGATCAGTGTCCCATAGAGGCTGTAGTCGTTTGACGTTTTCAAGATGTCGTCCTTGATGTCTTCATAAGCTCGGTCACCGCTAGAGGTGACATTGAAACATACCGATGGCGGCTGGTACAGCTGAGTGATGCAAATCTTATCTTGAACCAGCTGAGGTCCTATACTGTTCCTCAAATAAGTGGACGTCATCAAGAGGAACATCAAGGGCTCTACTCTCAGCTGCTTGACGAATTTCCATATTTCGGCAATCTGTAGCTTGCTGTCCATTTCTACTATAGGTGAACACTTATTGCGTGAAAAAAGCAGTGAAGGGACGGAAGGACTTGATATGGATGAATTCAAACATGGTATTGTTTTAGAATCATGCATGCGCAGCCTGAAGATTGCATATCTCTCAGATAAGAAGAATAATTAGCGACACAGCACTTACTACTGGTACTGTCTTGATAATCTTCCGCTCATTACGATTACACTATCCTCCTCCATGTTTATCTTACTTTTACTGCTCCAATGAACAACTTGAGATTCACATGTCGACCAAAGTGTAGAGCAATTAGTTTTCAGTCTAGTTGGCTCTTGTTATCAGTGATAATACTACACCCGCAGCAGTTGCCATGGAATGCGAGATACGGTTTTCCCAGTTATAGATTACATCGGGCTACTGTTGGAGATTTTCATCGCTCTGAAAATTATCAGCACGTCAGGGTACCTTAACAGCCCACCCGAGAAACTCGGTCGAGGCCCGATACCGACCAGAGGCCCGGCACGGCCCGCTTTCTCTCTGGCCCGTGAAAATTATGCTCGGCCCGACCGGCCCAACCGTGAAGGAAACTGCGCATGCGCGAGTGTGACGTCGCCTATTGGCAGAGCTGAATTTGACGGCCCGTAACCACCCGACCCGTGGGTCGACGGTCGGGCCGCTCAGCCCGCCCGAGACAGCCCGGCCCGCGCCGGCCTCTGATACCGACAAGGCAGGGCGATGAGATGAACACGGTTCACCATCTACTAAAGCAGCGAAGGCAGAGGTCTGTGTGTAAAAAAATAGCTGATCGTTAAAAGGCCAGAGTACAGTTCAGTCCAAAGTTTTGCTTTTCGAACCACCAGTGGCGCCATCTGGCGAGAACCAGCTTTTTGTTTATTTTTCAGCTGTTTTCTTTGTGTTGAGTTCGGCGTAAACGAAGATACAGAAATTAAGGAATAGTGTGAAAGCTGTAAGTATAAACACTAATCCAGGCTCGGTATTCAACGTGGCATTAAATATTTTAGTGGTGATCAACTTGATGAGTAACGGCAGGACGGCATCGATGCAGCCAATGGCGGCGAAGACTGACCCGACTTCCTTGTTGTCAATCAGGTTGGCCAAGAAAGTTCTACTTGCCAACATTGTCACACTGGCCGGAATATGGATGATGTAAGAGAGATAGAAACCAAACTCTGTCAAGATCACCCCCCGGGTCAAGTGGGACAAAATGCCGAAGAAGTTGCCAATCATGGCCATCATTGGCAGCGACATCTTGAGTGTTCTCAGAAAGACAGGTATGATCACTAACGGCACAACCAGATTTATCATACTGAAGTATAATTTGAAGTCGGCGTTCTGCAAGTTGGTCCAGTTGAACTGCTTTTCGACAAACTGGTATTCGACTTCCGAGTCGCCCATGAAGGCCACCGCGCCCAAGCAGTGGCCCAATATGACGAGCCAGAGCATCTTGCGCTTGCCATCGGGCCGAATTTTCATGACCGAGTTATACATCAGCTTCACGTTCTCAAGGTCAAAAACTCTCTTGAGTGGCTCAAACCAAGACTTCACCGCATTGTTGTCGCCAGGTGTCTCGTCGGCGAAATTGTCAAATTCAACTTCCGGTGCTTTGGGTTCTTTCACTTCCACCATGAAGTAAACCCAGAATACAGCTGGAGCGAAGAAGATGAACGAAATGGTGTATACGCCGACATAGTTGCGCAAGCGATCAGGAAAGAACCAAGGCGTGCCTTCGAGCATGTGGGCCGGTATGTTGGCGAAGATTGGCATTGCGACACCCAAGATTACCTGCTGGACGGCCATTCGGAACGCCCTCATGTCCTTGGGGGTGTTGTTCAGTACCTGACTATTGATGGCCGTGTGGAGTGCAATACCGCCACCTAGGAACAGTGGGGGCAAGACTGAGACCAACAAGTATGGCGCCGGTATGTTGAAGAAGACGACGTTGGCCATGTCTATGACATGTCTCATGAAGATACCCAGACAACCGGCGTACATCAAGATCTTGCGACCCTTTGGGAACCGATCTGACCACGAGCCCAGAAACATGGCGTAGATGAGAGTTGGAATCGTTGTGATATAATCTGAGTAGACATCATAGTTCAGCGATTCCTTGAGTATTTCGTCTTTGATGGCTTCTTGCGCTGAATCGCCGCTAGAGGTCACATTGAAGCACACCGAATATGGCTGATGAAGCACAGTTGTGCATATCTTGTCCTGGTACAGAGGTTTCTTGGCACTGTCCTTGAATACTGCCGATACTATCAGCAGGAACAGTAAAAATTCCATCTTGAGCTGCTTCACGAAGCGCCATATCTTGGGCAGTGTGATTTTTCCCTCCCAGGATTCCATCGTTAACTAACCACTGCTAAGCATCAACTACAAGTGAATACTGAAACTGGATTTACGCAGAAGAAATAGAAGCTTTATCATTTCTATCCAGTGAAGGCCTTTTGTTGAGAGATAGGAGACAATGGCGTCGACGTTGATCGATCTGAGGACTTTATGACGTTTCATTAACAAAAGGAGAGATACTGGTGCGAATACTATGAATGAAATAGTGTATACGCCGACATAGTTGCGCAAGTGGTCCGAGAAGAACAAAGGCTTGGCTTCAAGCATGTACTCCGGCGCTTGGGTGAGAAATGACCCCGTAGCAGCGAAGATTACCTGCATGACGGCCATGCGTAGTGCCCTCATGTCTTTGGGAGTGTTGTTGAGTATCTCACTATTGATGGCCGTTTGCAGCGCCACGCCCCCTCCCTAGAACAGTGAGGGCAAGATTGAGACCAACAAGTATGGCGCTGGTATGTCTCAAAGTAGATGACGTTGACGTGCTCTGAGTTCAGTATAAAGTTATGCTTTTTCGAACCACAAGCGGCGCCATCTGGCGAGAACCAGCCTTTTTGTTTATTTTGCAGCTGTTTTCTTTGTGTTGAGTTCGGCGTAAACGAAGATACAGAAATTAAGGAACATTAGGAAAGCTGTGAGTATAAACACTAAGCCAGGGTCGGTATTCAAAGTAGCATTGAATATTTTAGTAGTGATCAACTTGCTGAACAATGGCAGGACGGCATCGATGCAGCCAATGGCGGCGAAGACTGATCCGATCTCCTTGTTGTCTATCAGGTTGACCAAGAAGGTTCTACTTGCCAGCATTGTCACACTGGCCGGAATATGGATGATGTAAGAGAGATAGAAGCCGAATTCGGTCAAGATTATCCCTCGGGTTAGCAGGGACAAAATGCCGAAAAAGTTGCCAACCATGGCCATCACTGGTAGCGACATCTTGAGTGTTCTCAGAAACAATGGTATGATCACTAATGGCACAACCAGATTGATCATACTGAACCAAGTTTTGAACTCGGTGTTGGCCGTGTTGGTCCAGTTGAACAGCTTCTCGACAAACTGGTATTCGACTTCCATGTCACCCATGAAGGACAACATGCCCAAGCAATGGCCGACTATGAGAAGCCAGAGCATCTTCCGCTCCCCATTGGGTCGGGGTTTCATCACAGTTCTGTACATGGTCTTGACGTTCTCAATATCGAATACTCGCTTGAGCGGGACATACCAAGGCTCTCCCGTATTTTTGTCGCCAGGTGTCTCTCCAACGAAATTGTCAAATTCGACGTCCGGTGAAACAAGCTCACGTTTGGGGTCTTTGACTTCTATCATGAAGTAAACCCAGAATATTGCCGGCGAGAAGAAGATGAAGGATATGGTGAATACGCCGACATAGTTGCGCAACTGGCCAGAGGAGAACCAAGGCGTGCCTTCGAGCATGTAGGCCGGTAGCAAGCCGAAGATTGGCCTAGCCACACCCAAGATCACCTGCATGACGGCCATTCGCAACGCCCTCATGTCTTTGGGAGTGTTGTTCAGTATCTGACTATTGATGGCCGTGTGAAGCGCAACACCGCCACCTAGGAACAGTGAGGGCAAGATTGAGACTAACAAGTATGGCGCCGGTATGTTGAAGAAGACGACGTTGACCATGTCGATGGCTTGTCCCATGAATATACCCAGACACCCGGCGTACATCATGATCTTGCGACCCTTTGGGAACCGGTCTGACCAGGAGCCCAGAAACATGGCATAGATGAGACTTGGAATCGTCGTAATATAATCTGCGTACACATCGTAGTTCAGCGATTCCTTGAGTATTTCGTCTTTGATGGCTTCGTGCGCCGAATAGCCGCTAGAGGTCACATTGAAGCACACCGAATATGGCTGATGAAGCACAGTTGTGCATATCTTGTCCTGGTACAGAGGTTTCTTGACGCTGCCCTTGAATACTCCCGATACTATCAACAGGAACATGAAGAATTCCATCTTGAGCTGCTTTACAAAGCGCCATATCTTGGGCAGTGTAATCTTTCCCTCCCAAGATTCCATCGTTAACTCACCACTGCTAAGCATCAACTATACGTGAATACTGAAACTGGATTTACTAGAAAAAAAGTTGAAGCTTTATCATTTCTATCCAGTGAAGTCTTTTTGCTGTTAAAAGATAGGTAACAATGGCGTCGACGTTGATTGATCTGAGGACTTTATGACGTTTCATGAACAAAAGGAGATATACAGTGATCATGCTTAAGGGGTGTGAAACTTTTCGAGTCGATCAACAGCTTCGATACGAATCTTCTCAGGTATGCTAGACTTTAAAGCCTCTTGATGGTCACATTGAGATACTTGAATAGATAATCGCAGAATGGTGGTCACTATCTTATTCGAATGATGAACGAAACAGTTGTCAGATGATTTAGTTTTAAGTTCTTCTTTTCGAACACCAAGTGGCGCCATCTATTGTATGGAATGTTTTGTTTCTTTGGCAGCTGTTTTCTTCATGGTGTGCAGTTCGGCGTAAATGAAGATGCAGAAATTAAAGAACATTACGAAAGCCGTGAAGAGAAACACTGTTCCCGGTGCTGTGTCTAGAGTGGCGTTGAACATGTTGGTGATGATCAAGTTGGTGGCCAATGGCATGACGGCATCAATGCAACAAATGGCGGCCCAGACTGAGCCGATCTCCTTGTTGTCTATGAGGTTGGCCAAGAAGGTTCTACTTGCCAGCATACTGACACCTGAAGGTATGCCAATGACATAGGAGAGATAGAAGCCATATTCGGTCAAGTATGCCCCTCGGGTCAGCATGGCGAAAATGCCGAAAAAGGTTCCAACCATGCCCATCACTGGCAGCGACATCTTGAGTGTTCTGAGAAAAAAGGGTATTATGACGATCGGGACAACAAGGTTGACGATATTGAAGACGGACTGAAAGTTGGCGTTTCTCGTATTGGTCCAGTTGAAGAGCTTCTCGACAAACTGGTACTCGACCTCCATGTTGCCGGCGCCGGCCAACGAGGCCAAGCAGTGGCCCACTATTAGAATCCAGAGCAGCTTGCGTTCGCCATTGGGTCTCTTTTTGGTCGCCGAGCGATACATCATCTTGACGTTCTCAAGGTCAAACACCCGCTTGACGGACTCGAACCAGGACTTTCGCATTTTCTGAGCCAGAGGCGAGTCTTCGTCGAACCGTTCAAAGTCCGCCGAGTCAAGGTCACCTCTGGGGTCTTTGACTTTGATCATGAAGTGAAGCCAGAATATGGCCGGTGCGAAGACTATGGATGAAACCGTATATACGCCGACATAGTTGCGCAAGCGGTCCGGGAAGAACCAGGGCTTGGCTTCGAGCATGTACGCCGGCGCAAGGGTGAGAAAGGACCCCGTGGCACCGAAGATTACCTGCATGACGGCCATGCGCAGTGCCCGCATGTCGTTGGGAGTGTTGTTGAGTATCTCACTGTTGATGGCCGTTTGCAGCGCCACGCCCCCTCCCAGGAACAGTCCGGGCAAGATTGAGACCAACAAGTATGGCGCTGGTATGTCGAAGTAGATGACGTTGACCATGTCTATGGCTTGTCCGATCAGGATGCCCACACAACCGGCGTACAGCATGATCTTGCGACCCTTCGGGAACCGGTCTGACCAGGAGCCGAGAAACATGGCATAGATGAGACTCGGAACCGTTGTGATATACTTCGAGTAGAGATTGAAGTTCAGCGACTCCTTGATTATTTCGTCCTTGATGCTTTCCTGCTCCGGGTCGCCGCTAGAGGTCACGTTGAAGCAAACGGACGCTGGTTGATGCAGCGTTGTTATGCATATCTTGTCCTGGGTCAGGGGTGTCCCGACATTGGACCGAAGAATTCCGGATACGATCAACATCACCAGGAAGACTTCCATTTTGAGCTCGCGGACGAATTTCCATATCTTGAATGGCGTTATTTTTCCCTCGAAAGATTCCATCCTTAATTACCGACTACCAGCCATCAAGTACTCGGATACTGGAACTGGATTTAACTGAAGCAAACTAACGGCTTATCATTCTATCCGACGAAGCGATGTTTTATGCTCGTGAAGTTTGAGACAATGGTGACTACGTACATGTAGATCGCTCTGAGGTCTTTCTATGACGTTTCAGCGGGAACAGAGTCAAGCGGTGATCTAGTTTAAATTGTGACAATTTAACTCAGTCAACAGCTTCCATGGCAACCTTTCCAGCAATGGCCGGCTTTTTGGGATTCCTGGTTGCAACAAAGACGAAATGTGAGCAGATAAGCGAAGGCGAAGAATGAAGTGAAGACAAAGACGAAGGCGACATTGGTTTCAAGCGTAGCATTGAATATGCGCGTAAACATGAGGACGCCATTACTGTGAAGGCGGAGCCAACTTTGTTGGCTTCAATAACTTCGGGCAGATAGGCTCAGAAAGCCGTCACTGATGTGGAGGACATTATGTTCCAGACTTGCGATATGTATAATCCTGTCTCAGTGGGCGACAGTCCCTTGACCAGGAGGGCGGCCACCCAGAAGAGAGACCCTGTGAAGCCCATGACTGGTAGCGACATCTGGACGACTTTGGTGAAGACGGGAATTGTCACGAGAGGGACCAGCAAGTTCAAGAAGCCAATGAGGGCACCCACGTTGGCGTATTGGGTGAATGTGCCACTGGAGGTCACATTGAAACATGTGCTTGAAGGCGGCTGCATGCCAACCAGACAAATCCTTTCTTGAGTCAGCTGAGGGCCAGTGGCTGCGTTTAGAAACCAAGACAGCAAAGCCATGAACATGAACGGTTCAATCTTCATTTGCTTCGCGATGCCCAGTATGTCCCACATGGGGGTGTGTGTGCAAAGATGTCCAAAGGGGAGGTGACCCTTGACTCTTAGTCTTCATTTTGAGAAGAACGAAGTTGGATTGCTTCCTTTCAACAGCTGTTCAAATACTTGACACGGCAATCGACTTAATCTGATGGAAATCATCCATTGACAACTGGTTTGCGAAGAAAAGTGTTGATTAGTCGATAGCTCCTTGATTTAGTTCAGTCTAAAGGCAGCTTGCCGCTGTCAGGTTTGCAGTTCAGAACTCTTTCCATCGGTCAACTTCGGCCACTTTTACTCTAAGAACAGAATTATTATTTCGAAAACATGGGATTGAGAGCTTTCGAGCGATACTATCGATGATATCGATGCATCGAGTGTTTCTGTCGGTTCGTATGTGACGTCACACCAAGAGAAAAAAGAGGCTACCCGATACACTGGGCTTAAGGGGTCGGCTAGTTGTCTACACCCAAGCCTAGGCTTCCTGTCGTCGGTGGTCAGCTGGACCAAAAGAAAATGGCGCGGATTCGTACAATGCTTTATTGTTCAATAGCAAAAACATCATGATGGCCATCACCTTTCAGGCTACTGACCTCCCGAGCCCGAACCCGAGTCGGAGCCTTAACCCGAGCTGGAACCGGAACCGTTGCCCAAAATGGCGCCGAAGTTTTGCTTCATCAGAGAGTTCAACATTTCGGACACAACCTCGGCCAGGGCTGAGCCCAGCTTGTCCATGGCCTTGAGCAGATTGTCTACCGCCTCTTGAGTGGCGTCACTGGCGCCCTCGGTGTGCCCGAGAACCAGGGCCAGAATGAGGGCAAAGTACACCACAGAGTGAGGGGTCATCTCGTTAGCTTCAACTTGCTTTGAGTTCTGTATACTCAATGGCGGACACCTAGGTTATACGTGTCGATGGTGTTTGTGAAGTACATGTAGAGTGGTATGTTTGATATGAAATGTGTTATGAACATGTGCTGCGTATAAAGTTTGGCAGCTGCATGGCAACGAGATGATGTACTTGTTTACTGAGGCGTTTCCATGTGACGCCATTTTTCATACTGAGCCAAAGTGAACCAAATTTTTAAAGCGACCCCTGGCGGAAAATCTGGTGACTATTCTGGGGTAAGGCAGTTTTGACAAAACTTCATCAGCAGCGTATCTCACTGCTTGTTAGCTTTGTCTTAATCTACTTTAAAGCTAGTAGTCTTCATCTCTAATTCTATCGTCAACAGAATCAGTTGATTTGATTGTCAGAGCATTTAGCGAGGTTTGTTGGCCTCTATTGTCAACAGGATGGCATTTTTCATCCTCGCCGGGACGCACTACGCAAACGGTCCCTCAGCGGGTGTGAGTTACGGGTTTGTTTACTTTGTCGGTGCAAGCCATTAGTTGGAGTTAAAATAGAATTTGTTATCCGTATACTTCGAATCGTGAAGAAGGAAGTATACTCGATGTATGATGAGTAAATTGGCCAGCTCAGTTTTATCCGCCTTACCTAACAACAATCAACTAACCATGTTCAGTTCGGTGAGTCTCTCTGGCAATTGCTCTAAATCTGATTACACTTTCCGGTAACAGTTGCCCTAAGGTTAAATTGTCGGACAAAAGTTAATTGTGATTACTGAGTTTAGTTTTGCGTAAGACATGTAGTGAATGTAATCAAGGGTTCAAAGGAAAAGGGCTCCATTGTTGAGGTCGTCATGGTAATGAGGTCAACAATGGCGTTTGCATCTATATCTGTATCACATTTACCAGCTGACTGCTTCTTTCTAATTTAGGTTTATTGAAAGCGAAGTTTAGACATGCAAAACTATATGAGCTCAAGTGGAAACCGGTTTTACAGTAGTAGCGGATTAAAATGATGCCGAACAGGTCAGAGCATCCCTCTTCTCTCTCCTCTCGCGCTCCCTCTCTGCTCTGTCTCTCAGTTTTTTTGGAAACATTTTAGAGACACGTACCTTTGAATATTGGTTTTCACAGTTCCGTTCCTGAAACGGAAAATATAGATTGTTATCCTTCCCTTTCCCACTAATTGCGTGACTATGTATGCAATTACCTTCCGGGTGTGAGTTCGTGAACTAGTGGCTGACTTCGCTATTGTTTTGGAGACAAATGACTGACAAATCAAGTGAACTGCAGAGTTTAGACTACATCAGCTTATCTATAGAAACCACAGAGATGCCAAGACAAGGCGATGAACTTGGTCACGCAAGCGTGAGTCGGCGTGGTCTTTCCGAGCGTGCTACCTTTCTCTTGTCCGATTTTGAAATTCGCGGGATTTGCTGATATATTTGTATTTTCACATAATAACATCCACATGTGCCGGAAGATATATCTGATATAATAATAATATATCTATTTTCACCCTCTCAGGTCGTATCGCGAGCCAGAGATGCCTTCACAAGTCGGAAAACAAGAGACATCTCTTTCAGGAAGACTCAGCTGAGAGCCATTGCCAAGTTTATGAAAGAAAATGAAGAGCTATTGTGCAAGGCGGTCAAGAATGACCTGAGCAAGTGCCAGTTTGAAGTGGTCATCCATGAACTGGAAATGGTACGTAATGAGGTGCGCTCCATGTTGGCCATACTGGACAAGCTGGCCAAGCCGCAGTACACGGACAAGACCATGGTGACCATGCTGGACTCGACCTACATCTACAATGAGCCCTATGGCCTGGTTCTGGTCATCGGCGCCTGGAACTATCCGCTCATGCTGTCCCTGGGGCCCATGGTGTCGGCCATTGCGGCCGGAAATGCCGTGCTGGTCAAGCCCTCTGACCTGGCTCCGCATTCGTCGAAAATTTTGGCCGACCTGTTGCCCCAGTACCTGGACAAGGACTGCTACCATGTGGTCGAAGGTGGGCCGGCCGAGACGCAGAGCCTGCTGAGCGAAAACTTCGACTACATCTTCTACACCGGAAGTCCCCGAGTGGGCAAGATTGTCTACCAGGCGGCGGCCCAAAACTTGACGCCGGTCACCCTGGAGCTGGGCGGCAAGAGCCCGGTCTACCTGGACGACTCTGTGACCAAGCTGGAGGTGGCCCTCAGGCGCATACTCTGGGGCAAGTTCATGAACTCGGGCCAGACTTGCATCGCGCCGGACTTTCTCATGTGCAATAAGGACCTGGTCCCTCGTATTGTTGAGCTGGCCCCCAAGGTCATAGCTCAGTTCTATGGCGACGATGCCAAAACTTCGCCCGACTATGCTCGCATCATCAATGCCAATCACTTCAATCGCTTGAAGGGTCTACTGGACACTACTTCCGGTCGCATCGTGATTGGCGGCAAGACTGACGCCGCTGAGAAGTATATTTCTCCTACTGTAGTTCTGGACGTGAAGCCCGATGACCCCTTGATGTCGGAGGAAGTGAGTTGTCATTATCTAGATTATTATACTTATCTAATCGCATCCTCTCCGATTACAGCTCTTTGGGCCGATTTTGCCGATAATGACCGTTTCAAGTGCTCAGGAAGCGGTTGACTTTGTCAATTCGCGCGAAAAGCCACTGGCCTTGTATGTCTTCTCCAACAACTCAGCCGTCTTCAAGAAGTTTCGTGACGAGACCTCTAGCGGCGCATGCGTCAGAAATGACACCGTCTTGCACATATCAGTGAACAGTTTACCCTTTGGTGGCGTCGGCAACAGTGGCATGGGCAAGTACATGGGCAAGACCTCCTTTGACACCTTCTCGCACGGCAAGGCCGTCCTGGACAAGGACTACAAGCCGGTTACGGAAATGATTGCCAGCAACCGTTATCCGCCTTACAGTTCGACGAAGAGACGCATATTAGAACCTGTGCTCAAGCACCGGAAGTTGAATTTTGAGTACATTCCTTATATACTACTTTTTGTGATGGGCTTCGGCCTGGCTTTCCTTATCAAGTGAAACACTGAATGTATCAAGCACCTGTTAATTGTTTGATTTAGCAATATTTTCTTTGATTTGCTTTTTACGAAATACATCGAGACTGATTTTATATTTCGCGCTATAAAGTAGTTTGTCGCTAGATGGCGTTCTCTTTTCAAAACATGTTAAGAGATGTTTGTTTATTAATCTGACGCTCGTCTCAATTCGTCTCATCTCGCCGCCCATTGTCATGTTGTCAGCTAATTTAGTTTCTTGATAATGAGGCTACCTATTCTACTTAGGCCTTGCAAGTATGAGGATATTTGTTTTCTGATAACCTCAGACAGCGACAAATGTTGTTCTTAAGCTGACTAAATCTGGTGCAGTTAATCCGATACTAAACATGGGCAAGACTTGGGATTTTGTGAAGGTACTCAAGGTGGAGCCATATGTCACCTTGATCATGTTCGCTTACTTTCTCAAGACCACAGTATTCGCGCAGTTAATTCAAGACAAGTACTGTGTCAACAGTTTGAATCAGTCAGTGGCGCTGTGTTACAATGTAACATCTTCGGCCGGAAGTGGACACGAAGCAATCAAAGACGACATCCTGAGGACAAGCAACAAGTACACTGTTTACAACAATCTAATCATAACGATACCCGGTGTGTTCTACACATTCTTTGTCGGCTCGTGGTCCGACAGATTCGTGTCAGCAAGAAAGTTGATGATGGTATTTGGCGCCATTGGCATAACCTGTGACGCAATCATTCTCATCTCGCAAATTGTCTTCTTCGAGTGGTCACCAGCTTGGCTACTGTTGACCAACGTACCGTCAACTCTGGTTGGCGGCTTCTTCACCGTCTTCACCGCCATCTACAGTTATGCGGCCAAAACTACGCCACCCGAGTACCGGTCGATCCGGTTTGCCATACTTGAACTGTGCATGTTCATCAGCTTGCCATTATCCGCCATATCTGGCAGCTTCATCCTGGACACCAGTCCTTGGTTTTTTAAGGACAGAATCCGGAATTACATGGCCGTCTACCTGCTTAATACAGTGGTCGGCTTGCTGGCACTGATTTATGTCGCCATTTCTATCAACGAGAAGCCATCTGACCCAGCTACTGAATCAATCGTTAATGAAGACACCACTGAGCAAGAGCTTCTTCATCAAGACAACGAAGCAAGCAGCTGGTATTCACCATTGAAATCACTCTTTGACCTGACCAATGTCAGGACGATGATTCAGGTGTTGACGAAACACCGTCAAGGAAAGGACAGAACTGTTCTATGGGTCATGGTGCTCGGCCACAGCCTGATATTCTTGGGGTACATGGGTGGCTCGGCAGTTTGCTACCAGTTCACCCAGAAAGCCTTCAGCTGGTCGTTCGAAAAGTACAACAACGTCAACGCCACTACGTCAAGCCTAGGCATTCTATCAACAATGGCCGCCATACCTTTGTTCATCAAGTATTTCAAGTTTCGTGACCTGACGATGGTCATCACCGGCACGTTGTCCGTCTTTCTCACCATGACACTAAGGGGAACCCTGCTGACGGAAATGGGCTTCTATGTTGCCTACTTTATTGGAACACTGACACCAGTGGCCATGATAGCTAGTCGCTCATTCCTGTCCAAGTTGGTCACTCAAGACGAAGGTGGAACCGTGTTCGCCATTTTGTCGTGCCTTGAAGCTGTGGTGCCGCTGATTGCGACCTCCCTTTTCACCGGAATATTTAATGACACAATCGACACGATGCCGGGCCTGGTTTACCAGTGTGCAGGAGCTCTTCTCGTGATACCTCTGATTGGCTATCTATGGGTTGACCATCACTACAGAGTTGACGACTATTCAAGAGCAGCCACCTAGTAAATAAGACACTCCCAACTGGGAGTCCCTGTTGAAGCAGCCATCTTGCCTCCTAACTGTGTTCAAAGATTAATCACCCAAATTGATTAAAGAGATAGCTGTGCCACGGGGTGTATCGCCTAAACTTAATTTTAGCTAATTGCTAAATGGAAATTCCGAAATTCGTAAAATTCCATTTAGAATAGCAACCCCAAAACCAACTCTTTTTAAGTTTAAGCAACGCCACCTGGCGGCTTAAAAAGGTATCAATCGGTGCTAGACATCTGGTGCGGAAATGAACCACTGTCGGCAAGTGCAGCTGATAATGAAATCTGTAGATAGCTGTGTACTAATAATAATAATAACCGCATCAAAGCAAGCATAGCTTCCACCGGTTGAGAACCAAATCAAGTGATCATGTCTGAAATATTGCAATTTGTTCGCAGTCTCAAAGTGGAGCCATTTCTTTTTCTGCTCATGCTCAGTCTCCACTTGAAGTCCAGTATCTTCACGCAGTTCGTTCAAGATAAGACGTGCATGCTTAATCTTGGCTTATCTTTGGAACAATGCTTCAACATTTCGACATCTGGCTACGAGGGAGTCGAAGGAAACAAAAATTATATCATAGAAACGTCCAACAATTATCACGTGTATGTCGAGATACTGAAAACGGTGCCCGGAGTCATTGCCAGCCTGTTCGTCGGCTCTTGGTCAGATAAGGTCTTATCTGGACGAAAGTGGATGATGATGATTGGAGCCTTTGGTATCTTCATCGACTCCCTGATTGGATTGCTTAACTTGGTTTACTTTGACCTGCCGACGCCATTTTTGCTGTTGACCAACATACCTTCGGCTATGCTTGGCGGCTTCTCTGTAGCCTATACTGCCATCTACAGCTACGCTGCCGTCAACACCTTGCCGCAGTATCGGGCTTTCAGGTTTACCCTGTTGGAAGTGTCGCTGCTTATCGGGCTTCCGATATCGAAGCTCATAGTCGGCCAGCTGCTCGATAGCCAGCCTTGGATTATTGAAGATAGGATAAGAAACTATTTTGCAATATATCTCGTCGACATGATTGCCTCGTTATCTGGCATACTCTGGGTGCTTATCATGATTGACGAAACCAGGTTGAATGTTGAATATCAGGAATGGGATCGTTTTATCACCAAGAATGACGAGATTGATGATGAGCAGGAAGCTCTGTTCAAAACGGTTGAAGAAGAGCAAGATGATAAGAGTGACTCAGCGTCCAAGAAAATGGCGTCCTTATTTGACGTCGACAATGTGAAAACAATGCGAGACATCTTCGTCGAGAATCGTCCAGCTCAGAGAAAGTCCACCTTATCGCTGGTCATGTTGGCTCACATGTTCAACTCAATGGCCAAGATGGCGTCGCGCCTCCTGATGTACCAGTTTTGTCAGGTGGCCTTCAAGTGGACCTTCAAAAGGTATTCCAACGTGACGGCCATGGTGTCAACGGTGGACATCTTGGTCACCATCATAACGGTGCCCATCTTGAAGAAATTCAAGGTCCGAGACTTGACGCTCTGCATAATCGGCACGTCGTCAAGCCTTGTCGGCTTACTGATAAGAGGAGCCGTTATCACGGAGTTTGGCTTTTGCTTCTCCTTCGTAGCCAGCGTCTACTTGCCTCTGAGCACGATAGCGAGTCGATCTCTCTTATCAAAGGTAGTAGATAAGGGAGAGACGGGCTCAGCTTTTGCCGCCTTGGAGTGTCTTGACGTCTTGGTGCCCTTGGTTTCGTCCACTTTGTTCACTCAAATATTTAATGCTACCATTGACACATATGTCGGAGCTGCCTTTCTGTCTGGAGCTGCCTTATCTTCCATATCTTTGGCTATCTACATGAGCTTGCTTGCTGATGACTTCTTTGCTTGATATCAAAGTACTGGAAACAGTATTGAGCTGTCAATACTGTTTTTATATGATCTGTTTTGAATACCAATCAATCTGAGCAACGCTTGATGAAATACCAGCTGCATATTTTCCGGGCGCCATTTTTCTGTTCCGGACTGCCCACCTGTCGGCCGCTTTGTTGACAAATGAGGTCAAGTGCAGAGTTATCGGGTGAATGACCACGTGAGTCACTAGACTCACGATACGCATGGAGTACGAACGATAAGGTGCTATTGTCACTGACATATCTGTCACATTTTAGCCAGATTTATAATTAGCAAACAATCACCCTTGCCGCACTTAATAGGAAAGTTACGTCGATCTCTGTCTATCAGAGATAACAGGCTATGCTTGACAAGAATGAACGCAACAAGTCAGTCACGTGAGTGAACGGGTATATAAACATATATGTATTGTTTGTTTCAGTCGGCGAACACAAAGCGCGGAGAATCAAAAAGTCTAACGACATCTTTGGACACTTGAATGCCGAGTTAATATTTCATATTTGTGAACTCAAGCTTCCATCTCTTAAAAGTATTACTCAATTGTCTCCACGAAACTGACGTCCAGCTGCCCTCAAGGTCAACTATATTAGGTATGTAACCACGTGAGCTTCAAAGAATTACGCCGCCCATATGGGCCACAGTTGCATAGTCGGTCACGTTGGCTGAAAAAGTTTGTACCACTGACGTAAGGAATTTGACGGAATTTCGCCCGACGGGAGACACTGATGACTTGGAATTATCATCTACAGTATCCAGTCGTTCGACGGCTCGACAGTGGTTTAATTTGTCACGTGATCATCCTTTAACGCTTCAGCTCTCGGTCACGTTACACGATCAGTACTACCTTAGTTACTGTTGAGCAAGGAGGCCACTCCCAAGCCGTCGGTAGACTGAATCCGCCATTGATGTCAGGTTTGAGACCACGCATGCGCTGTTCAATACAGGGGATACTACAGCCTTATCACCGTTTACGACTAGACTGACGAGTGTTACGTGAAGGATATTGATGATGAGAAGGTTGAACATGCAAAAATACACTGGAGGCAGCGATTTTATGGATACTGCGCATGCTAGAGTATATAAATGCAATAGCGCCTTAAACCGGGAACCGGGCCGAGCTAGACTGTGGCTCGGTTCTGAGGAGCCGACCGCCGCCACCTCCAGTGCGATAGCAATAGTTTCAAGGTTTGATAAACCTGTCCAGTCATACCTGTGTCTCAGCACGGTTGACCGATATTGCAATCACTCGGGTTCATGGGAAGAAAAAGCAGCTGTAACGTCTACCCTTCGAGTCGGCAAACATGAAGGGGACAATCTTATCTCCAGATAAGGAGTCATTGGACTGATGAATATTAATTTCTTGCACTGTATATATTGCTTCCACTCCATTAGCTCGCAAGTCACTTCCGTGAACAGCTATGTCCGAGCTTGTCAACTTCGTCGCCAGCCTCAAGGTGGAGCCATTTGCGCTCCTCTTCATGGTCAGCATGTACATGAAGAGTAGTATCTTTTCCCAATTCGTTCAAGATAAGACATGTATGGTCAGTCTTGGACTGCCTATGGAAGAATGCTTCAATATATCTACTACCAACTACTTTGGACAAGAGGACGACAAGAGCTATATCATAACGACGTCGAGCAATTATCATTTCTATGTCAGTCTTGTCACCACTGTGCCCGGCATGATAGCCGCCATATTTTCTGGCCCTTGGTCAGATAAGTTCGTATCTGGACGAAAGTGGATGATGATAGTGGGCGCGCTTGGATTCTTCTTGGACTCGACGATAGGACTGGTCAACGTGGTCTTCTTCGAGTTGCCGGCGCCATTTTTGTTGCTGACCAACATACCTTCCGTTCTCCTCGGTGGCTCTGGTGTAGCCTATGTAGCAATATACAGCTATGCTGCGGTAAACACTTTGCCACAGTATCGGGCCCTCAGATTCGCCATATTGGAAATATTGGTGCTGGTTGCGTCTCCCATATCTAAACAGATCGCTGGCCAACTAATGGACACGCCATCTTGGGCCATAGAAAACCGGATTAGGAACTACTTTGCCTTGTATGTCATAGACATGGCGACATCATTAGCCGCAATCATATGGGTGGCAGTCATGATCAACGAAAAGAAGATGGCGACCAGCTGTGAAGTTAATGAGATGTCAGCCAGTCAAAGTGAGTCCAAGAGCGAAAGAGTTGCTTTGTTGATGTCGCATAGCACGGAAGAGGACGAAAAGGAAGCCTCCGTTTCCAAGATGGCGGGCTCCCTGTTCAACTATGGTAATATAAAGCATGCGGCCAAGGTTATCTTTCGAAGTCGTCCTGGCCAACGAAGGTCCACCTTGTCTCTGGTCATCTTGGCCCACTTCATTATCAGCATCTGCAAGTCGGCTTCCCGTTCTATAATGTACGAGTTTTGTCAGCTTTCAGCTGGACAATGGCGTCTTATTTGAACGTATCTTCCCTGTTTACGACAATTGAGATATTGGCTATAGTCGTCACCATGCCCATTCTGAAGAAGCTGCAGCTCCAAGACTTGACCCTTTGCATCATCGGCACCTTGTCAGTGCTTCTTGGTTTGCTCGTCAGGGGCGCCTTTGAGACAACTAGCGGATTCTACATTGCATCCGTAGCAAACATATATATGCCCCTGAGCACGATAGCGAGCCGGTCTCTCTTATCGAGTGTCGTAGATAAGACGGAAACGGGCTCCGTGTTCGCCGTCACGGAATGCCTTGATACGTTGGGACCCCTGATATCGTCCGTTATATTCACTCAGATATTCAATGCAACTCTCACCAGCTATGTTGGAGCCGCTTTCCTTGCCGGTGCCGCCTTATCAGCCATATCTTTGTCAATATATGTTAAGCTGCTTTCCAGCGACTTCTAGACAGCTGAAACATTTAGTAGACTAATGTTGAGAATAGAAGGAAAGGCAATGAACACTTTCTCTGCGTTATATCACCGATGAAATGATGTTCATTTATAAAAAGAATGCACAGCGATGAAAACCATGTCTGGCTGGAAGATGGCGCTCTTGTGCGATAAAGTCTAATGCAGGGCGCACTAATGAAACGGTCCCCAAGCAGTTTGCTGCGTTTCAACGAATGAATGGATTCTATTCCAATGTTTCCGAAATCCGAACTGCTGAGCTCAACCAGAGTTAGCGCCATCTATTGGTTCGAATTTCCTGCACGAGAAAATCGGTTCCTTTTCGGTTTGAGCTCCACGCTCGAACATGTCGACAAATAAAAATATCTTGAGAAAAGCATTGAAAACGTGAGGGAGATTTTACTTTCCTCCAAACCTGCGTGAAAGATTCGTTGTTGAAGATCCAGAACAAACATCATATACCAGTGCTGGATACACAAATGTGATTTGACTAGCTGCCTCGAAAAACATCTTGGTCAAGCTCAAGACGGAACCTAATGATACACTTGTTCTGCATAACAAGAAAAGTTGAGTTCGGAAACTGCAGCATAAGAGCAGGTGCTCAGCTCATATATCGACTACTGAAAGACAGCAGAGAAACACAACATGTAGTTTGACAAATTAAAAATGGCTAAATGAATGGTTGATGGTTGTTAACTTAACAACTGTCAAAATTGAAACTGATGGAATCTGACACTTGCATCTGTTTATATGCAAGGCTAAAACCAACAGAGTTCGCTGATGTCCTTTGTTGACAACTTTGCGAGGGAATTCTTCCGTCTCTCCCACTGCGCTTCGAATTTGTGAGCCGATGTCAACCCCGATTCAGGACATTGTCGGCCTCTCCGTTTTTCTGCACGATACTACTACTGGTCATTCTTCTTTTCAGGTCAGCGAGCTCATCTTCCAAATCTTGAATCCTGAGTTGAAGCTGGAGATTGTCCAACTTCGAGCTGGACAAGGATCTGAAGAATGGCTCTTCTACACTGCTATAATGAGGACAATCGAACCTCATATACCTCGACAATTCGGCGAAGTTGGAGACTTGATGACCACAAAAATGGAAGGGAACATTCAAGAAGCTGTCAAATGGCAACTGCCAATGTTGAAGATGGCCAACGACTTTATCTCGCTGCGAACCTTCTTTCATCTCTCCCACTGCCACATTGATATTCATTGCTGCTCCATCCGTACTTACAAGGAGTTTGTGGAAAATGCTCGGTTTGCAGGCGTATGCAAAAGTTTGCTGAATTACACTTGTGAATTTGTTGAGTTCACTAATTGATTTTGCCTCCTCAAGAAGTGTGAAGCTTTCCATCGAATCTCGAAATGCGTCAAAACTTGATTCAAACCACAGCTACTGATACATCTGTGATATTTTGTTTTATTCTTTTCCATTTTCAAAACGAACCAGAAACGGATCATTTATGTAGTGTTTGTTCTTCCGGCGGTTCTCATACAAGCATTTAGATTTAGTAATCTAATACTTTATCAAACTATCAATCCACGTTGGATTCAGCAAAGAGATCTCTTCAAGAAACTCAAAGCATGATTTCCAGTTATCGTATATGTGCTTAGTGATGAAATAGTTTGAGTCACATGCGCATCAATCTCGAATCACAAGTGGAGGAGATTAAGAACAACTGAGCTTCTCTGATTACAATATCAAGCATGTAGAGATCATGGTATTCTTCAGTAAGTGCACAATTCTTTTTTTAAGTCGGCGTGAACAAAGGGTACAATCATATCTACGGATTAATTAAGAGTCAATGAACTAAAACATGTTGACTGTTCTTCAGTATTTATAGCTTCCGCTTCATCAGCCCCCAGCTCACTTCGTTTCACAGCTATGTCCGAGTGGCTCGGATTCGTCACCAGCCTCAAGGTGGAGCCATTTGCGCTCCTCTTGATGGTCAGCTTCCACTTGAAGGGCAGTATCTTTGCCCAGTTCGTCCAAGATAAGACATGCATGGTAAGTCTCGGGCTACCTTTGGAAACGTGCTTCAATATCACTAGCGCCAGCTATTTTGACGAAGAGGCATCCAAGAACTCCATCATAGCAACATCCAACGATTATCTCATCTATGCATCTCTTGTCACCACTGTACCTGGTGTGATAGCCACCATTTTTGCTGGCCCTTGGTCAGATAGGTTCGTATCTGGACGCAAGTGGATGATGATAGTGGGAGCTCTTGGATTCTTCTTGGACTCTACAATAGGACTGCTCAGCTTGGTCTTCTTTGAGCTGCCGACGCCATTTTTGTTGTTTACAAACTAATACGGTTCTCGTGTTGTACCACTGTTGTACGTTCTTGGGATCTTGAGGCGAGATAGCTTTATCAATGATAGGCAACTGGGCTGGTATGAACAAGTACTTTATTCGGGGATAGAAAGACTCTGAGTGAACTGATTACAGTAACGGTTCGTTTGCTTATATAGTCAGTCTTAAACAGGTCAAGGGGTTGTACCTTGACACACTTAACCCAGATACTGAGAACTGATTACATTCTCTTGCATCAATTCGCCCCTACTAGGACATTGCTATGTCCTCATAGCAACAAGGTTCATTTTCTTGAATTTTGCGGAAAGTAGAGAAAACGTAGTCTAGTGCTACAGTTAATTAACATGGAAGGTGAATGAAATAATTTTTTTGTGTGTCAAGTGTGACACGGCAGTTGAAAAGTCACTCAACGGGTGATAAATGCGATTAATCATATTGTTGTCTCAATATCGTGTATACTTTGCTTCAATAATGCAATCTTTCCACGGGTTTTCTAATTCTATTGCTACGTCGGACTGAACCCTGTGCTTTATCATTTGCGGCTATGACTGTTCTTTCTTGCACGGGCTGGGACTGACATACGCTTTCCTCAATAGATGGCGTACCTGAATTGTGCGCACAAACAGGTAGCTCCATTGACTGATTGGTCGAATCACTCAATCGACCATGGCTCCTGGAAACTCTCCCCCTCTCTAACATCTCACTAACGCCCTCGTTAGATCTTGACGGAATCACAGGACGCTGGAAAAATGGCCGCAAGTCTTTCACATGTACTTTCATATTATTCCAGCGCTGATTCTTCTTGTCTCCCTCTATCACATACGTGACGCTTCCAAGTTTTTTCAAGACGGTATAAGGTCCTTGATAAGGTTTCGTGAATGTTTTACCAAGTTCACGATTAATCACAGGCACCCTCCGTAAAACTTGGTCACCTGAGCAGAAAGTTGTATGTCGTCGTTTTTTGTTTTCAATGGATTTGAATCGGTTACTTTTATCTTCTATATTTTCTGTGATGAATCTCTTGACTTGATGATATCGTTGCAGCCGATGTTCTAAATTTGCATCCAGTCCACCAATAGTGTATTCCACATCACTGAACGATTTTGGTTCATGTGCATGCAACGCGAAATAGGGACTAATTTTGGTTGACTCATGGATAGATGAATTATACGCAAAAACTGCGTATCTTGACAGCTCGTCCCAATTTCGTGCTTGTGACTGTATATAAGAGCTAACTATTAATTTCCACGTTCTGTTGAAGCATTCGGTTTGACCGTTGGCCATTGGGTGGTACGCTGGCGTCCTTCGGTGCGCAATGTTTAAAGTCATTAAAAGTTTCGTGATAACGTCATTCACAAATTCAGTGCCAGAATCACTGATGAAGATTCTGGGTGGACCATGAACGAGAATCACGTCGTTCATTATGAACTTGGCAACCGCTGTGGCATTAGCATGTCGAACTGGTCTTGCGATAACGTATTTGGTCAAGCGGTCAGTTAGAACCAAGAGATATTCGTTTTGATTATTCGACTTCACCATGGGACCTTTAGTATCGATTGAGACGACGTCAAATGGAGATTTGCCTCGCTCAATCGATCCGAAAAGTCCAGCTGGGGCAACATTGTTGCTTTTCAAGATTTGACATGTTGAACAAGTTTTGACATAATTCTGTATAATCTTCAATAGTTTCGGTCTCCAAAATCGTTGTCTGATTCTTGCATAGGTTCTGAGAACTCCAAGATGTCCGGCGAGAGGATCATCGTGATACTCGCTCAGAACTGATCCGACAAGAGACCCAGGCAACACAGCTTGCTTGTAGGCAGAAAATCTCTGATTTTCATAGCGATACAAAATTCCATCTTCAATTTTGAAATGCTTGTGTGTATCGGCTCCATTTCCTACTTTCGAGATAATCTCTTGAATCATTGGATCACCGTGTTGTCCTCTTGCAAGGACTGTTTCGACTTCGGATAGTAGTATCATCTCACTTAAGTCTCCTTCTAGTATTTTGTCATCAAAACCTATAAGTGGCGCTCTCGATAAAGCGTCCACGTTTGCATGGAACTTCCCTCTCTTGTACTTTACGTCGAAACTGTAATTCTGCAAAAATAGAGACCAGTTAATGAGTCGCCTATTTCCTTCTTTCAAACTTTGCAGCCATGTCAGGGCATTGTGATCCGTTATGATTGTGAAGTGACGACCATAGACATATGTATGTGACTTTTTGATTCCAAAAACGATTCCAAGACATTCTAGCTCTGTAACGCTGTAGTTACGTTCTGCTTTTGAACAGCAACGAGAAAAATAAGCAACTGGGTGTTCTTTCTTGTCGATAGTGTGGAACAAAATCGCACCCACCCCTTCAATACTAGCATCAGTGGCTAACATGATAGGCTGGTTTGCGTCAAAGTGTACTAGAATAGGGGCTTGTATTAGTCTCTGTCTTAGTTCGTCAAATGCTTCTTGACAGTTTCTAGTCCACAAGAATTCAGTGTCATTCTTCGTCAGATTATGCAAAGGAGTTGCGATGCGTGCAAAATTCTCAACAAACATCCGGTAGTACCCGATGAATCCAAGAAATCTTCGAGTAGTGGTGACATCTATCGGAGCTTTGAATTCTTGAACTGCTTTGATTTTCTCAGGATCGGGTGAGATGCCTTTTCTGTCGACCACAAAACCAAGGTATTGAATTGAAGATTGCCCAAGATAACATTTAGATGGTTTTAGTCTCAGGTTGGCATCGTCAAGTGACTGGAATACCAACCGTAGATTATCAACATGCTCTTTGAAAGATTTTCCGATGATTACAACATCGTCCAGATATACCAAGCATGTCTTTGGAATTAGGTTCTCTAAAACGATAGACATTAGCCTGGTGAATGTTGACGGAGCGTTGCAAAGGCCGAACGGCATGACGTTAAACTCAAATAGACCATCAGGTGACGAAAATGCGGTTTTAGGTTTGTCTTCTTCTTTGATTGGCACCTGCCAATATCCGGTAAAAAGATCAAGGGAACTGAAGTATTGTTGTCCTGATAAGGATTCCAATGTATCGCTGATCAGAGGTAGTGGATTTGCGTCTTTGATAGTGACTGAATTGAGTTTGCGATAATCCATGCACATTCGTGTGCTGCCATCTTTCTTTTTGACCAGCACAATGGGTGCTGACCATGCACTCGAAGATCTCCGTATCAGATCGTTCCGAAAAAGTTCCTTCACTTGATTAACAACCTCTTCACGCTGTGTCTGAGCGATGCGATATGGATTCAGCTTGATTGGTGCTGCGTCGTTCTCAATCTTGATTTCGTGCTCTGTTTTATTCGTCCCGACAATGTCGCTGATTTTAGTTGCAAAAATATGTTTGAAATCTTGACAAACTTGTTCGATTTGAGTTTGCTCCCTTACGGACAGATTTGTGTTGATGTTCACCAACGAATGCGGTGATATATCGACATCCGATGCTGTTGATCCACTAACAATTAGTATATCCGAGGTCGAGTCGGTGGTGAAGTCAATTTTACCAAGTGACTGGAATTTGAGCACCATTCGCCCATTATTGAGATTGTGTACCATGATATGGAACACACCGTTCTCAACCTCACACAAACACGGATCTATGTGGATGTTCAACTTGGTTTTTATGATGTCACTTGGCTCGAATAGTACGATGCCATCGACTATATTGGCACCAGAACATTGGATTATGCTTGAGGACAATGGTGATAAAACTTGATTTCTAGACGGGAATATTTTCACGGTATCTTTCATGATTGTCGACATGTATATCGGTAATTCATTACTCAAATCAATTCGATGATTTTCTGACAAAGGCTCCACCTCTTGCATTATCTTGTCATCTCGGTAGCGTACTATGAGCCATGCTGACTTCAACAGATCTTTGCCAAATAAAGCACCACAAGGTAAATTATCGACTATCAAAAATTCTTGCAAGAAGGACCTATTATTGATTTTGAGCTTCAGTTTGGTGTATTGTCGGATTTCCTTCACCTCATTGTTACCAAATCTTAAATTTGAAATCTTGTCTGAAAATAGCTTGACTTTCATTGCTTTAGCGAAACTTGTTGATAGCAATGATTTCATGGCTCCACTATCTAGTATTCCTAGTATTGGACCATGGTTTGATTGAACTGTCATGTCAATCAATTTTGAGTCATCCTTGGAGAGAAAGAAACATTCAGTTGTCGGCGCCCGTTCTTGAAACGACCGCCGCTCTGCCAGTTTTTTGAAGCTGACTCATTTTTGCAATCTCGCGACATATGTCCGACTTCTCCACATTTCCAGCATGACCTGCATTCTCTGGCAAAATGGCCCACTTTGTTGCATTTGTAGCAAGTCAATTCTCGTTTATCATCGCCAGCGTATAGCTCGAGCTCGTCATGTCTAAACATTTTCGGATAGGACATAGTTTTCAATTTCTTCGTCAGGTCTGTGACAGATTTGAAAGTCTTCCCGTTGATTTTATCTCTGAGCTCTGGAAGCAAACCCGCTATGATAGCATCTATTGTACTGGCATCTTCAGCTGTTGCATCTTCATCGTACTCTTGAATCAAGCTCAGCTTGTCGTAAATGTATTTGCTTGAAGCTTCTCCCGGTATCATTCTCGTTTGATCATCTTGCGTAATTTTGAAACATTGTCGCTATCTCCATATGTTTTATCCAATTCATCCTTGAACGTTTCCCATGATAACGGTGTACCTTTTCCATACAAGCCACGATAGACCTTGCGTGCATTACCTTTGAGATAGAGACTGATTTTCGAAAGCTTCTCATTGAGTGTCCAGCCATTTGTCTCAGATATGATATCATAGTCTTGCAACCATTCTTTATAGTCTTCGCCGTCTTCTCCACTGAAATCCGATGGCTTTTCGGGAAAAACCAAAATTGTTCGCGTAAGTTCACCTTCACCCACTTTTTCTTCATCGATGTCATCTGAACCAGACATTAATATAGGTATACTTTTGCCTTCAGGCAAATTTCCATTGATTTTCGACATCACTGATCCCCCTGTTCAGTCCAGCAATCTTTTTCGATATATTATCTTGGCTTCGTATTAAATATTAGACAACTTGTTTTAGATTACTTATTCGTCAATTTGATGAGGATCAGCTATTGCTGATATTCGACATTCACCGTAATTTGTGTTGAATATGTCGAACCGTGGTTGGCTCCCAAACCAAGTGATTGAGCCAAAGCTTACTTGTAGCGGTTCACGTAGCTCACAGGTCCATTCACCAGAGCTGTTGACCCCTCTCAATCGTATTTCTTCACAAGTAGACCAATAGTATATACGTGAACGAGTAAACCACAACTGCAAGGGATTTACCACGTATAGAGCGACTGTGTCAGATGGCAGCTGCTTACTTAGTGGAACGAAGATGGCCACCTTAGAAGTTGTTTGACTGCCTATTCGCTGTTTCGCAACACTGAACTCAGCTAACATATAAAACCTGTAATTTAAGTTGCGTGGTCCAACCCTCCCTCTAAAATTGTCTAAATTAACTATCCGGAAACGGGACCACCAAAACGTCATTACTATCATAACGAAACCGGTTGCAAGCTTGAAAAGTTGCATATACCTCTCCATTTTCGCGAATGTAATGAAGCTTTCCGATGAATAGAAAAAGTCACTGAACTCGTTCCAGTCGAAACTAAAATCATACCAATTTCTATCAGTAATCACTGTACTCTGATTGACTGCGTTCTCTACGCTACCTACTGTTTCGTTAAGTAAAGTTTCGGTAGCGTTAGCTATGTCTTGAGCGAAGCCTGCTTGATTATGAATAATGATAGATGGCGCTAGTAGAAAAAGAAATTGTCCAGACCTAATTGCCATGATGACAATCATGTAAACTAGCATGAAGCTCAAAATTTCAAAGACCAACTGGACCATCGTAAATCCTTCAAATATATGTAGCGGCTTACTACTCTCATGTATCTGGTTGACAAGTCTCTGGGATATAGCTGATCTAGTTCTACGCAAATCATGAACAATTGCAGTTAGTTTCCTGTTGTCAAATGTCAACTCTTTAATATTAGTCAGGTTGTTGATAGGTTTGTCGAACGTTAGTTTTTCAACAGTCATCAAACGGAAAGTGAAATTGCGTAGGTCATGCAAAGTCGTCCTAGTAGTTGGTGTTTCTAATGCTAGTTCGACAGTAGTGTTTGAATATAGATCTTCATACAGTATCACTTCACCGCGATAAATCAGCCTACACTCAGGACCCACTACTATTCTCCCATATTCCGTGAAACTAGGAAGCGCCAATCGATATCGTTTCTCACACTGCTTTGACGTGAAACCTTGCAACAAGGGTGTGACTAGGTAACGTCGATTACCAATCGGAATAGGTTTTGCGTCATCCATGCTAGCTGTGATAAATTCACACCTATCTCCGATTTCGTCCATTGACATGCCTTGGATTGATTTGAAACATTCGTCACCTAAACTGAGTGCCTCTCTTCGGAATGAAAAACAATGCTTCCCCTGGTTGGTAGCTGTGCAGGTCCATAGATAATTAGTAGTTTGATAAAACTCATCAGTATCAACATCATACGCCCACAGCTGTGGCTTCATGTTAACTCTGATCAAAGTATCGGGTCCCCATTCCTCGATGTTATTGCAGGCTTGACCACAAGGGTACGCAACAGCTTCCGCATGAAACAACATGAGATGGCGAGCCTTGTCTATTCGCCTCAAAGGTATCGAAAGTTTGAGATACACATCATCTTTAACAGTAATATGGTTTACCAACGGCATAGAATAGTATGAATCTAGGTCATCTAATGCAAGCACTAAATCGGTTGGTAGTTCAGAAGCTACAAATTCTAAAATTTGTTTCAGATTATCTCGGGAAACCATTTCAACAGGTAACCGATTGTGCCTCAATCCTATATGGCCGTCCATCCATCTATTAGCTTGACTCAGGACAGACTGATATGCGCCTAAACCTGTGACCTGATTATTGATACCGGAAAACAGATTCAGAAACAGAGCTGAGGACATAGTTTGCTTTTTGAGTATGTGGTGTAACAACTTGTTAGCACGGTCTACTTGAGCTCGAAATTGGTATTGATGGCCTTGTACTACTGCAAAATGCTTTGAAATATTGAGCATCTTTTCCTCATTTATGGCAGTTAACCCGATAAGTTGGTCACGTATAGCAACTGACTCACCGTCCTTGATGTTGCCTAAACTAGCGAGGTCATTCAACTTGGCTGCATTTTGCTGAGCTGCTATGGCCGCGTATGTACTTCCCGCTGCTGATAAAGCTAAAACTGCTGTTATTGCAAGGATGGTGAAAATAGCTCGCTTGTTTCGATTAGGTTTGCCGATATCTCTGTCTACAGACTCTAAAGCATTTTCCATTAAAGACCAGGTTGACATCTTACTATTAGTTAATGTAGTTGAACACTGTTTCTTCAGTTCATTTATAACTTCAACTTCATCTTTATCGTTCAAATCTGGCTCAGGTGCATAGCAAGTCTCGGTCATGGTACTCAACCCTTCCTTAATGTACGACGATGTAAACGGGTTTTCAATCTTAATGACCTGAGACCAAGCAGCTGTGTAGTGCTCTGCCGTCGCATGATCACTCAAGGATATACCGACTAACCCGAATAAACTCCTTTTCTCCTCCAGCTGGTTAGTGAAATTACTCTTCCCATCAGCGCTGAAAACCTGTCCTACATTTTTGTTACGCAACACGGCGGATAATAAGTTTTCCTGCTTGACTGTTACGAGCTTTCTAGGTCGTTTCGGTAATGCCTTCCTGTATTTCTCAACTCTCAATTCATGCAAATTATGCTTCATGATCTCAAAGTCTCTATCTATGAGTGACACAGTTGAATTCGTTCCCTCTTTCATTTGCTGCAGTATGAAACTGTCATTAAGCCTTTCGACTGTTGCAGTGAGCACCGGGTTGACAGTTAGATTAGTCCGTTCTGGGTCACTGGTGGTAACAATGAATTTCTCGGCGTACGGTAATTGTTCTGTAGTATTGAATATGTAGTCTTTCAACATCACAGTCTCGGTCCTATTCCAGCTAGTCACCTATAGTGATAAACTCACCTTGTGCAGCTCCACCAATTAATACGGTTCTCGTGTTGTACCACTGTTGTACGTTCTTGGGATCTTGAGGCGAGATAGCTTTATCAATGATAGGCAACTGGGCTGGTATGAACAAGTACTTTATTCGGGGATAGAAAGACTCTGAGTGAACTGATTACAGTAACGGTTCGTTTGCTTATATAGTCAGTCTTAAACAGGTCAAGGGGTTGTACCTTGACACACTTAACCCAGATACTGAGAACTGATTACATTCTCTTGCATCAAAACATATCGTCAGCACTGCTTGGAGGCATCTCTGTGGCATACACCGCCATCTACAGCTATGTGGCCATCAACACGGCGCCCCACCGCCGGGCCGCCAGGTTCGCCATATTGGAAGTCTTGGTCCTTATCGCGTCACCCTTATCTAGAATGATCGTTAGCCAGCTGATGGACTCTCAGCCTTGGGTTCTTGGAAACCGGATCCGAAACTATTTGGCTCTGTATGTCATAGATATGACCACTTCTCTGGCCGGTATGATATGGGTGATTCTGATGATTGACGAAACCAAGATGGTCGACAGCTGTGAACCAAAGGAGGTCTCCGTCAGCTTTGCGAACGTTGATGAGGATATCCCTCTCTTGAAATCAGTCAGCGCGAAAAATAGCGTTTCCAAAATGGCGCCGACATTTTTCGACTTTGAAAGCTTGAAAGGAGTGGTCAAGATCATATTCAAGAAACGTCTAGACCAGCCAAGGTTTACTCTGCCCCTGATAATTCTGGCCCACTTCATAATAACCATGTGCAAGGCGGCCTCGCGTTTGATGTTGTACCAATTTTGTCAAATGGCCTTCAACTGGACAATGGCGTCGTATTCCAACGTGACGGCCTTCTTCACAACACTTGACATCGTGGCCGTCATCATCACGATGCCCATCTTGAAGAGGCTGCAGGTCCGAGATTTGACCCTTTGTCTCATCGGTACGTCGTCAGTGCTGCTCGGTTTCTTGGTGAGAGGTCTCTTCATCACAGACATCGGGTATTACATTGCTTGCATTGCAAACATATATATGCCACTGAGCACGATAGCAAGCCGGTCTCTCTTGTCCAGTGTCGCTGATAAGACGGAAACGGGTTCCGTTTTCGCTGTCACTGAGTGCCTTGACACCTTCGCACCTTTGCTTTCGTCCATTTTGTTCACTCAGATTTTCAATGCTACAATGAGCAGCTACATCGGCGCAGCTCTACTCTTTGGCGCAGCCTTGTCAGCCATATCATTGTCAATCTACGTTAAGCTCTTAGTTGATACTGTTTTCAATTGACACAGGAGCTGATAGGTGATGACGAGCAGCGAACTACAGTTTTTTTGTACTCAGTGACAAGATAAGCAACCTTGTGACAGCTAATTTTCTCCTTCTATCCATGATGGATTACGCTAATTTCAAAAACATTAAAACAATACCGAGCGAAATATTAAGGAAGTATGAAATAATATAACTGTTTCGCTTCCAATGCTCGGCGCACTAATGAAATGGTCCCCGAGCGGAAAGCGGCGTTGTAAACAAGCGGTCTCATCATGTGTTCCAGCGTCCATCACAGTTTCACCAATTTTGACACTGTTTTTGTCGAACACTTTTTCACCATTGTTGACGAAGATGTCCGAGAAGCCCTGTCACTGAACCGGATCGAATATGAGCAATTTAGCAAATTGTTTAGAAGATGCGATGGCAGCAAAGAGAACGGCGATTTCTTGCTTACTTTCGCTGGAGAATGTTGTCAGAATTATGTGAACAAGGCTGATCTAGTTGGTGAACTAATAGTGAAAAGTTCTATAAGTCGCAACAAGTATGTTCTAGAATGTTGTCAAGTTCGAATGAAAGGCGACAAGTGCGCAACTATAGTCTTTTATCTCGACCGAAAATTCTTCATTCCATTGCTGATCAATAATGAACTTGATGACACGTTGCGTGTTCAAGATAATCAAACAGTAAAGAAAAAAGTGCTGATTATTCACGCAGAGTTGACGTCAGTTGCGAAACCGAATACAAGAATAAAGTATGCCACGTCGTTAATTAGCAATGCCTTAAGAAAATGGCGGCAAAATGCAGTTAGCCAAGAAATCGTCTACGGTGACACTCGAAACTGGGAATCAATAAATGACCTGTATAACGAAGCGAAGACTTTTGATAAGAACGAGCCTTACGATGGCAGTGGTTTACTAATTGCTGTCAGCCAGGGAGGTGACAGTTCACCAGCATCCGTCCAAGATGTCTACTTTCAAAAAGATTCTGAACCCATAGCCTTCGCCACTCAAATGAAACAGTTAATAGCGAGACATCATGATTTAGAACGGATCATCGTAGCTGTCGAACACAGTGGCCTAGTTAGAACGCGCAAAGCAATAGCACTGCTCAAGTTTCTGGGACATTGCCCATCACCGGTCGACTTCATTCCCATCGGTTCTTTAGAACTCGTCCACGAACTCGAAGACTACAATGATTGGCTGAAGAACTTCATTCTAACGATGTCGTATCATGAAAAGGAAGTTACGGCCAGTGATCTGTATAATATATCCGACGTATCTCAGGCCAAGGTTTATGATTTACATGAAACGTGCCTTCGCTTCGCTCTACTGTCGTCGAGTCTGAGCAGCAATCTGAAACTGGATCGAAGTAAACACAAGGGAGCACTTTTCGTGCAGTACAATTTAGCCCGATTGGCCTCAATCATTGACAAGTACAACTTGATGGAAAATCGAACTGACCCTGACTACAGTCTACTTTCCCTGGACGCCGAATGGAAGTTACTGTTTAACCATGTCACCAGATTTGATTCAGTTGGCGAAGATATGTGTGAAACATACTCAGCGCATAAACTGGTTTTATTTCTGAACTCTTTGGCTCGAGATGTGAGTCTTTACTATCGCAAGGTTCGAATCTTACTTGACGAGCGACAACCCCAAGCGATGGAACTAATTGCGGCCCGAGTCAGCTTGTTGACCGTCATCAGGCAAACACTGGCCGACGGGTTACTGGTGCTGGGCGTTAATCCGGTTGATAGAATGTGAAATAAACTACTAGCGCTGAAGTTGAAGTAATTGTTACTTGGAATGAATCAGAAACAAAAATTGAAACTGGTCACGTGATGACTCATCGAGACAAGATCACTTGTGCAATGAAATACTTCAAGGCCATCTTCAATTTTCGTTCTTAACTTTGAAGTCTACTCTACCGATGTAATCATTGTCATACGACGAAAGCAGCAATCGTCTAAATCCAGTTGGCCCAGGAATTTCAGTCACCTGAGTCAAGTGTCCCAGTGTCTCCCTTGAGCCCTGGAGTGCATTCAGTATTTGCCCTTGATTGTCCATCTCTATGACAATTGGCCGGCCGCCATTTAAAGTGTCCATGAGGCCAGTGTTGCCATTCTTCATTTCGAACCCTTGATCAACAAGCGACTTGAAGTTGGCTATTTTCCCAACGCTCTCTATCGAACTTCCGGTCAGAGAGGTCATTCGAGCCAGAATGGTTCTAATCGTAGGAAATTCGGTTAAGTAGTCCATCCAGTTGGGATTTGATTCAGTTCGTCCGAACGGAAATGTAATCCAATAGGTTTCAGCCCGAGACATGGAACGTCGAACCATTTCCGGTTCGCCAGGCAAGAACTCGATCAGCGCCTCTGCCTTTCCGGCCTTTGGACCTTTGAGATGGACTTTGCTGATTGTTCTCTTTGCAGACTCGGCAACAATCAGCCAATCACGGGCGTCATTAATTTCAATTCCCTTTGGCGTCCACAGGCCACTGGTTAATTCGGACACATTGTTATTCATGACGTCATACCTCAAGATGCGTCCTTCCGTTTCCGGCTCGAAATCAGCAAACTTCCGGCCATTGAAATCCCATTTGCCGGAAATGTCGCTCATGTAGACCACATGTCCTCTGTTTCCGGTTCTTTCTTCGATTGTCAAATCGTGCAAATAACTAGTCTTCCTGCAGCCAACTCTAATTTGATTAGGTTTAATCAGATTGATCAATTTAACTTGACCAGCGTCTCCAACTTGCAGAGAACCTTTCAAAGTGAACAGTCCACGAAACGGTTCGATAAAGAACAATGAACCTTTCGAGTCGACTCTCATTCCCAAGGGTCTACCACAGCTAAACGCCCCAGGGTCTGTCATGGCGTCGCACTCGCCGTTGATTGCTGCCAACATGTCCGTCTTATTGCTGCGAACTCGAACTATTCGGCCATTTTGTGTTCCAGCAAAAATGTCGCCTTTGTTAAAGACCACCGATTGTGGGCCGACCACTTCTCCTGGCGCTAATTTAGTTAAATTGTTGAGTAAATTGTTGTCTTTGAACAGGTCGTTGTAGATGTAAGGCAGTGGTATTCTGAAGTGTGAAACTCCGAATTAAATCAGTACTAAATCGCTCATAGCTACCTGTAGCTGGTGGGACTGAAGTCCATGAAAAATGGCGCGAAGATGACCATCACTACTAGGAGTCCGATGAAAACGAAAAACTTGAGTAAACCGCAACACAAGCCACAAGCTACTCCAGTGAACATTGTTATTAGAACCGTTCTAGAACCTTTCTTCGAATAAACTGTCGAAACGGTAGTTAGAACTAAAATGAAGTTCCATCAAGTGCAACGTTTTTCCTCTTGAATATTCATTGCGTGACAAGGTTCACTGTTCACGCACACATGTTCTTATTCTGGCTTCGTGACCTCGTGGCAAGTTCTAAGATCCAGTTCAAGGATGTACTGACAGTTGAAACATTCTTAATGGTTCCTTAATCGAGCCAAAGTTCTCAATTGTTTATGATGGAAGCGCAGTATTGAATAGTTTAAGAAAGATACTGAGCATATTAATATCTTAAATATGAGATATAATCATTAACGGATACTTTAATTGGCTTGCTTGTTTGTAATATTAAGACATAAAGCATGATGAAAATTCAAAACCAATTCGACATTACATGAAAAGTTTTTCGCGCAATGAATGTCATGATGATGTAGCTTTCGTCAGCGCATGCGCAACTGCAAGCTGTTGCCATGACAACGGTTGTAAACAAATGCTCTTGTATGTTTATCGCAGTGTCGCCGTTGCCAAGCCCCTCCAGCGAAGTCAGCTGTGAAAAAGCTCGGGACCATTGAATAATTTTTTACTGGGGCTCAAAATTAGCTTCGACAGAGTGAACTCGACTGAACTTAAAACTCATCTCTACCCTGAATCAACTTTCAATATACAATTGTTCCCGAGCTTTTTCACAGATGCTTTCGCTGGGGGGCCTTGGCCGTTGCTTGTGTCGAAAGCAATGTTTAGTGGGAAAGCGAGAATAGTATTACCATGTGACTAGAGGTAATATAGATTTTTATCGATTGTGAATTAGTAATGGTCAGAAAACACACATGTGCACGTGAATAGAAGAAAAAAGAACTAAATGTGAGAGAGAAGTCTGGCTTGACTGTCGACACGAAGTATTCACGATAGTTCCATTTGTGACAACTGGATCAAAGGGAGTAACACGATTTTATTGTCGAAGCTCATCAAGTCAGTACGCCATCTTGAAAGCTGAGAGTAAAAGGTTAACCAGATGTCGATAGACAACGAAAATGGCGACCTGGGATCCGGTTTGGCGCAAGTGTTGACTGGTCACAATTCGGACGTTACCTGGTGTGACTTCAGTTCGTCAAAGGTACTCATATCAGCTTCAAATGATAAGACAATTAGACTATGGAAGCTCAACGACTCTGGCCGTTTCGAAGAGAATAAAAGGTCACCGCCAACGTCTCCCTTTATCGGCCATACCTACGGTGTCAACTGTGTCCGCTTCTCGCCCTTTGACACCATTGTGGCCTCGTGTTCCACCGATGGTTTACATCATACTGTGGAACGCCCAGACTGGTCAGCAAGTGGTCAAGCTGAGACACGTGTCCGAGTGTGCCGTTCGAGTGTGTGCCTTCTCACCGTCGTGCGCCATCTTGGCTTCGGCGGGTGACGATGAGACCATTTGCATCTGGGACATCAGTACACGGAGCTTGATCCGGTCACTAGTTGGTCACGAGGCCATGGTTACAGCTGTCTCCTTCTCGCCGGACAGCAATTACCTGATTTCGGGCTCCAGTGGCGGCGACATCAAGCTCTGGGACGCCCGGCATGGGCACGGCAAGTGTCTGGACACCGTGACCGAGGCCCACGACCTGGGCGTGACTAGCTGCGATTTCAGTTCTCAGTATCAAGTCAAGTGTGAGTGCTGTTGTTTCACAGTAATTAATGGAGCTTGCTAATTAATTACTTCTTCTCATTCACCAGCAATTGGCGGCGCTCTCAAAAGCTTCTACATTCTGGCCTCATGTGGCAACGATGACCTGGTCAAAATATGGCACGTTCAGTCAGGCATTCGGTGTTCTATTGTCCTTTCGAGTGTCCTTGAAGGTCACACTGGCAACATCAATTGCTGCCAATTCTCTCAAGATGGTACACTGCTAGCCTCGGCGTGAGTTCTAGAACTTTCTGTTCATTCATCGATTTTTTCTGTTTCTTTCCTTTGAATCTGCAACTCAATTAGTGCCGGCGATAAAAGTGTAATTATATGGAATCCAATCACCGCACAAATGGTACACCGACTGGAAGGACACAATCGATATGTGACATGTTGCACCTTCTCGGCCGACAACTGTTACCTGGCAACGGGTTCTAATGACAAGTCACTAATTGTCTGGTCACTTGACGGTCGACCCAATTTGGTTCTGAAGCGCAAGAATTCCTTTTTGATTAACTTTGACACCTTGAACACCAATGAAGGCCAGCTCATGTCCAGCGGCAATGCGGCTTCCGGTTGGTCAGTTGACTCCGTCGTATCATGGATCACTCAGCTGGGCCTCGCTCAGTATGAAGACGTCTTCAGAAAACACGAGATAGATGGTCAGGAGTTGCTCCACTTGACCCATGACACCCTGTTGACCACCATGAAGGTGGAAGCCTTGGGTCACCGGAACAAGCTGCTCAGGGGTGTCCAGGGATTGCGTAACCCGTTGTGGCAACATTCCAGTCTAAACGTGGACGACGACGTGTCGCTACCCGAAGAGCTGTATTGTCCGATCACGCACGAGTTCATGCGTGAGCCTGTCGTCGCTTCCGGTAATTGCTTTCCGAATGCGAGTCGTTTTTATTCGAAATAATTAATGATTGAGTTTTTCAGATGGTTACAGCTATGAGAAGGAAGCAATCAAGGAATGGCTGACCAGTGGCAAGATGACCAGCCCGATGACCAATGAGCCTCTTGCTGACTCCAAGCTCATTGCCAACAAGACGCTCAGTCTACTAATTAAGAAGTATTTGACGCCTTGAAGCTTAAATTGTTGCCAAATCACGTAGCGAGTAGTTTACCCTGTTTGTTGTGTTTGGTGGCAAATCACAAAGTGTAATTTGCGTCGACCTGTAAACCTGTCGATAGTTGGCCATTCTGTCCGAGTTTAATGTTTGTTAGTTCTAAACACATGTCGTTGATCCGAAGTAAGAACACAGTACTTCCTGTTTAGTCAACCGTTAAAGTGGCACTAATTAATTTCCTAATCTAGATTGAATGGTGATGGTGAACGAGATGTGTCGAGCGAGTCGCCGGAAACGGAAGGTTCGGACGTTTGAGACGAAATGCTGTTGGTGTTGGCATCGAATTTTTAATACGATGATTTCATTATTAAATAGAAAAAGAACTTATTGATATTGCTATAAGTTTGCAAGCTACTCGCTAGGTGTCGCTCGAGGTGACCTTCGAGCGCCATCTCGCGGCATTTCTGTGCACATTGCTAATTATCTCACCAGAATCGCCCTTTGTTCCAAATTACGTCTCAACTCGGAGTATGAGGAAGATATGATGAAGTACCGAATCACGCATGCGTATCAGTACCAGTTGATCCTTCTCCTTTTCGGACAGAGCGCCTGAAATTCTCCAGATATAGAAAGAATGTACTACTAGAATGTACTACTAAAGCGAACATTAATGCTACTGTACATCCGATAGTGAGTTCATATAAATTCTAGATATACGTGTATGTCTAGATGAAGAGATTAGTTTACATGAGCTTTCTGGCACATTTTTGTAATAACTGTAAGCCTTCTACATCTTATCATTATCGGCTTTGTCAAAGCTTTGCATATTTCCTATAGGCTGAAAAGAATCTCACCTATTGAGAAACAGCTTTGACCCACTTACACAATCACGAACGCAATCGCATCCGGTGGCGACACCTATCGACTCTTCGATTTAGCCGAATATTTAAGCCATTGCAACACTGCAAGAGTTGATGACTTGTTTAATTACATATGTAGCTAAAGTCGAGAATGTATCGCAGCAATGGGCGTCTCTCTATCTAATGAAACCAAGCAATGCCCTTATCAGGTGGCGTAGCTCATCTAAATTCCTAATTTAGCCGTTGTCTAGTAGTACGTATTATTGCGTATTATTATCTTGTACTACTAAGTATTACTAGCCCTTGATTCACTCAAAGGCGCGAAACCTGTCATGGCGGAGTAATTAATGTTCATCACCACGCAGCCTCGCAATCAATGTCCCACTAATGTGTCCTAGAACTTTTATCAACATGGCGAGACTTTCGAGTTCGAAGGAGCCTCATTTTTCACATGACCTAATGCACTCAACAGTGATGGGCATTAGTGATTAAAAAAATCCTAATTATCGAGAGTACACTCGGTGTGACATTGAACACATACGCACAGGGATGACTATCGAATATGTTTACGAAACATTTCATGCCAACTCGAACAAACAGGTTCCAGTCGTTAGGACATTTTGCCCTTTTCGCAAACTTTCTCACTCGAAACCAGTGCATGGTGCAACCAGTTGATCGAATTTGCGCCAATGTACGAGAACTGGAGACGTCAGTTCTAGAACCATTGTCACTAAGAATAGCGTTTCTTAGACCTTAGTCCCTCAGCTAAGGGCCAAATTCGATTTCGTTAACATTTGCGAACAAGGGAATTAGACTAGTTCTGTGGACTCGAAATCGCACTCGACAGAACCAAAGAAAAAATCGAAAAGTTCTGTAACAATATTTCCGACAGCTTCTCTTTGTTCTACTTGTCATCACTGTGCCCATTGATATAGCGATGGCTTAAATCACGACAGGGGGGGGCGAGGACACGGCCTGATCATAAAGGCCCCTCAGGCTTCCCGCATCCGCCCTCGATTCTAGGACCAAGTTAAGGACCGCTTGACGTTGACTCGCTGCTAGGCGTTTCGAATAATCGCCGACTCAAGCAGACCAGCTGTCCGCCATATTTCAAAGTTGCCGCGGCCAACTTTGGCACCTTCATTCATCTCCTGTCACCTTGTCGCAGCTGGTGGACTTGTTGAAAACTCTTGCCGTTCATTTGAGAACAAAGATGCCCTTACTTCCGGGAAGTGGCCAACATATTTGCAGCTGGACTCTGGGCCCACTGGGCGACCACTGTCCAGGGTGAACCCAGTCTCGTGACGGCTATCGATAGCCAATTTACAAAACATAAAGAACCCAAAACGTATCCACCATTGCGTGACCACTAATTAACGATAATTGCAAGTGTCACGTGACTGCTGGAACCTGATGACCGCAATCGGGCTTCGGAGACTATCATTGTCACACCAATCTTCTCCTGGCCATAGGATCAAGGTACTGAAAAGGTCACCGTAAGCTGACCACTCATTTGCTAATTGTTCAATGATTCCAATAGGCACACTTCGATACGAAATGGATAAGGGCAGCCATCTTGAAGGGACAATTTTCCTTGATCACTTAGCGGACGAGTTTTGGTGTCAAATATGTTTGCCATCAATCAAGACAGTGAGTCAAATGAATACGATCAAGATGACAGGGACCTGTTATGGAGAACAGTGAGTATATCGATTTTTGCGCCACTTCGATACTATCGACCATCGATGCCACTTTTTCAGTTGCATTTGGCGGCATACTGCTACTCGACTTCATGGAAGGACCGCATGCTGGAACCATCGTCCAATGGCAAAGACACCGGTTGCTAAGGAACAGATACTACAATCAGGGAAAGGATAAACAATCGCCGAAGGACCAATTAAACGACACGTTCTGGACATGAAACATCTATGGCCTTGGGTGCGCTGGCCGCCAACATCCGTTTTCCTGTTGATCTCGTGATTGGCTCGTGTCACGATACGGCCCACTGAGCGCCCATTTTTTAAGGTTACACAAATGCGCTTCCTTGTACATTGTTACCTTGTAAATTAAGCGTGAAACTGATTTATAAATGGAGTAAATTACCAATTGTCTCTCATTAACATGACAATTACTGCCATGACGGTACTTACGATTATTCATCATCTCGTGCGTTCTATTCAATTTGCTGGTTCTAGGTACTTGTTTAATAAATCGATGAGCTTCCAATTATATTAATTGTTTGAACTTTAGAGATTTTTTTTTTAAAAGTCAAGAAGAAACTGATAGCGAAGGCGGCAAAACGATAATTACGAAAGCAAAGCCAAGTGCTGCGTCAACAGGCTCATCCTAGCCCACCATTATGGGCATCAGGCCCACTATGGTCATCAAGCGCCACTGCCATGGCCAAGACAAACCGCCAATTTAAAGTAATCACTTTTACTCGCAATAGTTCAAAGTAACTTTCCGCTTCCAGGCATTACACTACCACCATTTTGATTATCACTAAGAATATCCCTACTCGATGGCTACTGGTAGCATCATATAAAAATGCTTTGAAACTTTTCAGTCACGAAAACAACTTTTTATAGTAAAACTATGCAAATTTAATCATACTATCATTGAATAAATTTGAATACCTCACTTTTTCGAATGTCAAGATATTAGCTGATTATTTCAACGATCGCACTAAAAGAAACGACCCCCTTGAAGAAAAGACAACCCAACTTCACGCTTCATCAAACTGAATCACTTTTACACTTGTACGCGAATGACGCAAATTTCAACATGCTACTTCGAATCAGCTCCACTTTCGATTTGAAGTTAACATCCTCTCGATGAAAGATCGCTTCAGCTTGTTCCTCAAAATACGGCCACACGGTCAGAAATGGAATTCGCTCAAAACTGCATTTACCGAAGGATCATCCATACAGCTGATCGGGTGGCCATCCGATTTGATTCAAAGAAAACGAAATTGATTCTAGATCGAGTTATTGGATAAGCACCTCTCAATTGGTTTGACCGAGCTGTCGAACTGCGAACAATGAACTGGCTGTCGCAGCTTTGGGACAAAGTGCTGAAGTGTTTGCCACATTCGACAATCTACTGTTACTAATATTTACCTAGGGACTGTTCTCACGTTTCAAGACCTGTCCGATAATGAAACCATGCCGCGGAAGTGCCCGCAGCACTTGCCCAGCCTACACCATCTGGGACTGAACGGACTCGAGCCGACGTTCGAACTGATTCGCCATGTTGGACCGATTTTGAACTTTACCATGCTGGACCAGCGAAGGTTGAATTCGAAATGTGAAATCGACTTTTCTAAACACACCTTCCCAGACCGGAACCGAAGAATCCTTGGTTTTTCTAGTCACAATGACCTGTCGCCACGAAAATAATCATCAGGCAGAAAGAACAAGACTCATGTTCATTGACTTCGATACGAAGTTCTAATCACCGAGCCTTTGACATTGCAAATCACCTGAGTGAGTTTGCAGTTGCTGTGCTAGACTACTGACCAACTATGGCCTTGACAGGACATTCACACAAAATGGTCACAAACTTACTTGTCTCACTTCGACGAACGACACCGACGACATGATCCACAAGCTACATCTCAAAAAAGCCTTCATACCTGCTAGTCACTTGCACTGGCCATCTGGTCACTGGTGCACATAGCCGCAACCGGAAGTGGACTTTGGATAGGGGGTGGGGGGGGGGGGGGGGGGGGGGTCGACGCTTACGCCAAGTTTCGATTTATCAGATTACCACAAGTCACAATCCAAAGTCCTCAGATACTACGTAACAAAGATGTGCAAATAAGATAAAGCCTAAAGCATGGATAAATCTTGATATGACAATATCTGGAAATTTCCCCTAAGACCTGGCGAATGACGTGTCAAGCGGACTAGACACTACTATCACTTAACCCTACTACGTCTACGTGGCTTATCTAGGTTATTTACCCCTTGTCTCGTATACCAATCGTGTGTATCAGCTGTGAACAAATACAATATTGGTTTAATCCTATACTACATCTTTTCTATTCTGACACCAGTTGAATCATTCTCACTCTTGCGCAAGTTGCCTTGAAAGTGTTAAACCGAAATGGGTTCTTAGATGAGTCCACATTCCGGTCACAAAAAGCTCCGCCTCGCTTGTGGAACAGTCCACGCGCTCTGGTGGTCAAGGTGTTTCCGCAGTGGTCAGCAATATCTGGTCAGCAGCTGTTCACCGACGGACTGACCAATCAGCTGATCGCCGTGGTCCAGAGATGAGGGCCACGAGAAGGTTCTCGTTCGAGTCTACGCGAGGCCCACTTCCGAAATAGTTGACCGGGACCGACCAGCGCAGCATGAAATGGCTCTCGGCACGGACAGAGTTCCAAAGTTTAGCCACTTTTGAAAATGTATCTGAACGAGTACATTCCCGGCTATGTGCTGAACTTCGACGACCTGGTGGACACTTCAACATGGCCGCAGATTGCTCAAGCCATGGCTCACATTCATCAGCTTGGCCTGTGACCTTAAACCTGAGGCCGACTGTTCACTATGTTTGACAAGATCTTGACCCTGTACCGAAACACCGACATCAAGCAAACACTTCGAGCCGAAGTGAATTCCTCAGAGCAGGTCTACCTAAACCGCAGCCCGAGACTGCGTTTCTGTCACAATGACTCTGGCACGAAATATCATTAAACAGAAGACAATATAATCTTTATGACTTCGAAGTACGTTGTCCTAATCACCGTGCCTTCGACAGCGCCAACCATTTCCACCGAGTTCTGTGGCGTCGGCGCTATTATGGTAGACTTCCGGCTCCGGACAAGAGCTTTCAAGCAAGCAATGGTGCTAAAGTGTACTTCCGCACATTGACCAGACGCCGATTAGGCCACCTAGGAAAAGTTGGTCACCAAGTGGAGGCCTTCATACCGTCCACTCACCTACTTTGGGCCATTTGGTGCTTTGCGCAAAGTTCTAAACCAACTTCGATTACGAGAACTATGGCATCCTTAGACTCGTGACTACTTTATTAACCAAACATAATTATGGATAAGTACGAAACTGATCATTCGTGGAACTTTCGGTCTTGAGAAAAAGCGTGTCTTAGCTAGAGGACAACATGCGCCTGACATGTAAACCAAAATAAACAGTTCTATTTGAGATGTATCATGAAAAATATACCTATTTCTCAGGCTATTGACCACTCAGGGACTTGACCACTGCTGACCGCTCAGATTAATCGGCAACGCAAAGACTTCTCACAAGCACCGTGAGACATTTGCTTCAGGCCAATTTTCTCTTTCCCTCTCTCCCTTTCCTCTCTCCCTTCCTCTCTCCCTATCATGCGCTGCCATCTAGGCTTAATTAATTGAATTAAAACAAACTACCACATACATGTCGCACTGTTTCCTTCTCTTCCTCACACAATCAAGTCAATTTAAATTGTTTTGTTCAATTCATTTGATTCGGAGGAAAGGCGCAACCAATCAGGAGCAAGCCGGCCAAGCTAGCTCCGCCCACTTACAGTGTCCGCCGTGCACAGTGGTCGAGAAGTAGGCCCGGAGACTGTGGGCTCGTGAGGGTCACTTGCCAAAAGTAGACAATAAGTGAACACAAACATATATATAAGTTAATATATATATATGTAACAATATAATTCCCTTAGTTTTTTACCACTGTTGAAATGTGTCTCTGTGAAGTATGGCAAGTTAACTTCGGTTTTTCAACATTCGGGACATTCCTTGACCATAGAGGACTCGAGCTCAAGCAGCTCGTCACCACTGAGGGCCCAGTGGGCAGCCAGAGTCCGCCCCGGCCGCGAATGGGCACAGCGAAGACCACCGGTCAGCCCCTGTCAAAATACAACACCCTGCCAAAGCCGCCTTTTCCCTATAATGCCCTTATCATGATTGCGATCAGTCTCACCGTCCCAAGGTTGACCTTGAACGTCATCTATGAGTAAATTACGAAACACTTTTCCATATTACAAGGAAATAGCAAGGATCAAAACTCGTTCCGCCATAACTTGTCCCTGAACAAGAGCTTCCTCCAAGGTGCA